>JANAVB010005600.1:12976788-13194288 GCA_029216955.1 Iris pallida
TATTGGCAATATATGTTTCAGCTTTCGGAGACAATTATGATGATTTGGACTTATCGGCTTACCAGTTGACTATATTTTGTTGGATCTGCGTGCAACCTCCAGGCAAGTATACCTTGCCTTCCTCTACAATTTTATTTACATACATTGTATTTTATTTTCCAGTTTTGATTTTTTATGGACATGTGCTTTTCGTATTATATTCTTTTGAGTTGTTTTCACTGCATATAGCTGTGTTCATATTTTGGTCTTGTGGTTCACACTTGGAGTTTCTCGTCAGTACCTTGCTTGGGTCATGTCATAGAACGAGTACGTGTAATTGAACTGCTAAATCCTTGATATTGTTTCCTTGGCACCAGAGAGTCCACACTCGGAACAAGGGTATTTTTCTTGATCTGTTTACATCCGTGAGTCCACACTCGGGACGAGGATGTCGATTATTTGCACCAGAGAGTCCACACTCGGGACGAGGGTGTTGACTTGACTTGACTTACACCAGAGAGTCCACACTCGGGAGGAGGGTATTTACATCAGAGAGTCCACACTCGGGACGAGGATGTAGTACTTGCACCAGAGAGTCCACACTCGGGACGAGGGTGCCTTGCCGTGAACTAACCAGAGAGTCCACACTCGGGACGAGGGTTAGTACTAACCAGAGAGTCCACACTCGGGATGAGGGTTAGTGCTTAGTTCAAACCCGTGAGTCCACATTCGGGATGAGGGTTTGGTTCTTCCATTGATCTCGTGTTCATTATTTACTCGGCAGTTCATTTATGCGTAGTTGTTCTAGTATTCGTGTTCGTGTTCGTATTCGTGTTTGTGTTCGTGGTCATTTGTCGTGTTTCTATTTTCTTGTTTATCCTCTTGCGCATGATAAAACTGTTGGATAGGCATGTATATTATGTATCTTGCTATGTCCTCTGAGGACCTAATGATCTGTTCAGGTTTAGCGATTGCATGGAGTTAGCTAGTAGTTCTGGATGGCAAAGGATTTGCGATTCTTGTGGGATTCAGGTATCATTATTATGTTTGTTATCCTTTCGTGCTTTACATTCCTTATCACGAGTTATCCTGTTTATTGATTCGCTGTAGAGACTCTAGTTATATTCTTTGAGTCTTATTGGACATTTATGCTTGTCACCCTCATTTTTTGTATTTCATATTTATACTCATAGTTGGATGTTGGCATGTATTTTTATTTTTCTCGACTTGAGAAATTTTGGGTTTTCTCGTATTTTGGGTTTCGGCTCGGCACGGTTTTAGTTGGTTTGGTTTGGTTTGGTTTGGTTTGAATTTAAACCAATGTGACACTTTAACCTATACTCTACCCTCATTCCACCACAACCACCCTCATTAAATCCCCACCAACCATTCTCTCTCCTCATTACTACCCCCATTAATTTCTAACTCCTTTTTCTTCTTCCTTCTTCCACACAACACCCCCACCCATAGGCAAGTGCACCTTGCCACCATATGAGAACCCTATTTTATTTGTCCATTAGCTAGATTAGGTCATGGTGAACAACATTAGAACTTGGTATTTTGTGATTTGGCGTCTCCATTGTTCTAGATCTAAGTTTAACCATTTTCAGATTTTTTTTGGTTTTGATCTATTAAACTTAGATTTTTGCTTGTTTTGATACTTCCATGTGGAAGAGAATTCAATTTTACTCAAGTTAGAACTTTAAAAATCCAAATTTGGTTTTGATTTGGTCAAGTTATGGGAAGTGGAATTTTAGTGTTCTTGGAGGTTGCTCTCGGCCTGTTGGAGAAGAAGACCCCCCTCGGCCTGTGCTCCTTAGCGCAGGGCTGACCCGCGCTCGGCCCCCTGGACTGAATCGCGCAACCACCCTCTCGGCCAGCGCTCCTTAGCGCTGGGCTGACCCGCGTTCGGCCCTCTGGGCTGGATCGTGCACCCTCACTTGACCCCAGCGCCCTTTGACCTAGCGCGCTTGGCTCCCAGCGCAACCCGACCCAGCACAAGCCGACTCCCGCACCGTTCAACCTAGCGCACTTGACCCCTGTGCAGTTTGCACCCTGCGCACTTCGCTTCGGCGCAACCTGACTCAGCGCCCTTTGATCCAGCGCACTTGGTCCCTAGCGCAACCTGATCCCCTGGATCCTAGCGTAACCTGATCCCCTGGATCCTAGCGCAACCTGTTTCCCCTGAACCCCTGCGCAATCCACTTATCCATGGTGATTTGGTTTTATTTTCTTAGGCTTGGCTTCTCTTTTATGGATTGGGGTTTTGAGATCTTGTTCCACACAACACGACTGCCTCGACCCAATACGAACTGGCACGGTTTCTCGATGTTTGCTTATGACTAATACGGTTTTCATAAATTTTGTGAATTATGATCCTAGTGCTTTCTGATCTTCTTGATAGCGACCCGATGGGGTGCACTCTTGACTTATAACCTGTGATTCATGATTTACCTCTGTAACTGGATAACTCGATGGTGGCCCGTGGCGGCGCACTCTTGACTTGTAACTCGTAACTTGACTTGATGCTGTTACGACGGCTAACTCGACTTGTATAATCAACTCTGACTCCGTGCTGCCCTGTGCAATCTACTTGTCTTGTCTTGCATCATGTCTAGGACGTGACTCCCTGGGCACCACGGCCAGGGACTCATACTAAATTGGATTAGGCTAATGATTAGATCAAACTAGAATATAGAGAATTTATAGTCATAAGCAGTCTCGTTATCTGGGCACTTAAATGGACTTGTAGCTTGCCGACGAATAGAGCACATTTTCAGCACACTGTCATGTGTTGCACCTCTAAGTCACCTAAGGGTATATCGTCTCCTGGGCGATGTACCCAACCATACTCTCAACCCGCGGAAGAATAACTGGATAGTCTGCAGGGCTTGGAACTGGGAAATTCTCACTTGCATCTTGTTAGTAATTAGGCTTGTGATAACCCTAGTTAGTTAAGTAGTAAGCCATAGTATTTGCTTGGCCGCTTGTGAATGGATGGTGTCTAGCCTGGTCCAGGTCTCGTCTAGTCCCTGTACCTGGTACTCCTGTACATGATTGTTTTACTTATCTTTAACAATAAATGGATAGAGACAAGTGCTATTCAGGCGAAGGGTTACAACCCCGGTCCTTGTTTGGTTTACGGGTTGTAATCTGGCTCCCGGAATGGTTCCATGTCCCTAGTCGTTTATTGTCCTGCTGTACTTTTAATTACTTGTACTTTTCTTCTATTTTCTTATGTTCTGATATGCTGGCTTTTGTTCTTATTTCGTGGCCTCCTTTGTGGCACTTGCTCTTTCTGGGGTTTGACCCTGTCACCCTCATTTTTCGTATTTCCCGTATTTCGTATTTATACTCGTATTTGGATTTTTGGCATGTATTTTTATTTTTCTCAGCTTGTGGAATTTCAGTATTTCTCGTATTTTGGGTTTTAAGCTTGGCTCGATTTTAATTGGTTTGAGTTGGTTTGGTTTGGTTCTATATGATTGGATCACCTTAGCATATGCTTCACCCTCAACACACCACATCCCCTCCCTCTTTATAATCCCCACCTACCATTCTCTCTCTTCATTACCACCACCATTTATTTTCTTCTTCTTCTCCTTCCTCCACAACTCTCCCAATCCTAGGCAAGTGCATCTTGCCACTACATGAGAACCCTATTTTCTTGGTCCATTAGCTAGATTAGGACATGGTGATCAACATTAGAACTTGGGTTTTTGTGATTTGGTGTCTCCATTGCTCTAGATCTAAGTTTTCCTATTTTCATATTTTGCATGGTTTGATCTACTTTAGTTGGATTTTAAGGGTTTTTGATGCTTCTATGTGGAAGAGCATTCAATTCCACGCTGGTTAGAACTTTGGAAATCTGGATTTGGAGTTCGGATAGCCAAGATATGAGGTTTTGAAGTTTTGGAGCCATTGGAGCTTCTTCTCAGCCATGGAGAAGAAGACCCAGACCCTGCGTGCGTGTTTTTACGCGTACGCAGCTCTCTGCTTGCGTGCTTTTGCACGTACAGTGCTCCCTGTAGCGTGCGTGACTTTTCACGTATGCTGCTTCCTTGAGCGTGCGTGACTTTTCACGTACACTGCTCCTTGTAGCGTGCGTGACTTTTTACGTACACTGCTCCCTGTAGCGTGCGTGACTTTTCACGTATGCTGCTTCCTTGAGCATGCGTGACTTTTCACTATAATGATTGCCTGGATAACCTGGATAGCTGCAGGGCCTGTGACCACTTGGAGCATCTCATTGCATCTTGCTAGTAACTAGGATTGTGATAACCCTAGTTAGTTAATGTAGAAAGCCGTAGGCAATGATTGGCCGTGATTGCTTGGATGGAGTCTAGTCCAGTATAGTATTATCTAGAATTGATTGATTGTAAGATTGTACCAGAATGATTGAAGGATTGTCACTCCAGATTGTCACTATAATGATTGTCACTCCAGATTGTCACTATAATGATTGTCACTCCAGATTGTTACTATAATGATTGTCACTCCAGATTGTTACTTGACCTGATTTCTTATATTTATCTTGCCGATAAATGGTGAGAGAAACCAAGTTCCGTTCAGACGAAGGATTACAACCCCGGTCCTTGTTTGGTTTACGGGTTGTAACCTAGCTATCTGAATAGTCCCATGGTTACCTCATCGTATATCATCCTGTCATGCTTTTTCATACGTCCTGTCTTTTAGTGATTCTATGTAAGATTGTCTTTTATAATTACTCATCATACTTTTTTTTAAATTACTGTCTCTTATTATGTAATTATATTATTGTGCTAATTTGCTGGCTTTGGTTCTTATTTTGTGGCCTCCTTTGTGGCACTTGCTCTTCCTTGGGTCTGACCCAGCTGGTTTTGTATGGCCAGATACCGGAGCAGCAGCAAAGGACCTACCTATCTTCCAGCCCGATGGTGGTCACCAGGCGTAACCAGGGCATCGAGTGGGTTTCTTTTGTTCTCCCACTGTAATATTGTAAATTATTCTTTTGAGGCGTTTAGCCGACGAGCAAGTGTTAGCTCGATTGTACTTACTTACTATCTGCCTACGGGCTGTAACATGATTGACAAGCCCCGGGGGTTGATCATATATGACTGAACTCTTGCTAGTCCTCACACTTTGTAACGATTAGCTTCATGATCATCTGGATATGTAATATTTGGGACGCCTTACAATTATATATTGGGTGATCTGATATCTTGTAATTATTATTAGTTGGTTGCGATTGAGACAATAGGCTATTTTATGACCTTAAGAGACTGATGGATCGTAGTAAAACCCTCACATATCTAGACAGCCGTGACCGTATAGCGGTGTGGATCCCATTCCGTTATACGTAACTGGCTATATCTGCCCCCGCTCTCCAGTATTCTGGTTCTGGGGTGTGACATGGTTTAAGTGGTGGCCCATGCAGGTCTTGTTAATCAAGATGTGTGAGGGTTTACCGAATAGATGTCTCAATCGGTACTCGCCCTTGATCTCTGCTCGTATCCTCTTGATTCCTGAAAATTCTTGTCCTGATTACATGCTTGTATCGTTGATCTGTCCTGGTCCTTCTTTATTGTTTCTCTGTGTCGTCTTCCTCAGCGGCACTGCACCTGACCCTGCCGATCAGCAAGGAGGAGCACCTCCCGTGGACCAGCAGCAACCAGAAGATCAGGCCCAGCACTCAGGAGCAGCCTCCCGAGTCGTACCTACTAGAGGAGAGCCGCCAGTTCGGCCAGTCCAGCCTGCAGATCATGATGATGGCACTTTGGTGGGTCTCATCAGATCATTGTTAGCTTCCCAGGATCGTAGAGGCGATGCCTTGCACCAGGCAGTGGAAGATGCTCTGAATAGAAGTGGACCCCGAGGGAACAGTGCGGTCAACAGTTTTAAGCGCCTGAACCCTCCATTCTTCGATGGCAGCGAGGATGCCATTGCTGCCGATGCTTGGCTACAAGATATAGAGGTGATTCTCGAAGCCGCGAAGACTCCAGAAGAAGAGAAGGTGGCTGTGGTGCGCCTACAGTTATTAGATCTAGCCCGCAGTTGGTGGGCCGCACAAGCAGTGGGCTTGGCAACACCTGTCCCCTGGACAGTGTTCAGCAAAAAGTTCCAAACCAAGTATTATGATGCAGTGGCTCGGTATGACTTGCAGACCAGGTTCAGTAATCTTAAGCAGATGGAAAGGACGGTCGACGGATATGCGGCCGAGTTTTCCAGACTCAGTCGGTTTGCTCCCACCTTGGTGGCAACCGAGTTTGACAGAGCGCAGAGGTTCCAGCAGGGACTTCACCTAGAGATTATATTGGCAGTAGAACAGTTCAAGCATCAGACCTATGATGCGGTGTTGCGAGCAGTAAGGAGGCACGAGTATACCTCCCAGAGAATAGTGGACAGGACTGGAGGTCGGAAGCGGTCCCATAGTCAGATGAATCAGTCTTCAGCACCAGCCCCGGCAGCTAGGGCTTTGACTATTGGAACTCCGAGGCAAGCAACCTCAGTTACGTCGTTTCAGCACTCAACCCCGACGTACCCTCAGCAGAAACAGAAGCAAGCGCAGTCTTCCGCCATAGGCTGTTCTTATTGTGGGAAGCCTGGACACGTGGTAGCAGAGTGTCGCAAGGCGCTGGGATTATGCTTGTTGTGTGGGGCACCGGACCATAGGGTGGGGTCCTGCCCATTCAGAGTCGATTCAGCATCAACAGTATCTAGTCCCTCGGTTAGGGGACCAGCACCAGCACCAGCACCAGCACCAGTACCAGCTCCAGTTCATCAGCAACAGCATTTTCCGTTCCCGAGGCCATTGCCGACTCAGGCCCAAGTGTTCCAGCAACAGAACCCGTGGCAGTTTGCCCTAGCCCAGGCTCAGGTTCAGAATCGACCGAGAGGTATATGTGTCCTCTCATCTTGCTTTTCTACCGTCATTATGCGGGGTGCATGACGTATTTTATGTATCCTAATTACAACGGTACATCCCGGACCCGAGCCATATCCTAGGTCATTCGAAACTGGTTATTGGTACCAACCTTTTCGTATGCGGATAGGCCCGTGTCCCTATTTGACCAAGGGGAGAGACCTCGAGTGCAAGACTACTAGTTTAGTTCATGTTGCTTGAGTTCATCGCTCCTTAGGAGAGTCAAACGTGGGAGTGTGAGGATGATATCCGATCGCGATATCCCGAACTTGTTTGACTCGTGAGGTGTAATGTCTTCCTTATGCCTTACGTTTTTCCCTTCCTTGCTTGTATTGTATGATTGTATGATTGAATTGCTTAGTGTAGTTGTTGGTGCTTAGTATAGCTTGTCGTGACAATCTCTAGCTCCTTGATTAAATTCCGAGGACAGAATTCTTTTAAGGTGGGTAGAGTTGTCACCCTCATTTTTTGTATTTCCCGTATTTTGTATTTATACTCGTATCTGGATTTTTGGCATGTATTTTTATTTTTTTCAGCTTGTGAAATTTTAGTATTTCTCCTATTTTGGGTTTTAAGCTTGGCTCGGTTTTAATTGGTTTGAGTTGGTTTGGTTCTATATGATTGGATCACCTTAGCATATGCTTCACCCTCAACACACCACATCCCCTCCCTCTTTATAATCCCCACCTACCACTCTCTCTCTTCATTACCACCACCATTTATTTTTTCTTCTTCTCCTTCCTCCACAACTCTCCCAACCCTAGGCAAGTGCATCTTGCCACTACATGAGAACCCTATTTTCTTGGTCCATTAGCTAGATTAGGACATGGTGATCAACATTAGAACTTAGGTTTTTGTGATTTGGTGTCTCCATTGCTCTAGATCTAAGTTTTCCTATTTTAGATTTTGCATGGTTTGATCTACTTTAGTTGGATTTTATGGGTTTTTGATGCTTCTATGTGGAAGCGCATTCAATTCCACCCTGGTTAGAACTTTGGAAATCTGGATTTGGAGTTCGGATAGCCAAGATATGAGGTTTTGAAGTTTTGGAGCCATTGGAGCTTCTTCTCAGCCATGGAGAAGAAGACCCAGACCCTGCGTGCGTGTTTTTACGCGTACGCAGCTCTCTGCTTGCATGCTTTTGCACGTACGCTGCTCCCTGTAGCGTGCGTGACTTTTCACGTATGCTGCTTCCTTAAGCATGCGTGACTTTTCACGTATACTGCTCCCTGTAGCGTGCGTGACTTTCACCTACGCTGCTCTCTCAGCGTGCGTGACTTTTCACGTACACTGCTCCTTGTAGTGTGCGTGACTTTTCACGTATGCTGCTTCCTTGAGCGTACGTGACTTTTCACGTACACTGCTCCCTGTAGCGTGCGTGACTTTCACCTACGCTGCTCTCTCAGCGTGCGTGACTTTTCACGTACACTGCTCCCTGTAGCGTGCGTGACTTTTACCTACGCTGCTCTCTCAGCGTGCGTGACTTTTCACCAACGCTGCTTCCCTTGAGCGTGCGTGACTTTTTATGTACGCTGTTCCCTTGAGCGTGCGTGACTTTTCATGTACGCTGCTCCCTTGAGCGTGCCTTGCGTGCGTAACTTTAGCGTACGCTGCCTTGCGTGCGTGACTTTTATGTACGCTGCCCCCTGACCCCTTGCTTAACCCATTGGCTCTTGGAGTTTTGGCCTTATTTCTTTAATGCTTGGCTCTTCTACAGCCCTGTATATTGATATTTTATTAGATATTTTATGCCCATTTTATATCCTTACGCCTTTTGTTATGAACTTGATTTTACTTAATATGTTTGGAATGACTGTTGTACATGGCTTGGTATGGCAAGAACTAGCATAACACGACAGTGACCCGTGGTGGTGTACTCCTGACATGACCAACCTAACATGATAGTGGCCCGTCGTGGCGCACTTCCGACAAGTACCCTGACATGATTTATCTTGATAACTTAACTTGACCTGTCTTGACACCGTGGGTGGTTCTTTCTTGCTTGCTTGTTAAATCCACTTGTCCAGTCTCGCATCATGTCTAGGAGGGGACTCCTGAGTACCACGATCAGGAGTACCTACTGAATTGGACTAAGGTTAATAATTAGTATAATTCACTAGTCAAGAAGAGATGTTCCCCAGTTACAGGCAATCCCGTTATCCCGGCCGCAAATGTTTGGACTTGTAGCCTGCCGACGAGTAGGGCACATTTCCAGCCCACTGTTATGTGGGGCACCCGCCATTGTCACTTAACATGATTGAACTCTATATTCAATATAATGCATTGTACTCTCTAGATTGTCACTATAATGATTGCCTGGATAACCTGGATAGCTGCAGGGCCTGTGACCACTTGGAGCATCTCATTGCATCTTGCTAGTAACTAGGATTGTGATAACCCTAGTTAGTTAATGTAGAAAGCCGTAGGCAATGATTGGTAGTGATTGCTTGGATGGAGTCTAGTCCAGTATAGTATTGTCTGGAATTGATTGATTGTAAGATTGTACCAGAATGATTGAAGGATTGTCACTCCAGATTGTCACTATAATGATTGTCACTCCAGATTGTCACTATAATGATTGTCACTCCAGATTATCACTATAATGATTGTCACTCCAGATTGTTACTTGACCTGATTTCTTATATTTATCTTGCCGATAAATAGTGAGAGAAACCAAGTTCCATTTAGACGAAGGGTTACAACCCCGGTCCTTGTTTGGTTTACGGGTTGTAACCTAGCTATCTGAATAGTCCCATGGTTATCTCATCGTATATCATCCTGTCATGCTTTTTCATACGTCCTGTCTTTTAGTGATTCTATGTAAGATTGTCTTTTATAATTACTCATCATGCTTTTTCTTAAATTACTGTCTCTTATTATGTAATTATATTATTGTGCTAATTTGCTGGCTTTGGTTCTTATTTTGTGGCCTCCTTTGTGGCACTTGCTCTTCCTGGGGTCTGACCCAGCTGGTTTTGTATGGCCAGATACCGGAGCAGCAGCAAAGGACCTACCTGTCTTCCAGCCCGATGGTGGTCACCAGGCGTAACCAGGGCATCGAGTGGGTTTCTTTTGTTCTCCCACTGTAATATTGTAAATTATTCTTTTGAGGCGTTTAGCCGACGAGCAAGTGTTAGCTCGATTGTACTTACTTACTATCTGCCTACGGGCTGTAACATGATTGACAAGCCCCGGGGGTTGATCATGTATGACTGAACTCTTGCTAGTCCTCACACTTTGTAACGACTAGCTTCATGATCATCTGGATATGTAATGTTTGGGACGCCTTACAATTGTATATTGGGTGATCTGATATCTTGTAATTATTATTAGTTGGTTGCGATTGAGACAATAGGCTATTTTATGACCTTAAGAGACTGATGGATCGTAGTAAAACCCTCACATATCTAGACAGCCGTGACCGTATAGCGGTGTGGATCCCATTCCGTTATACGTAGCTGGCTATGTCTGCACCCGCTCTCCAGTATTCTGGTTCTGGGGCGTGACAGACCTAGCTGGTTTTGTATGGCTAGATTTCGGAGCAGCACCCGAGGATCTACCGAACTTCCAGCCCAATGGTGGCGACTAGAAGAAACCCGGGCTACGAGTGGGTTTTCCATTTTGTTTCACTCACTCCATTGTAAATTATTCTTTTGAGGCGTTTAGCCGACGAGCACCTGTTAGCTCGATGCACATTTACTTACTGTCTGCCTACGGGCTGTAAACATGATTAACAAATTGTAGGGTTGATCATGTATGACTTAACTCTTGCTAGTCCTCGCATTTTGTATGACTAGCTTCATGATCAACTGAATATGTAATATTTGGGACATCTTTTATTGTATATTTGGTGATCTAACATCTTGTAACTATATTACTTGTTTGAGATCGCATTTCGTACTTGGGTCACATCATTACCCGAGGAGGAGTGGAAGTGGATCCCCAGAAGATTGTGGCTATCGAGACATGGCCAGTACCTAGTTCAGCGGCAGAGGTTCGCAGCTTCCTTGGATTGGCCGGCTACTACCGGCGATTAGTTTCAGATTTTGCAAGGATTTCAGCGCCGATGACCCAGTTGACCCGCAAGGATGTGCAGTTTGCTTGGACAGCAGAGTGCCAGGAATCATTTGAGAAGTTGAAACGAGGTTTGATAATGGCTCCCATTCTCACACTTCCAGATGGGACCGGAGGATTCACAGTTTATTGTGACGCTTCAGGCAGAGGATTGGGGTGTGTCTTGATGCAGCATGGGAAGGTAATATCTTATGCATCACGTTTCGTGATCATGAGAAGAATTATCCGACCCACGACTTAGAACTGGCAGCAGTAGTGTTTGCACTTAAGCTTTGGCGACACTACTTGTACGGAGATATAGTAGAGATATTTACTGATCACAAGAGCCTGAAGTATGTTTTCACCCAGAAGGACCTTAATATGCGACAGAGAAGATGGCTCGAGCTACTGGTGGACTACGATATGGACTTGCAGTATCACCCAGGGAAGGCCAACGTTGTAGCAGATGCGTTGAGCAGGAGAGCCAGAGTTTACTTCCTAACGGCGCAACCAGAATTATTGGCAGATCTTCAGAAGATGGGAATTGAAGTGGTTCTTCCTACCAACGTGGCATTGATGGCCAGTATACAGGTTCAGTCCAGCATAGTTGAGAGGATCCGGATGGTGCAGTCTACAGATTCCAAGATTCAGCGACTCAGAGCAGAGTGTGAGTCAGGAAGAAGGCCAGAGTTATGTATCCATGAAGACGGTACACTTTGACACGGCACTCGTCTTTGTGTACCCAGTGGAGATATCAGACAGGAGGTCATGGCAGAAGCTCACAGTTCACAATATTCTATTCATCCCGGTGGCACGAAGATGTACCATGATATTCGTCAGCATTTCTGGTGGAATGGCATGAAGAGGAAGATAGCCCGGTTTGTCTCTCGGTGTTTGGTTTGCCAGCAGGTTAAAGCTGAACATCAGAGGCCCGCTGGACTTCTTCAGCCCTTGCCGATTCCAGAATGGAAGTGGGAGCATGTGACCATAGATTTTGTGACTGGATTGCCTAGATCCCCGGCTGGTCGAGATGCTATTTGGGTTATAGTTGACCGGCTCACAAAAGTGGCTCACTTTCTCCCGTTCAGAGTTGGGCAGTCTACGGCACAGTTGGCAGAAATGTACCTCAGGCAGATTGTCAGGCTTCACGGTGTGCCAGTCAGCATCACCTCGGACCGAGATTCAAGGTTTACATCACACTTTTGGCGTAGCCTGCAGGAGAGTTTGGGGACTCACCTTCAGTTTAGCTCAGATTACCATCCGCAAATAGATGGTCAGTCGGAGCGTACAATCCAGACTCTTGAAGACATGTTGAGATCTTGTACCCTTGACTTCGGTGGTTTATGGAAGGATCACCTGTACCTGGTGGAATTCTCGTACAACAACAGTTTCCAGGCCAGCATCCAGATGGCACCATTCGAGCCACTTTATGGTAGAAAGTGCAGATCCCCGCTAGCATGGGACGATGTCGGAGATAGGCAGATGCTCGGTCCAGAAATGATTGCCCAGACAGTTGAAGTGGTCAGAAGAATCAGAGATCGTCTTCGAGTGGCCCAAGATCGCCAGCAGCATTGGGCCGATGCCCATCGGCGTCCCTTAGAGTTTGCTATCGGCGACCATGTATTCCTTAGGATCTCGTCTAACCGCGGCGTCATTCGCTTTGGCGTACGGGGAAAGCTTAGTCCTAGGTATATAGGGCCGTTCGATATCCTGGAGCGAGCAGGAGATGTATCCTATCGTCTTGCTCTTCTGTCGTCGCTAAGTGAGGTGCATGATGTATTCCATGTGCCCCAATTACGACGGTATATCCCGGACCCGAGCCATATCCTAGACCATTCGGAATTGGTTGTTGGTACCAACCTTTCGTATGAGGAGAGGCCCGTGTCTATATTGGACCGGAGAGAGAAGATACTCAAGAACAAGACTATTAGCTTAGTCCGTGTTGCTTGGGGTCATCACTCTCTAGGTGAGTCAACGTGGGAGCGTGAGGACGACATCCGATCGCGATATCCCGACTTGTTTGACTCGTAAGGTATAATGTCTTCCTTATGCCCTATGCTTGCCATCCCTTGCTTGCATGTATGATTGTATGATTGGTTGCTTAGTGTAGCTTGTTTGTGGATAGTAATGCGGGCTCTTACATCTCTAGGCATCTTGATTAAATTTCGAGGACGGAATTCTTTTAAGGTGGGTAGAGTTTCACCCTCATTTCCTGTATTTCGTATTTATACTCGTAGTTGGATGTTGGCATATATTTTTATTTTTCTCGACTTGAGGAATTTTGGGTTTTCTCGTATTTTGGGTTTCGGCTCGGCACGGTTTTAGTTGGTTTGGTTTGGTTTGGTTTGATTTTAAACCAATGGGACACTTTAACCTATACTCCACCCTCATTCCACCACAACCACCCTCATTAAATCCCTACCAACCATTCTCTCTCCTCATTACTTCCCCCATTAATTTCTAACTCCTTCTTCTTCTTCCTTCTTCCACACAACACCCCCACCCATAGGCAAGTGCACCTTGCCACCACATAAGAACCCTATTTTATTTGTCTATTAGCTAGATTAGGTCATGGTGAACAACATTAGAACTTGGCATTTTGTGATTTGGAGTCTCCATTGTTCTAGATCTAAGTTTAACCATTTTCGGATTTTCTTGGTTTTGATCTATTAAACTTAGATTTTTGCTTGTTTTGATGCTTCCATGTAGAAGAGAATTCAATTTTACTCAAGTTAGAACTTTAAAAATCCAAATTTGGTTTTAATTTGGTCAAGTTATTGTAATTGGAATTTTAGTGTTCTTGGAGGTTGCTCTCGGCCTGTTGGAGAAGAAGACCCCCCTCGGCCTGCGCTCCTTAGCGCAGGGCTGACCCGCGCTCGGCCCCCTCGGCTGAACCGCGCAACCACCCTCTCGACAAGCGCTCCTTAGCGCTGGGCTGACCCGCGCATGGCCCTCTGGGCTGGACCGCGCACCCTCACTTGACCCCAGCGCCCTTTGACCTAGCGCGCTTGGCTCCCAGCGCAACCCGACCCAGCACAAGCCGACTCCCGCACCGTTCAACCTAGCGCACTTGACCCCTGCGCAGTTCGCACCCTGCGCACTTCGCTTCGGCGCAACCCGTCTCAGCGCCCTTTGATCCAGCGCACTTGGTCCCTAGCGTAACCTGATCCCCTGGATCCTAGCGCAACCTGTTTCCCCTGAACCCCTGCGCAATCCACTTACCCATGGTGATTTGGTTTTATTTTCTTAGGCTTGGCTTCTCTTTTATGGATTGGGGTTTTGAGATCTTGTTCCACACAACACGACTGTCTCGACCCAACACGAACTGGCACGGTTTCTCGATGTTTGCTTATGACTAATACGGTTTTCGTAAATTTTGTGAATTATCATCCTAGTGCTTTCTGATCTTCTTGATAGCGACCCGATGGGGTGCGCTCTTGACTTGTAACCTGTGATTCATGATTTACCTCTGTAACTGGATAACTCGATGGTGGCCCGTGGCGGCGCACTCTTGACTTGTAACTCGTAACTTGACTTGATGCTGTTGCGACGGCTAACTCGACTTGTATAATCAACTCTGACTCTGTGGTTGTTCATTCTTGCTGTCCTGTGCAATCTACTTGTCTTGTCTTGCATCATGTCTAGGACGTGACTCCCTGGGCACCACAAGCAGTCTCGTTATCTGGGCGCTTAAATGGACTTGTAGCTTGCCGACGAGTAGAGCACATTTCCAGCACACTGTCATGTGTTGCACCTCTAAGTCACCTAAGGGTATATCGTCTCCTGGGCGATGTACCCAACCATACTCTCAACCCGCGGAAGGATAATTGGATAGTCTGCAGGGCTTGAGACTGGGAAATTCTCACTTGCATCTTGTTAGTAATTAGGCTTGTGATAACCCTAGTTAGTTAAGTAGTAAGCCGTAGTATTTGCTTGGCCACTTGTGAATGGATGGTGTCTAGCCTGGTCCAAGTCTCGTCTAGTCCCTGTACCTGGTACTCCTGTACATGATTGTTTTACTTATCTTTAACAATAAATGGATAGAGACAAGTGCTATTCAGGCGAAGGGTTACAATTCCGATCCTTGTTTGGTTTACGGGTTGTAATCTGGCTCCCGGAATGGTTCCATGTCCCTAGTCGTTTATTGTCCTACTGTACTTTTAATTACTTGTACTTTTCTTCCATTTTCTTATGTTCTGATATGCTGGCTTTTGTTCTTATTTCGTGGCCTCCTTTGTGGCACTTGCTCTTTCTGGGGTTTGACCCAGCTGGTTTTGTGTGGCCAGATTTTGGAGCAGTACCCGAGGATCTACCGAACTTCTAGCCCAATGGTGGCGACTAGAAGGAACCCGGGCTACGAGTGAGTTTTCCATTTTGTTTCACTCACTCCATTGTAAATTATTCTTTTGAGGCATTTAGCCGACGAGCACCTGTTAGATCGATGCACATTTACTTACTGTCTGCCTACGGGCTGTAAACATGATTAACAAATCCTAGGGTTGATCATGTATGACTTAACTTTTGCTAATCCTCGTATTTTGTATGACTAGCTTCATGATCAACTGAATATGTAATATTTGGGACGTCTTTTATTGTATATTTGGTGATCTAACATCTTGTAACTATATTACTTGTTTGAGATTGAGACAATAGGCTTGACCTTAAAAGACCGTTGGCTTGTAGTAAACCCTCATATCTAGACAGCCGTGACCGTATAGCGAGGTGGATTTCATTTCAATATACGTAGCTGGCTATGTACGCCCCCGTTCTCCAGTATTCTGGTTCTAGGGCGTCACAATGCTAGTGGGCTGCAGACCACGACCCATAGTGTTCATTCTTGTTTTATATGATTCCTGTGGATTGAGATATAGTTTAGATTAGACATGATACCCTACTCTGGACAGCTTATACGTACTCGAGTCGGGCTGGAGTTCGCTCGATACGTAGCTGGCTTGCTCACGAGCTCACATCCGAAAATCGGGTGTGGGTCGTGACAAGTTTTTTTGGTGGCCCATACAGGTCAGATCATATCGTACCGGTTACGTAACTGTACTGGCACGAGCCTGCGAATATGACTAAACCTTAGAAATCTCAATCCACACTGCCTTGAAAATTCTCCTAGAAATTCTCTACGTCCTTGAAAACTACATATTTGCTCTCGATTATACTTCCTTGCCCTCCCGTACCATTGATTTTTGTCCCTTCCTATTCTGGGGTGACGAACAATTGTGCTGTCTAGAATTCATCAGAAATTCTTAAGTTATAGTATAATATTGCTTGATTATTGAATAATTGGTTGATTGTAGATATGAGAGATTATAGATACCATATGTCCTAGATATTTTGGTAGAATTATTAGTCACTGGTTAGAAGATTATAAGATTTTAGTGACCTGTGTTCCAAGGGAGTAGTGTGACCTAAGGTGAGTAGAAGTCCTCGAGATTTCGCAAATACCAAATGACTAGAGAAGGCCATAAAATATTTTTGAGAAATTAAGTTTGAGGAGATTAAGGTAATAGTAGACTTTGATTTTAAGACATAGTCATGAATTAGAATTTCGAGGACGAAAATATTTTTAGGTGGGTAGATTTGTAGCCTCCCTTCCCGAAAATTTTAAAATATTTTTATTTTTATTTATTTAAATGGGAATTTTTTAGAATTTTATAAATATTTATTTAGTTAATTACTACGGTAGGTGACTTTAGCCATGGTTAAGTTTTGAAGTACCAGACGACTAGAAATCACGGCACAGATAGTGCAGTGGCATGCTTTGACTAGTGTATTAGCCCTGGTAGGGAAGGCTGAGCCATAGTGACGTCCTAACTAGGAAAATCAAGCCAAGTTGCGACTTAACCCTTACCGAAGTTTTAATTATTTATTAATTATATTATTGACTTGTAGGAGACACCGATTTGTGTCGATTTAGTTCGGACTAGACCCGAACCGAAATCGAGTCCATGTAATCTTGTAGTGAGACCAAGGATGACCATGTAGACATATTTTGGGTGTGCACAAGTATTCACAAATTATTTTGAGTATTGATGTACATTTTTAATTATTACAAAATTGGTATTTTTATTATTAAATATTGTTTTACAATATTTGTACAATTTTCTGGGCCCAGATAAAGGTGAATAGCATGGATTCACCAAACCACCATTTAATTATTTTATTATTATTTTATTATTATTTTTTATTTTGTGGTGATTAAATAAATATATTTATTACCATTAGATAATATTAATATTGATTATATTTAAAATATTTTATTGTCTGTGTAGAATTTGTGGTATATATATATATATATATATATATATATATATATATATATATATATATATATATATATATATAAAATATATATATATATATATATATATATATATATATATATATATATATATATATATATATATATATATATATATATATATATAAGTACCAGGATATATATATTGATTATATAGGCATGTAGATATATTTATAATTATTAATATATATACACATATACATGTTATGTATATATATATATATGTGTGTGTATGTATACGTATATATAAATACACATATATAGGTGTGTGTGTGTATGTGTAGATAAATGTATATGAATATGTGTGTAAATATATATATATATATTATATATATATATATATATATATATATATATATATATATATATATATATATATATATAAAATCAAATATATATATATATATATATATATATATATATATATATATATATATATATATATATATATATATATATATATATATATATATATATATATAAATATATGTATATAGGTACATAAGTATTTATGTATATATAAGTATAATAATTAAAAAGAAAAAGGAAAATACAAATATAATAGCCAGCCCAACCAAGCCACAGGCCCACATGCCTACAGCCCGACCCTTCTTAAATCAAACTACAGCAGCAAAACCCCATAACATTTTCCTCCACCCGCTCGGCCTAGCAGTCCGAGCAAACCCAAACTAAACACCCCAGCCCAAACAGAGAACAGCAAACCGAGCCCAGTTCAACCCGGCCCAACCCAGGCTATCCAGACCCAAATTCCCATCCAGCAAAGAAGCTCACCCGTGCCATAACAACTAATGGGATATTCCCAGGCCGAGAGAACAAACACGCACCCGCACATATATAACAGAGAACGAGAGAGAGGAAGAGGAGTATCTCGAAAAACCCTAACCACCTTCCACACGTCGACACCCCACGACCTCCCTGCCACCCAGGCGAGTCTCCCCGCCGCGGCACAGCCACCGAACTCCGGCCAGAGCCGCCGGAGCAGCACGCGAAGCAGAGCAGCAAGCGACAGCAACGCAGCAGTAGCGGTGGAAAAGGCGCAACTTTGAAGGTAAAGTTCTCTCTCATCTCACAGCCAATGACCAAACTAAATAGCACTTTGCAAACACAACACATAGGCCTCGACTCCTGTGAAATAGTTTTTGATCTAGTGACCAGATCACAAGAAATCCGAGGTTGAAATCTCGAAAAAACCAATTTTTTTAAAGAGACGAAAACAGGACAACACCCAACCCAAACCGAGTTTTGGAAGGGAATTTGTGGACAAAACAGTTAGGATTTTCGAAATCCATTTGAACACGTTTGTAGACAAGCTAACCATGATGGAAACCATACTTTAGTTTTTACTTTAATTGATTATATTCCGTTTTATACCAGTTCCAAAATCAAGAAAAATATAAAAAATAGTTTTCAAAAAACTAGAAAATCTTCCGATACGACGTGCGTCCCGTCAATCCAGGCGACGTGGTCGTGAACCGAAAGAATCAAAAGGTGCATAACGGCTTCGTGGACGTGTGGGCTTTGACGGAATTCAAATTGGTCGCGTGTGCACGACGAATTTAACGCGTATCCGTCGAAATTCACCGTATTAGCCTCTTTGCAAATTTCTCAATTACTTTGTGCACGCTCATCAGATCGAGACGAAACTTGCGCCAACAGGACCGTATCATCTTGTTGGTCCTGTATGCCAATTTTGGTCCAATTCTGAGACAGTTGAATCGGGCCGCCGTTTTGCGGGCCCCAAGGTCCAACTCAACGGACGATTTTGTGCACGGCCCACCGGAATCCATAATTGGACATACCATTGGGATCGTATCATCAAAACAAATCCGTAGACAGGTAGTTTGATGACTTTATAGATCATTGACTTTGACTCGCTTTTCGGTGCAAAGCGGGTCCAACGACGGACACCGTTTTTTTCCAAAATTACCGTTTTGCCCCTGTGTCCAGAATTGGACTTAAGAACAGGCAATCCAAGCTAATTTGACTATTTTGAGAATGTTGGCAATGTCTGTTTCAGCTTTCGGAGACAGTTATGATGATTTGGACTTATCGGCTTACTAGTTGACTTTATTTTGTTGGATCTGCGTGCAACCTCCAGGCATGTATACCTTGCCTTCCTCTACAGTTTTATTTACATACATTGTATTTTATTTTTCAGTTTTGATTGTTTATGGACATGTGTCACTCCCCGTTCCCAGAATACGTATTTTTATGCATGTATAACTCATGTATATTTATTTAGTATTTATCATGGATTATCCTGTATTTAAATCCCTTTAATTACCTGTTAATTAATTTCCTGCAATTTTATTTCTGCATTCTAATTATGTGCATTTTATTTTTTTCTGCATTTTATTTCCTGCTTTAGTCTTATTGGGTTCTCGGGTTCATGGTGGACAACCCGGCCCAACACCCCACCTACTACCACTCCCCCTATTTAAAGCCACCCTCTCCTTTCTCTCTCCTCATTTACTTCTTCTTCTCCTTCCTCATCACTTCTCCACCTAACCAGCAGCAGCAGTAGGCAAGTGCAAACATGCTTCTCCTTCACCCATTTTTATGGTTCATTTGGTTTTCTCTCATGATCCTGAGAGAGATTAGTTCTTAGCATTTTTTTTTATTTTTATGGCTTGTTTTCTCTAGATCTAAGTTGTAGTATTTCGGCTGTTCATGGGTTCTTAGTCCACCAACTTTGCGTGTATTTTTCTGGCACTGGAGCAAAGGCTCCATAGGACTTGGAGTTCGGAAAATGTTGTACGCACACGTTCTTACGTGCTCGCGTAAAACATCAGCCCAGTCACGCACACGTCTTTACGTGTTTGCGTGTATTTTGAGTCACGCACACATCTTTGCGTACGTGCGTGAATTTTGAGTCACGCACATGTCTTGTACTTGCGTGCGTGACTTTTCACGCCCATGACTTTGTACTTGCGTGCGTGACTTTTCACACTCAAACAGTGCGTGCGTATATTTTTAGTCACGCTCGCTCAGTGCGTGCGTGTATTTTTAGTCACGCTCGCTCAGTGCGTGCGTGTATTTTTAGTCACGCTCGCTCAGTGCGTGCGTGTATTTTGAGTCACGCACACATCCTTGCAAGCGTGCGTGAATCTTAGTTACGCACACTTCTTTGAGTACGTGCGTGAATTTCCCCTCACACTCACGCTGTGCGTACGTGCGTGTATTACTTGTCACGCTCATACGCTCACGCTTGCCAGCGTGTACCACGTTTCACGCTCACTTCTACCTACTAAACTTGGCGTGCTTTTTACACGCACGATTCTTGCGTGACTTTTGGCCTTAGCATGGACTTGTTAGCGTGACTTCCTGGCTTGGGTGTTTTATTTGTTCTATACTTTATTCATTTAATGTTGGCATGATAATTCCCTATTATATCCTTACGCCTCTTTGCATGAACCCGAATGTTAATACCTATGGTTGTGTATTAGTGCCAAGTGTCTTGATTGGTTTATGGATATCCAGTAAGACTGGAACTTGACCTTGAGAGTTATAGACTCGACCCCGTTTCATGCTAATTGACTTTCATGCCTTGTCACCATTGATGACGATGGTTATCTTGACTGAATTGATCATGCGTTCCTAGTTGGAACTAAGAGACTGGCTAGTCGTCTTATTAAAATGAATGAATGAGACACGTTCATGTTATGAACTATTGTAATCGACTGGCTGACCCCGAATATTGACATACATACATATGCAGGCTTCAATTTATTTATTTAATTATTTATTTATTTATTTTCTATAAAAGAAGCATGTGTACTTTATGGTCAAGGCATGATTACCGTGGTTAGATTTGATTGTTGCATTACGATATGTAAAACCTGCAACCTAGCCGTACTGATATCGTTGTAGAGTTGCGCATATAGTACCCCGTACGGAAGTACTCATTTGAATGACCATGATCCACGGCATGGGATCTCACTCAATGTAGGGACTATTAAGTTAAATAAAATAATGATTGCATGGAGAGAATGGATTCCCGAGTTCTTACATGGCAGCCCCCTTGGGACGAGTAGTACCCGACAGGCCGGCTGGTTCCCACAGATACTGTAAATCTGCCACACGGGCAGAGAACAGTATCTGCTTTTATTATTATTGTATATTGTATATTGATGACGGACGTCCTGCTAGGACTCGTCTAATTCATGCATGGCGCACATGATTCACTGGATAGACTAGCCTTGCTCGCACATAGTAAGAACTGAGGAATCCTTAATTTGCATTATTCCAGGATAACCTGGGACTCACAATAGCAAGCCATAGGAGTTGATTGGCCGTTCAAGATGATTTGTTTATGTACTGTACCTACTCTGTTAACTAACTGGGATGATCAGAATGTCAGGACATGACGGGCCAACTTCTGTCCTTGTTTGGTTGGGAGGTTGGTTCGAAGTGTCGTGATGTGATGTGAATCCTAGTAGCAAGCAGAGATCTATTATTATATTCTTTTACTTACTGGTTTAATCCTTCATATCGTCCTTCCTTGTGGTACTTGCTATTAGAGGTCTAACCTCTCTGGTTTTGCATGGCCAGATTTAGAGTCGTTCCACGAGGATTCAGCTTACTTCTACCTCCAAGATGGTCAACACTAGGGGAATGATCGCAGGAGGACTCGAGTGGGTTCCTTACTTCATCGCTCGTTTTGTTATTTACCTTTATACTTAGCCGTTTGGCACCGACATGTTAGTCGGATCGTCTTGTACTTACTTTTGCATAATTATAATTAAGTCAGACTGCAGCTGATAATAATTGTGTATACGTTACTATACCATCTGGCTATGTTTTGTAAAGCCAGATCTCCAGAACATTTTGACTGAGCGTTTGGGATGCCTTACTGCTTTATCTTACATGTTCTCTATTACTGTTTCTTGCTTGAATGATTGAGACAATAGATATAAAGTGACCATAGCAAGACTTTTATGTAGTATGCACCCCCTCGTCTGGTTAGACAGCATTGATCGTATTATACGGTATTCATCTACCCGTAATACGTAGCTGGCTGAGTCACTCCCCCGCTCTCCAGTATTCTGGTTCTGGGGCGTGACAAGGTTTTAGTGGTGGCCCATACAGGTCTGATTTCAGACTCGTGGGGTGTTTTGATTTATAGGATATCTCAATCACACATGTTTCCCCTTGATCTCCTGATTCGTTATTCTCAACTCTCGCTTGACATTCCGGTATCCTTTGACTTCATTGATCCTTCATGTCCGGTTGTTTGATTGTTCTCTTGTCCCTTTTCTTAGGGGCACTTCGTCCGCAGCGGTCAGAGCTGGACAGCAACAACAAGGGCAACATGAGCAACATGACCAGGTTGGTCAGTAACAAGGGCCAGCCTCACCTCAGGAGACTATCCAGGAAGAAGTGATAGTAGAACCAGCAGTTGGACCGCAGTATCCGGAAGTTCCAAACCCACCCATAGTTCCACCTACCCCTGTGGAAGTGGACACACCAGCCCTTCTGGAGATCATGAGAGGAATGATGGCTGCTCAGCAACATCAGATGTTGGCCCAGCAGCGCATGCACACTCAGCTACAAGAGCAGAACGTGTTGCTCAACCAAGGATTGCAGACGGCTTTGGAAAGAGGAGTGAGGGCTGATTCAGGAGCATCAGCCAGGTTTTGCAAGTACAACCCCCATCGTTTCGAGGGCACGGAGGATGCCATCTCAGCAGATGCATGGCTTAAGGATATTGAGGCTATCCTAACAGCAGCTAAGGTACCGGCAGAAGAACGTGTGGATCTAGTGAAGTTGTTACTTCAGGATCTCGCACGTGATTGGTGGGAATCAGAGAAAGTGGGCATCAGACGTCCTGTGGCTTGGGACGATTTCACTGCAAGATTCAAGACCAAGTACTATGGAGTTGTGGCACGGTTTGAGCTATAACAAAAGTTTATCAACCTCAGGCAGGCCGGCAAGACTGTAGATGCTTATGCAGCAGAATTCTGCAGATTGAGTAGATTCACCCCAGAGATGGTTACAACAGAGAGCCATAGGGCCATGAGGTTTCAGCAAGGGTTTCATCTTGAACTCTTGCAATTGATAAAGGGGCACAATTACCAAACTTTTGATGAAGTATTGACGGCAACTCGAAGGCACGAGCTCACCATTCAGAGGCTTGCGACAAGGACTGGGGGTCAGAAGAGATCCCACAGTCAGATTAAAGGAGGAGGGGGAGCAGTGCCCCGAACAACAGCACCATCCACTGGCATTCGTATCTACGATGTGGCGATACGAGGACCAGCACCACCTAGGCAGCAGCAGCAACAGCAACAGAAGAAGAACCAGCAACCCCCGGCGGGCTGCACTTATTGTGGGAAGATGGAACACACTAGAGATGTGTGTCGGACATTGAATGGACTATGTCTGATATGTGGAAATCCAGACCATCAGGTTACCACATGTCCCATGAATTCGAGGTCAGGAGGACCAGGACAGCAGTTTCCTGCTCTGGCAACACCAGGGGCAGGCCAGTATCGAGGACCAGCGGTGGCAGTAAGGCCATTGGCACAGCGTCTGTTAGTACCGCAGGCTCAGATGTTTCGGCAGCAGGGTCCGTCGATGCAGCAACACCAGCATAGACCACCCCAGCATCATCAAGGAAGGGGCCAGTAGCAGCACCAGGCTAGGCCGCAGCATGGGAATCAGCAAGGAGGTCGAGGGCAAGCATTCACTCTGTCCTTGGAAGAGGCATTGGCATCGGAAGATGTTGTGGCAGGTAACATTCTCGTCGCCTCATATCCCGCAGTAGCATTGTTTGATTCGGGAGCATCTCATTCATTTATATCTGCACGATTTGCGACACGACTAGGAATGGAGTTCGAGGCATTGCCAGAGAGGTTGAATATACTCACTGGTAATGGACTTGTAGGAGTTAGTAGAGTTATTTTAGCATGTAGCGTTGTAGTTTGCGGGCATTCCTTACCCGCCCGGTTGATAGAATTTCCTGTTGGAAATTTCGACGCTATCTTAGGCGTGGACTGGCTGAAAGACAGTCATGCGATAATAGATTGTCGTAGAGGGAGTGTATCTTTTGATATTCCAGGCATGAAGAGATTTACCTTAGTCAGATCAGGGGCAACTCTACAAGAGCAGGGAGTAGTAACGGCAATGGAGGAAGTTCAGATCCCGAAGGTAGTTGAAGAATTTTTAGACGTATTTCCCGAAGAACTTCCAGGTCTACCACCAGCTAGAGATATTGCGTTCAGTATGGAATTGGCAGCAGGAACTAAACCGATATCAGATCGAGTTTACAGAATGGCGGATTCAGAGCAGGCCAAGGTATATCAGCACATAGAGGAATTGAAGAAGAAGAAGTTCATCCAAGCTAGCGTATCACCGTGGGCAGCACCAGTGGTACTTATGGGAAAGAATGATGGGTCGTCCAGATTGTGCATTGACTACAGGAAGCTTAACGCGACAACAGTAAAGAACAAGTACCCATTACCCAGGATCGACGACTTATTTGATCAGTTGAGCAAAGCTAGAGTCTTCTCCAAAATAGATCTTCGTTCAGGGTACCATCAGGTGAGGGTTCGGAAGGAAGATATTCCCAAGACAGCATTCAGGTCGAAGTATGGGCAACGAATTCTTAGTAATGCCGTTTGGTTTGACCAATGCTCCAACAATATTCATGGATTTGATGAACCGCATCTTTATGCCATATTTAGACCAGTTTGTCGTTGTATTTCTTGACGACATTCTTGTATACTCTGCTAGTGAAGAGGAACATGAAGACCACCTCAGGAAAGTGTTGCAGGTTCTGAGAGAGAACCAGTTGTATGCCAAGCTCAGCAAGTATGAGTTTTGGTCGGATCACATTTTATTTTTGGGACATATCATATCAGGAGTTGGAGTAGCAGTAGATCACAAGAAGGTAGAAGCAGTAGAGAGTTGGCCAGTACCCAAGACCGTAGCAGATGTACGGAGTTTCTTAGGATTGGCAGGATATTACAGAAGGTTTGTGTCAGACTTTGTAAGGCTTTCAGCACCCATGACCCGTTTGACCCGGAAGGATGTGCCATTTGATTGGTCGGCAGAATGTCAGGCATCATTCGAGACTTTGAAGCAGAAGTTGATATCAGCACCTATTCTTACATTGTCAGTTGGACCCGGAGGTCTTACAGTATATTATGATGCGTCAGGTAAAGGACTTGGATATGTCCTTATGCAACATGGGAAGGTGATAGCGTATGCATCTAGGCAGCTTCGGGACCACGAGAAGAATTACCCAACTCATGATTTGGAGTTAGCGGCAGTAGTATTTGCTCTGAAGCTATGGAGGCATTACTTATATGGTGACCGAGTAGAGATGTACACAGACCATAAAAGTCTGAAGTACATCTTTACTCAGAAGGAACTAAACATGAGGCAGAGAAGATGGCTGGAGTTAATTAAGGATTATGACGTGGAGCTTCAGTATCACCCAGGCAAGGCTAATGTGGTAGCAGACGCTCTCAGTAGGAGAGGCGGCGCATTTATGTTGACAATGCAGAAGCATATCTTAGAAGACCTTCAGGAGATGGGCATCGAAGTTATACTTCCTAGTGATGTAGGAGTTCTAACAAGTCTGCAAGTTTAATCCGACTTGGTAGGCAGGATCAAGGCAGCTCAGGCGCAAGACCCAAGGATTCAGAAGCTTAGGGCAGAATGTGAGTCAGGACTCAGGAAGGAGATGAGGATTCATGAAGATGGTACACTTAGGTTTGGATCACGTCTATGTGTGCCTAGTGGAGATATCAGACAAGAGGTTATGGCAGAAGCTCACCGTTCTCAGTATTCTATTCACCCTGGAGGGACCAAAATGTACCAAGATATCAAGCAGCATTTCTGGTAGAACGGGATGAAGAGGGAGATAGCTAGATTTGTTTCCCGTTGCTTGGTATGTCAGCAAGTGAAGGCAGAACAGCAGAGGCCAGCTGGGTTATTGCAACCGCTTCCTATCTCGGAATGGAAATAGGAGTATATTACAATGGACTTTGTGACCGGTTTACCGAGATCACCAAGTGGTAAGGACGCTATTTGGGTGATAGTGGACCGACTTACAAAGGTAGCACACTTTCTTCCTTTCAGAGTAGGGCAATCTACAGAAAGTTGGCAGAGTTATATATGTAACAGATAGTCAGGCAGCATGGAGTTCCTGTCAGTATTGTGTCGGATCGAGATTCCCGCTTTACATCACACTTCTGGAAGAGCTTACATCATAGTCTGGGTACCAAGTTAAGATTTAGCACGGCTTAACGTCCGTAGACGGATGGGCAATCAGAAAGAACGATTCAGACTTTAGAAGACATGTTGCGAGCTTGCACTCTAGATTTTGGAGGGTCTTGGGAGAGCCACCTGCACTTGGTCGAGTTCTCATACAACAATAGTTATCAGGCCATTATCCAGATGGCGCCATTCGAAGCATTATATGGTAAGAAGTACAGGTCACCGCTTGCATGGGATGATATCGGGGAGAGGAAGATGCTAGGCCCAGAAATGATTATTCAGACGGTTGAAGTAGTTAAAGAAATTAGAGAGCGACTTAGAGTTGCGTAGGACCGGCATCGTCATTGGGCGGACCAACATCGTAGGCCGTTAGAGTTCTCGGTTGGGGACCACGTATTCTTGCGGATCTCACCTACTCGTGGGGTCATTAGATTTGGCGTTCGCAGGAAATTGAGTTCGCGGTACGTGGGCCCATTCGTTATACTTGATCGGATAGGCGATGTTGCTTATCGTTTATCACTCCCACCTTCGTTACGAGAGGTGCATGACGTGTTTCATGTATCTCAATTACGTAGGTATGTATCGGACCCAAGCCATGTCCTTGATCACTCGGAGCTGGTTGTTGGTACCAACCTGTCTTACGAGGAACAGCCTGTGTCTATTTTGGACCGAAGAGAGAAGATACTCAAGAACCGAACAATTAGTCTTGTCCGTGTTGCTTGGGGTCATCACTCCTTGGGACAGTCCACGTGGAAACGTGAGGATGATATCCGATCACGGTATCCACACCTGTTTGACTCACAAGGTATATCTCTTTCTGTATACTTGATTGTCCTGATTCTTCATGCTTGTCACCTTATGGGTAGAGCTACTTAATATCATGGATTGATAAATTTACATATATAGTACTTGTTTTTGACATGGTAAAAATGATTGTTTGCTCACAAGAATTGCTTGTATTAGTTTAGCTCCGATATTTCTACCTGCTTGGATTTGAAATTCCAAGGACAGAATTTTTCTAAGGTGGGTAGAGATGTCACTTCTCGTTCCCAGAATACGTATTTTTATGGATGTATAACTTATGTATATTTATTTAGTATTTATCATGGATTATCCTGTATTTAAATCCCTTTAATTACCTGTTAATTAATTTCCTGCAATTTTATTTCTGTATTCTAATTATGTGCATTTTATTTTTTTCTGTATTTTATTTCCTGCTTTAGTCTTATTGGGTTTTCGGGTTCATTGTGGACAACCCGGCCCAACACCCCACCTACCACCACTCCCCCTATTTAAAGCCACCCTCTCCCTTCTCTCTCCTCATTTACTTCTTCTTCTCCTTCCTCATCACTTCTCCACCTAACCAGCAGCAGCAGTAGGCAAGTGCAAACTTGCTTCTCCTTCACCCATTTTTATGGTTCATTTGGTTTTCTCTCATGATCCTGAGAGAGATTAGTTCTTAGCATTTTTTTGATTTCTATGGCTTATTTTCTCTAGATCTAAGTTATAGTATTTCGGCTATTCATGGGTTCTTGGTCCACCAACTTTGCATGTATTTTTCTGGCACTAGAGCAAAGGCTCCATAGGACTTGGAGTTCGGAAAATGTTGTACGCACACGTTCTTACGTGCTCGCGTAAAACATCAGCCCAGTCACGCACACGTCTTTACGTGTTTGCGTGTATTTTGAGTCACGCACACATCTTTGCGTGCGTGCGTGAATTTTGAGTCACGCTCATATTTTGTACTTGCGTGCGTGACTTTTCATGCCCATGACTTTGTACTTGCATGCGTGACTTTTCACACTCAAGCAGTACGTGCGTGTATTTTTAGTCACGCTCGCTCAGTGCGTGCGTGTATTTTAGTCACGCTCGCTCAGTGCGTGTGTGTATTTTAAGTCACGCTCGCTCAGTGCGTGCGTGTATTTTTAGTCACGCTCGCTCAGTGCGTGCGTGTATTTTTAGTCACGTCGCTCAGTGCGTGCGTGTATTTTTAGTCACGCTCGTTCAGTGCGTGCGTGTATTTTGAGTCACGCACACATCCTTGTAGGCGTGCGTGAATCTTAGTTACGCACACTTCTTTGAGTACGTGTGTGAATTTCCCCTCACACTCACGCTGTGCGTGCGTGCGTGTATTACTTGTCACGCTTATACGCTCACGCTTGCCCGCGTGTACCACGTTTCACGCTCACTTCTACCTACTAAACTTGGCGTACTTTTTACACGCACGATTTTTGCGTGACTTTTGGCCTTAGCATGGACTTGTTAGCGTGACTTCCTGGCTTGGGTGTTTTATTTGTTCTATACTTTATTCATTTAATGTTGGCATGATAATTCCCTATTATATCCTTACGCCTCTTTGCATGAACCCGATAATCTTAGCATGTTAATACCTATGGTTGTGTATTAGTGCCAAGTGTCTTGATTGGTTTATGGATATCCAGTAAGACTGGAACTTGACCTTGAGAGTTATAGACTCGACCCTATTTCATGCTAATTGACTTTCATGTCTTGTCACCATTGATGACGATGGTTATCTTGACTGAATTGATCATGCATTCCTAGTTGGAACTAAGAGACTGGCTAGTCGTCTTATTAAAATGAATGAATGAGACACGTTCATGTTATGAACTATTGTAATCGACTGGCTGACCCCGAATATTGACATACATACACATGCAGGCTTCAATTTATTTATTTAATTATTTATTTATTTATTTTCTATAAAAGAAGCATGTGTACTTTATGGTCACGGCATGATTACCGTGGTTAGATTTGATTGTTGCATTACGCTATGTAAAATCTGCAACCTAGCCGTACTGGTATCGTTGTAGAGTTGCGCATATCGTACCCCGTACGGAAGTACTCATTTAAATGACCATGATCCACGGCATGGGATTTCACTCAACGTAGGGACTATTAAGTTAAATAAAATAATGATTGCATGAAGAGAATGGATTCTCGAGTTCTTACATGGCAGCCCCCTTGGGACGAGTAGTACCCGACGGGCCAGCTGGTTCCCACAGATACTGTAAATCTGCCACACGGGCAGGGAACAGTATCTGCTTTTATTATTATTGTATATTGTATATTGATGACGGGCGTCCTGCTAGGACACGTCTAATTCATGCATGGCGCACATGATTCACTGGATAGACTAGCCTTGCTCGCACATAGTAAGAACTGAGGAATCCTTAATTTGCATTATTCCAGGATAACCTGGGACTCACAATAGCAAGTCGTAGGAGTTGATTGGCCGTTCAAGATGATTTGTTTGTGTACTGTACCTACTCTGTTAACTAACTGGGATGATCAGAATGTCAGGACATGACGGGCCAACTTCTGTCCTTGTTTGGTTGGAAGGTTGGTTCGAAGTGTCGTGATGTGATGTGAATCCTAGTAGCAAGCAGAGATCTATTATTATATTCTTTTACTTACTAGTTTAATCCTTCATATCGTCATTTCTTGTGGTACTTGCTATTAGAGGTCTAACCTCTCTGGTTTTGCATGGCCAGATTTAGAGCCGGTCCCCGAGGATCCAGCTTACTTCTACCTCCAAGATGGTCAACACTAGGGGAATGATCGCAGGAGGACTCGAGTGGGTTCCTTACTTCACCGCTCGTTTTGTTATTTACCTTTATACTTAGCCGTTTGGCACCGACATGTTAGTCGAATCGTCTTGTACTTACTTTTGCATAATTGTAATTAAGTCAGACTGCAGCTGATAACAATTGTGTATACGTTACTATACCATCTGGCTATGTTTTGTAAAGCCAGATCTCCAGAACATTTTGATTGAGCGTTTGGAACGCCTTACTGCTTTATCTTACATGTTCTCTATTACTGTTTCTTGCTTGAATGATTGAGACAATAGATGTAAAGTGACCATAGCAAGAATTTTATGTAGTATGCACCCCCTCGTCTGGTTAGACAGCATTGATCGTATTATACGGTATTCATCTACCCGTAATACGTAGTTGGCTGAGTCACTCTCTCGCTCTCCAGTATTCTGGTTCTGGGGCGTGACAACATGTGCTTTTCGTATTATATTCTTTTGAGTTGTTTTTACTGCATATAGCCGTGTTCATGTTTTGGTCTTGTGGTTCACACTTGGAGTTTCTCGTCAGTACCTTGCTTGGGTCGTGTCATAGAACGAGTAAGTGTAATTGAACTGCTAAATCCTTGATATTGTTTGCTTGGCACCAGAGAGTCCACACTCGGAACAAGGGTATTTTTCTTGATCTGTTTACATCCGTGAGTCCACACTCGGGACGAGGATGTCGATTATTTGCACCAGAGAGTCCACACTCGCGACAAGGGTGTTGACTTGACTTGACTTATAAAACCCCTAAATTTCAACTATTTTTTTATTTAATTTTGGTACTGATTTAAAATTTGGTATTGTACACCGCGTAGTCGTATTGTACGTCGTGCGTGAAAATTCATTTTTTGAATTTGCTCGACGAGTGCGAATATGTGCGAGCGTACATATTTTTGAAAAATATTTTTCTATATTTTTATGGTTTCAAAATAATATACATAATAATTATTTTGTTATCGTTCCAAAATTTCCAAGTTTGTTATTTTTAAAACCTTTCATTTACACAGTTATAATAATAAATAAATGTTCCTATAAAATGGTATATTTGAAAAGTATATTTATGTAAATATTATTTGGACATACATATATAATTAGTAATTATTTATTAGTTTATTTTTTAAATAATAATGAATTTTCGAAATTAATAATATTAGTATTTTAGAAAATATATTTTGAAATTATTGTCGCATTTAAATCTTGATTTGAATTTATGGAATTATTTAAATAGTTAAATATTTGCAATTTGATTTATCCCATTTGATTTTTAAACTAAAATTTAATTAGATTTAAATTGGATTTGTATTTAAATTTGGATTTAATTGTTTTAAATTAAATAAGCGGTATTATCTACGGGGGAATTTAAACTATTTATAAGCCTTATCCAAATAGAAATTCCCACATCCTATAAATAGGCAGGTACTCGTCCATGTATTTATATTCTCCAAATTTCCACCCCATCATGCATTGTGTCCGTGTAGTGTTCCCTCCCCGTCTTATTCCAATCTTTTATATTTACATTATCATATGTGTGTCGGACAACCTCCGACACAAACCAAATATCAAAAACCTAAGCCTAAACCCGACCCCAGCCATCCATCTTCCGTCGATCTCCCCTCGGCTTCTCGTATCAGCCCAACCAACCCGTCGCCACCACCACCATCACCCAAACCCTCCTCGACAACCAGCCCGACCACCGTTCATCACCGTCACCCACAACCGCAACCACCAAGTCCCAATTCCTGCCAACCACCACCTTCACCACGCCTACCACCAGAACCACCCCGCTGCCACTGCTCGGCACAGCCCGGCAGCATCCCGCCACCACCCATCTTCGCTCTGCCTTCTGCCAAGACCACCACCGTCATTGTCATCTCTCCGTCTCTACCATCACCTCACCGGAATTTCTTCGCCGCCCCGGCCACCACCGCAAATCCTAACCCAAACCCCAAATCCGCCATGACACCACCGCCACACACATAGGAAAAGAGCGGAAAACCCGTACCTGCCCTCCGCCCGCTGCCGCCGAACGCTCCTCCCGCCGAGATCCAGCCGCCGAGGCTCAGATCCGCCGTGTCCAACTCCTGGCGTGCCATCCCAGTTGTGCTCCGGCCGCTAATCCGCGTGGATCGGCCGGATTCTCCTCCGCTTAAGCCGTGCCGTGCCGAAGTTCCGCCGGTGAGCTTCGCCATTCCTTCTCCCGACGTACAGCCCTTGACGAACCCCGCCGGCGAGCGCGCCACTCCGCCGCACCCGCCCGGCCATCAGCGCCGCGCTACCGCCATCCCGATCCGCCGTCGTGCCTCTCCGCAGATCCCGCCGCCCGCCGGAGTTCGTCAGCGCCCCGCGCCGAGCTTCGGGAGCAGCCACTGCCGTCGCGCTCGCCGCATGGACCCCCGCCGGGCCTCCTCAGGTGAGCGCACTCCATTCCCCTCTCTTCTCTCGTCTTTCTCTCTCTCTCACTGAAACGGATTGGAGAAAGAAGCTTTGAGGGTTGTCATCATTAATACTATTAATATTATCCTTATTATCACCATTAGTATTATCTATTATAATTACTATTAATGATAATATTATTATTATTATCATTATTATTATTATTATTATAATTACTGTTTTTATTATTATTATTATTATTATTTCTCTCCCTCTCTTACATGTTGAATTGGGGGGGGATGGAATATAAGAGTGGGTTCTAAGGATTTTATTTTTATAGATATCATCATTATAGTTTTTTATTATAATTATAATTATTATTATTATTATTATTATTATTATTATTATTATTATTATTATTATTATTTATTATTATTATTATTATTATTATTATTAGTATTATTATTATAAACAGGATTTTTACAGATTGACTAAAATTAGAAATCTATATATTTATGATTTTATATTTAACTTAGCATAGATATTATTACCAATGATACCAATATTATTAATATTTTATTTTCGGTTTATACTACTATTTTCTAAAAATATAAATATTATGATTAGAGCCTACATCTATATTTAAAAAAAAATTAGTCCTAAATCATTTTCTAGATGATATTTTCCAAAGATATTATAACTAAATAATAGTTTCAAATTTATACAAATTTCCTAATATTTTATTTATCAAAATAATTTTAACTAATAAAATGTATTTTTAAGTAATATAGAATACTTTCCAAAAATAGCATATGTATTCACTTGCACAAAATTTCCCTCTTTGTCATCATCACTAATCATGACTAATCCAACATCCTTATTTTTCCTTACGACTTTGGACTGCTACCAATCAACCATGACTATTGGACATTCGAAACTTGCTGGATTATTGCACCACACCAGGCGACACATCAGGCAAGACACCTTGCCTTTACTGTTTAATTACTTGCTCAATATCATGCATGTTTTTATTTCTTATAAGTTGTTCTTTCAAAACCAAATGTAGTTGCAAATTATTATACTTTATACATTTAGCCTAGAGTTAAGGGACCACCTTTGTTTGTGCCGCATTCATTGGCTGACACTTGTGTGCCACGATGTCACGTGTCTCATATAGATTCGGACTTACGTACCGACCGTACATCGGTGCGTACAGGACGAGCGTTAGGGTATAACTGCTAATATAATTGCCTAAAAGACTTAGCAATTATTAGGAATATCGTGGTGTGGATTCAGCACGAGTAGTGCATGGGGAGGGTGAAGACAGTTATTAGGCGCAGGAGATTTTACACCTTTACCTTCGTCTAGCTGCCATTTGTGACTCAGTCGAGAGCTAGTGGCCGTGCACTTATTTACTTTTCTCTAGATGCCACTAGTGCCTCGGTTGAAACACAAATGTGCCGTATATTTACCTTCGTCTAGCTGCCGTTAGTGACTCACCCAAGAGCTAGTGGTCGTGCATTTATTTTTCTCTAGATGCCCCTTAGTTCTCGCTCGAGTGCTAATGGGCCGTGCATTTACTTTTCTCTAGACGCCACTAGTGCCCTGGTTGAAACGCTAACGTGCCGTATTTCTAGCCTCGGGAGCCCTTGTGTGGAACGTTGTCTTCAAATTACATTTTCACATAGAATGGTTAAGAACCTTTATCTGTTTAGTCATATATAATTTTCTGTTGAGCTAACTTTATTCAGTTTATGGCATGATATTATGTGTCTTGTTACGTCCCTCTGAGGACCTGGTTATCTCTCCAGGTGTGTGCTATTATCTTTCGCAGGTGTTCTGGCTCTAGCCGTGATCGTCGCTATCTCTTTGAGGATGATTGTACTTGGATCGTCTTCACTTCACTCGCCAAAATTATTTATTCTCTCATGTATTTTTCCTTTACTTGTTGGTAGTGGATTTGTCTCCGCCCAACATATTGTATCAAAGACAATTTATTATCATTATATGATACGTTTTATTCATTTATTTCGTGTGGATGAGATTAGTTTTGGTTCTACTGCATTTTACAGCTTATGTATTCATACAAGGTTTCCATATATTGGAGTATACTTCGTATGAATACAGCTGGCATGTCTACGTTCCTAGTCCTACGTATTTTGGGACTGGGGCGTTACATATTTTTGTGGTGGCCCATGCAGGTCGAGATAAATTGTTTGGTTACTTTACCGTACCAAGCAAGCCTGCGAATAGGATTAGAAGTCTAGAATCTCATCCACATACTTGACCTCTTTTCTAGATTTTATCTACCGTTTGACTCATCAATTGCATCTTGCTTGATTCCTTCCATTCCTATTCTTATCTTTCCTTCGTGCTTGTTAGAGAGTGACCCTACTAGTTGGATGTCCCAAAACACCCTTAGCTTAATTCTTTTAAGTTGGGTAGAACACCCCACGACCCGACACACCCTTGACCCTTAAGGAGAATACAAATAGGATTATCTAGACCATAGAGACTAGAGTAATTTAACCCATTTGGTCAACCAAGTCTTGGTCAATAAAACCGTAGAATGAGGGTATAGGAATAAACAAAACTTAAATCCTTATGACTCTTAGACTATTCACATTTGTTTTTTTTCATCTACCATCGTGCGTATGTTCTATTATTTAGACTAATGATGCTAATATAGCCTAGTTTTTGCAAGCTTATTCCTTAATCGAGCTTGTTCAAGACATATGTTATTTGGGTCGCTCCCACTAACATATTGTCTAACCAGAACCGGTGCATGATGGTCTGATCAACCGAGTGCACTTTGGTTCGCCTTTTCAACCTACGTGGATGTGATATAGTTAAACTTGCCCTCTAGAGTCCCATCCGCGACTGCCTTGGCAACTCCTTTGAAATTTTTTCGGTCGTCCTTGAACCACGTATTCGTACTCGATAATATTATCTTTTGAAACTCCTTATTGCCTTCGCTTTCACCTATTTTTAGAAGGACGAAGGTGTTACACTAGAACTTCCTCTAACGGTCCTATCACCATTACCACCCAATGTAACTATATCTTTGTCTTGAACTACTCGACCTTTCCCTCGACCCTAAATCTACAATTGACCTTCTAATCACTTGAATTTAAGAGTGATTACCATCGTCTCTTAATCATATCCTCAACCTAGACTACGACCATATAAACTTCTTTAAGGAACTCTTCTATCTACCGTTGTGTCTTCTCACCCCTACTAATTCTTAATTTCGAGGATGAAATTCTTTTAAGTTGGGTAGGATGTAAAACTCCTAAATTTCTACTATTTTTTATTTAATTTTGGTACTGATTTAAAATTTGGTATTGTACGCCGCGTAGTCGTATTGTACGTCGTGCGTGAAAATTCATTTTTTGAATTAGCTCGACGAGTACGAATATGTGCGAGCGTACATATTTTTGAAAAATATTTTTCTATATTTTTATGGTTTCAAAATAATATACATAATAATTATTTTGTTATCGTTCCAAAATTTCCAAGTTTGTTATTTTTAAAACCTTTCATTTACACAGTTATAATAATAAATAAATGTTCCTATAAAATGGTATATTTGAAAAGTATATTATGTAAATATTATTTGGACATACATATATAATTAGTAATTATTTATTAGCTTATTTTTTAAATAATAATGAATTTTTGAAATTAATAATATTAGTATTTTAGAAAATATATTTTGAAATTATTGTGGCATTTAAATCTTGATTTGAATTTATGGAATTATTTAAATAGTTAAATATTTGCAATTTGATTTATCCCATTTGATTTTTAAACTAAAATTTAATTAGATTTAAATTGGATTTGTATTTGAATTTAGATTTAATTTTTTTAAATTAAATAAGCGGTATTATCTACGGGGGAATTTAAACTATTCCTAAGCCTTATCCAAATGGGAATTCCCACATCCTATAAATAGGCAGGTACTCGTCCATGTATTTCTATTCTCCAAATTTTCACCTCATCATGCATTGTGTCTGTGTAGTGTTCCCTCCCCATCTTATTCCAATCTTTTACATTTATATTATCATATGTGTGTCGGACAACCTCCGACACAAACCAAATATCAAAAACCTAAGCCTAAACCCGACCCCAGCCATCCATCTTCCGCCGATCTCCCCTCGGCTTCCCGTATCAGCCCAACCAACCCGTCGCCACCACCACCATCACCCAAACCCTCCTCGACAACCAGCCCGACCACCGTTCATCATCGTCACCCACAACCGCAACCATCGCAACCACCAAGTCCTAATTCCTGCCAACCACCACCTTCACCACGCCTACCACCAGAACCACCCCGCTGCCACCGCTCGGCACAGCCCGGCAGCATCCCGCCACCACCCATCTCCGCTCTACCTTCCGCCAAGACCACCACCATCATTATCATCTCCCCGTCTCTACCATCACCTCACCGGAATTTCTCCGCCGCCCCGGCCACCACCGTAAATCCCAACCCAAACCCCAAATCCGCCATGACACCACCGCCACACACATGGGAAAAGAGCAGAAAACCCGTACCTACCCTCCGTCCGCTGCCGTCGAACGCTCCTCCCGTCGAGATCCAGCCGTCGAGGCTCAGATCCGCCGTGTCCGACTCCTGGCGCGCCATCCCAGCTGAGCTCCGGCCGCTAATCCGCGTGGATCGGCTGGATTCTCCTTCGCTTGAGCCGCGCCGTGCCGAAGTTTCGCCGGTGAGCTTCGCCATTCCTTCCCCCGGCGTACAGCCCTTGACAAACCCAGCCGGCGAGCGCGCCACTCCGCCGCACCCGCCCGGCCATCAGCGCCGTGCTACCCGCCATCCCGATCTGCCGCCGTGCCTCTCCGTAGATCCCGCCGCCCGCCGGAGTTCGTCACCACCCCGCGTTGAGCTTCGGGAGCAGCCACTGCCGCCGCGCTCGCCGCGTGGACCCCCGCCGGGCCTCCTCAGGTGAGCGCACTCCGTTCCCCTCTCTTCTCTCATCTTTCTCTCTCTCTCTCACTGAAACGGATTAGGGAAAGAAGTTTTGAGGGTTATCATCATTAATACTATTAATATTATCCTTATTATCACCATTAGTATTATCTATTATTATTATTATTAATAATAATATTATTATTATTATCATTATTATTATTATCATTATCATTATTATTATTATTATTATTACTGTTTTTTATTATTATTATTATTATTTTTATTTATTTATTTATTTTTCTCTCCCTCTCTTACATATTCAATGGGGGGGAATGGAATGTAAGAGTGGGTTCTAAGGATTTTATTTTTATAGATATCATCATTATAGTTTATTATTATTATTATTATTATTATTATTATTATTATTATTATTATTATTGTTATTATTATCATTTCTATTATCATTACTTCTATTATTATTATTATCATTATTATTTATTATTTTTATTATTATTATTATTATGATTATGATTATTATTAGTATTATTATTATAAACAGGATTTTTACAGATTGACTAAAATTAGAAATCTATATATTTATGATTTTATATTTAACTTAGCATAGATATTATTACCAATGGTATCAATATTATTAATATTTTATTTTCGGTTTATACTACTATTTTCTAAAAAATATAAATATTATGATTAGAGCCTACATCTATATTTTTAAAAAAAATTAGTCCTAAATCGTTTTCTAGATGATATTTTCCAAAGATATTATAACTAAATAATAGTTTCAAATTTATACAAATTTCCTAATATTTTATTTATCAAAATAATTTTAACTAATAAAATGTATTTTTAAGTAATATAGAATACTTTCCAAAAATAGCATATGTATTCACTTACACAAAAATTCCCTCTTTGTCATCATTACTAATCATGACTAATCCAACATCCTTATTTTTTCTTGCGACTTTGGACTGCTACCAATCAACCATGACTATTGGACATTCGAAACTTGCTGGATTATTGCACCATACCAGGCGACACATCAGGCAAGACACCTTGCCTTTGCTGTTTAATTTCTTGCTCAATATCATGCATATTTTTATTTCTTATAAGTTGTTCTTTCAAAACCATATGTAGTTGCAAATTATTATACTTTATAAATTTGGCCTAGAGTTAAGGGACCACCTTTGTTTGTGCCGCATTCATTGGCCGACACTTGTGTGCCACGATGTCACGTGTCTTATATAGATTCGGACTTACGTACCGACCGTACATCGGTGCGTACACGACGAGCGTTAGGGTATAACTGCTAATATAATTGCCTAGAAGACTTAGCAGTTATTAGGAATATCGTGGTGTGGATTCAGCACGAGTAGTGCATGGGGAGGGTGAAGACAGTTATTAGGTGCAGGGGCTTTCACACCTTTACCTTCGTCTAGCTGCCATTTGTGACTCAGTCGAGAGCTAGTGGCCGTGCACTTATTTACTTTTCTCTAGATGCCACTAGTGCCTCGATTGAAACACAAATGTGCCGTACATTTACCTTCGTCTAGCTGCCGTTAGTGACTCACCTAAGAGCTAGTGGCCGTGCATTTATTTTTCTCTAGCTGCCCCTTAGTTCTCGCTCGAGTGCTAATGGGCCGTGCATTTACTTTTCTCTAGACGCCACTAGTGCCTTGGTTGAAATGCTAACGTACCGTGTTTCTAGCCTCGGGAGCCCTTGTGTGGAACGTTGTCTTCAAATTGCATTTTCACATAGAATGGTTAAGAACCTTTATCTGTTTAGTCATATATAATTTTCTGTTGAGCTAACTTTATTCAGTTTATGGCATGATATTATGTGTCTTGTTACGTCCCTCTGAGGACCTGGTTATCTCGCCAGGTGTGTGCTATTATCTTTCGCAGGTGTTCTAGCTCTAGCCGTGATCGTCGCTATCTCTTCGAGGATGATTGTACTTGGATCGTCTTCGCTTCACTCGCCAAAATTATTTATTCTCTCATGTATTTTTCCTTTACTTGTTGGTAGTGGATTTGTCTCCGCCCAACATATTGTATCAAAGACAATTTATTATCATTATATGATACCTTTTATTCATTTATTTCATGTGGATGAGATTAGTTTTGGTTCTACTGCATTTGACAGCTTATGTATTCATACAAGGTTTCCATATATTGGAGTATACTTCGTATGAATACAGCTGGCATGTCTACGTTCCTAGTCTTACGTATTTTAGGACTGGGGCATTACATGACTTGTACTAGAGAGTCCACACTCGGGAAGAGGGTGTTTACATCAAAGAGTCCACACTCGGGACGAGGATGTAGTACTTGCACCAGAGTGTCCACACTCGGGACGAGGGTGCCTTGCCGTGAACTAACCAGAGAGTCCACACTCGGGACGAGGGTTAGTGCTTAGTTCAAACCTGTGAGTCCACACTCGGGATGAGGGTTTGGTTCTTCCATTGATCTCATGTTCATTGTTTACTCGACAGTTCATTTATGCGTAGTTGTTCTAGTGTTCGTGTTCGTATTCGTGCTCATGGTCATTTTTTGTGTTCCTGTTTTCTTGTTTATCCTCTTGCACATGATAAAACTGTTAGATAGGCATGTATATTATGTATCTTGCCATGTCCTCTGAGGACCTGATGATCTCTTCAGGTTTAGCGATTGCATAGAGTTAGCTAGTAGTTCTGGATGGCGGAGGATTTGCGATTCTTGTGGGATTCAGGTATCATTATTATGTTTGTTATCCTTTCGTGCTTTACATTCCTTATCACGAGTTATCCTGTTTATTGATTCGCTGTAGAGACTCTAGTTATATTCTTTGAGTCTTATCGGATATTTATGCTAGTGGACTGCAGACCACGACCCATAGTGTTCATTCTTGTTTTATATGATTCCTGTGGATTGAGATATAGTTTAGATTAGACATGATACCCTACTCCGGACAGCTTATACGTACTCGAGTCGGGCTGGAGTCCGCTCGATACGTAGCTGGCTTGCTCACGAGCTCACGTCCGAAAACCGGGTACGGGTCGTGACAGTAACCACGCCTAACCTACGTCGCAGAATCGGCAGTAGAACGCTGTTCAAGGTCACTATCTAAACCAACTCACGCAATTTTATAATGTACTTGTCTTAAATCTCAACTCCGGATGGAGGACAAGTATAGAAATAATATAACTCAATCACAATCTAAGCACGATAGGATAACACAGAATTCTATAACTAAAAGAAAACAATAAAGACTACTAAATGATAGTATCTCAAACAACTCAAAATAAGACAACTCTCAAATTATTATAATTCAAGTTCCAGTAAAGCAATCTAAAACAGTCTACTAAACTAGTCTCCCGATCACTCCTGAGAGTCGGGGCTAAAGGTAGCTAATCCCTCTCCAGATCCATAGTGAGTAGGGCAAACATCCTCAGGGCTAACATCTGTAATATTTTAACAAGTCCAGTCAGGACAGGAACGAATACATCTCATCAAGTAAATCCAAGTAAATGACAAAAACCATAAAACAATTATAGATAATTTTATTGATGAAGCATGTGAATTTGAGACAGTTTAAGATGTAAAACTATAGTAAAAGAACAAGAAAAGTAAAAGCTGTGAAACAGGATATCATGTCAATGAAGACTGTAAGTAAAAGCTAGCTGAACTAGAATAATATGATATGAGTCTAGTGGTACAATATATGTCAAGTGTGATTCCATTCAATGATCCAAGTAGGATGATTCTTGTAATGGTTCTTGTGATGATTCTAGTAAAGATTCTAGACAATACTCATAGTGTGTTTTAAAATACTGAGATCGACATGTAAACGGCTAGGGGTAATCCGGCACATCACACACTGGCCAAGTGTGGGACGGCTATCGTTCTTGTATAATTTACAGGGAGGTGGTTAGAGTATTTAGGAATGTTTACATTTCTACTCAAGTATTTCTCCGCCCGACAAATATGAGTGAATCCATAACACGACACGTAAATCGAGAATAAATCTAGCCAGAATATGAAGGTGCTTGTAGGTGATTCTTGTAATGGTTCTTGTAATAGAGGCTAGACAAGTAAGGTATATGTGTCATATACATGAATTCCAGAAAATATCAATTCGTGTTTGTAACCGAGAATCAATAGAACTGACTAAAACTGAAATATAAAATTTGACAAGTAAATGAAAGAACTTTCAGAGAATGTATTCGCCTGACAATCTGAGCTGCTGATGAGGATGTATAACTGAACTAGAGTGATGTAAACCAATTTAAGGTAACCACAAGTCACAACATGGTCTAACATATTATAAGAAAGGGCTACAATGCATTTCTACATGCTTCTAAGTCCTTCTAGGTCAAAGTCAACCTTGGTCAACTCTGGTCAAACCTGGTCAACTATGAGTCAACTAGTCCGTTTACTAATTTCTAGGTCTTACTCAAGTTTTCAAGTCATTTAGAATTCGTTTGAGACGATTTGGATCAAGTTTGACCCAAAGTTGACTTTTGTCAACTTGGTCAACTTGTTGGCCAATTCGACCAAACCACACTCTAAAAGACGAACCTAAATTGTCACAACACTCCTATGGTCACAAACACAAACCTACCATCACATAAGGATATATATATCACACAACCAATAATATATATATATATATATATATATATATATATATATATATATATATATATATATATATAGACTTATATATATATAGACTTATACATACGCACATATATATATATATATAACTTATGCAAGGATAGTTGTGAGGGGAGTACGGACTGTTGTTAAACTCAAAAAAAACTGGAAATAACAGTCCCCAATTGAAATTATACTCAATACCACAATATATCCATATATATATATATATATATATATATATATATATATACATATATATATATATATATATATATATATATATATATATATATATATATATATATATATATATATATATATATATATACATATATAGGCCTATGTATAATAGTATATGTATATATATATATATATATATATATATATATATATATATATATATATATATATAGCTTACATATATATATAGCTTACATATATATATATATATATATATATATATATATACATATACTATTATACATAGGCCTATATATATATATATATATATATATATATATATATATATATATATATATATATATATATATATATAGCTTATATATATATATATATATATATATATATATATATATATATATATATATATATATATATATATATATATAGCTTACATATATATATATACTATTATACATAGGCCTATATATACACAACTATGTATATACTCAAATGGAAAGAAGGAAGGGTTGATTTTTGAAAAGGAAAAGCAATCCCAGACCTGGAACAAAGCATCTCAACCAAAAACTTACAACATAAAAATATACATATAGATATATATTTAAAGTATATATATACTTATATGTATATAAACCTATACATAGGTAGAAAACCCATATATAGCCATAATAGATAAATAAAAAGGAAATAAAACTAACGACTCATTCCCTACGGTCCCAAATCCTCATGAACGAACCAAAAACATAGAAATTGAAGTTAAAAAGTTAAGAAATCAAAATATACCTTTTCTATTCAATTTTTGAAAGCCAAAAAACCCATTTTTTGACAAATCAACCCAAATCACAAAATAATCCACAATAAATCACAAAACTTGACACACACGTTAGTCTCGACATACGTAACGTGCTCGGAAACTCACAGAGTCGAAACCGTGTCTGTGTCGTGTCTAGAGAATGCGTATCGGAAAGCCGATACCGCATGTCGAAGAGAGCATTCTCGCTCGATTGCGCGTCATACGCACAACGAGAAGCCACGAGCTCGTGCACACGACTAGGTAGGGTCACAGGGTAGGTCTAGGACACGTCGACATGACACAAAGTCGCAGCGACACGACGCAATGGCCTACGCACAGCGCACGGCCTGTGCGTGCGTGTGCGCTCGTGCGGGCAGTTCGCCGATCGTGGCTTGCACGTGGGGCCACTTCGCAACTCGGGGTCGAGCCCCTGGGTAGTCTAGGTATAGGGATACGTGTCCGAACTCCTAGAACGGTCCCTCGTCGCGTTGTGTGCGCGTACGAAGAGCGTTTCTGTCCCAAATTTCAGCCGGGTGCACAGAATGGCTGAACAGTGCACGACGAATAACTCCGTGCTCGCTCAACGAAACGTCGTAAAATTTTATGGGCGTATGGGCAGAGGTTGCCCCTATGTGCTTATAAAAGTTCACGTGAGACGGTGCTCTGTGCGTCGAGTTATGACGCACAGACAGCAGGGTGTGCTCGGGACCGTACACGGGATCTCGTGCACGCGTGTCCGTGTCCGTTCGGATGCCAAAATCGTATCGATTTCTGATCCGTCTTGACGAAAGTTGTTACAAATCATATAAGAAAGGATTTCATGAAAACAGAATCAAAAATTAACACTTTTTAAATCTAAGTGGCATTTTGCCGAACACGTGCAACGTGAGACCGATATGTGTCCGATACTGCTATCAAACGAAACCAAAATCCTACGAAACTTCATACACAGATCAAGGGTGCTTATATGGATGCAATAACGAAGAAAATTTAGAAGAAACGAAGGTAGATCAGAATTTACCTATTGAGAGTCGGAATCTCAATAAACGGAACTCCTCGAACGACGTGTCAGTCGATTTCCCCTCAAGCAAATGCCTCCGCCTCCTCGTTAGTAATACTCCACCAAATCCTCCTCTTCTAGACGAGTGTAACGGAGTTCGTTTGGGGAGAAACGGACTCCGGATGAAGAAACTAGAATTTTTGGAGGAGGAGAACTTTTAGGGTTTCACTTGTGGAGGCTATGCTTCACAAATGAATGAGAGAGGGGGAGGGTACTGTTGTGGTCGGCCATATGGGGGTTTCTAGGGTTAGGGTTTCACATGGGCCAACTCCCTCAAGTTGTAATAAGGCCCAAGTCATAAAGACTTTAAAAAGGCTATAAAGAAATGACTTAAAATTCATTTAAAACATTCTAAAATAACTAATTAATTCTAAAATAATTCCTACAAGGTCAAATTAATTCTAATTATTATTATTAGGCTTCTAGTCAAGGTTGGCTAAGTTAAACCCATTTATACTACACAAATATCAAACAAAACCACATATCATCACATGAATTCAATAAATTAATAAATAATATAATAATTACAAAATGACCAAACTATCCCTAAATTAAAAATGTGGTAGTTACAAATCTACCCCCCTTAGAAAAATTTTATCCTCGAAATTTAAGATGGTTGCACTTCTTCTAGGTTAAACCCCCGACAATCAAGGTCAAGAAAATTATATCTAAAACATGCAAAACATGGTCCAACTGGTCATAATTCACAGTCTCGAACAGGGTTACTATACTATCTAGCACATCACAAGATTATCCTGACAGGTACTAATGAAATCACACAACAAGAAGGGAAGAAGGATAGGAAAGCCAGACCAAACAAGAGGTCAATAACAAAGCAAAGATGATATCATCAAAGAGGACATATATGAAATAGATTAATTAGATTTGAACGAGTGTCAATAGCTTCAAATCCATGGAAATTTCCTAGTTGTGATTGAGTATCCTCTCATCTAAAGCCTATTCCTTAATTCCTATCGCAGGCTCGCAGCAGTACAACTAAGTCGTCGTACTACCACGATATCGCACTAATGCGAATCTCGACCTGCATAGGCCACCACTAAAAACGTGTCACGACCCGTACCCAGTGTAAGGGTACAAGTGCGTAACCACGCCCAGCCTACGCCGCAGAATCGACGGTAGAACGCTGTTCTAGGTCACTATATAAACCAACTCACGCAATTCTATAATGTACTTGTCTTAAATCTCAACTCCGGACGGAGGACAAGTATAGAAATAATATAACTTAATCACAGTCTAAGCACGATAGGATAACACAGAATTCTATAACTAAAAGTAATAAAGACTACTAAATGATAGTATCTCAAACAACTCAAAATAAGACAACTCTCAAATTATTATAATTCAAGTTCCAGTAAAGAAATCTAAAACAGTCTACTAAACTAGTCTCCCGATCACTCCTGAGAGTCGGGGCCAAAGGTAGCTAATCTCTCTCCAGATCCATAGTGAGTAGGGCAAACATCCTCAGGGCTAACATCTGTAATATTTCAACAGGTCCAGTCAGGACAGGAACGAATACATCTCATTAAGTAAATCCAAGTAAATGACAAAAACCATAAAACAATTATAGACAATTTTATTGATGAAGCATGTGAATTCGAGACAGTTTAAGATGTAAAACTATAGTAAAAGAACAAGAAAAGTAAAAGCTGTGAAACAGGATATCATGTCAATGAAGACAGTAAATAAAAGCTAGCTGAACTAGAATAATGTGATATGAGTCCAGTGGTACAATATATGTCAAGTGTGATTCCATTCAATGATCCAAGTAGGATGATTCTTGTAATGGTTCTAGTGATGATTCCAGTAAAGATTCTAGACAATACTCACAGTGTGTTTTAAAATACTGAGATCGACATGTAAATGGCTAGGGGTAATCCGGCACATCACACACTGGCCAAGTGTGGGACGGCTATCGTTCTTATATAACTCACAGGGAGGTGGTTCGAGTATTTAGGAATGTTTACATGTCTACTCAAGTATTTCCCCGCCCGACAAATATGAGTGAATCCATAACACGACACGTAAATCGAGAATAAATCTAGCCAGAACATGAAGGTGCTTGTAGGTGATTCTTGTAATGGTTCTTGTAATAGAGGCTAGACAAGTAAGGTATGTGTGTCATATACATGAATTCCAGAAAATATCAATTCATGTTTGTAACCGAGAATCAATATAACTGACTAAAACTGAAATATAGAATTTGACAAGTAAATGAAAGAACTTTCAGAGAATGTTCTCACCTGACAATCCGAGCTGCTGATGAGGATGTATAACTGAACTGGAGTGATGTAAACCTATTTAAGGTAACCACAAGTCACAACATGGTCTAACATATTATAAGAAAGGGCTACAATGCAATTCTACATGCTTCTAAGTCCTTCTAGGTCAAAGTCAACCTTGGTCAACTCTGGTCAACTCTGGTCAAACCTGGTCAACTATGAGTCAACTAATCTGTTTACTAGTTTCTAGGTCATACTCAAGTTTTTAAGTCATTTGGAGTTCGTTTGAGTCAATTTGGATCAAGTTTGACCCAAAGTTGACTTTTGTCAACTTGGTCAACTTGTCGACCAATTCGACTAAACCAAGCTCTAAATGACGAACCTAAATTGTCACAACACTCCTATGGTCACAAACACAAACCTACCATCACATAAGGATATATATCACACAACCAATAATATATATATATATACATATATATATATATATATATATATATACATATATATATATATATATATATATATATTTTATTTTTTTATTTTTTATATATATATATATATATATATATATATATATATATATATATATATATATATAGGGGAGTTCGGACTGTTGTTAAACTCCAGAAATCTGGAATCAACAGTCCCCAACTGAAATTATACTCAAAACCACAATATATCCATATATCCATATATATATATATATATATATATATATATATATATATATATATATAGCCCCGCCGAAGCCCCGCCCTCCCTTAGCCGTTGGATCGCGCGGGCGGGGGCGGGCCCCACGCGGTCCCCGCGCGATCCGATGGTGCAGGGGGGGGGCGGGGCTTCGGCGGGGCTCCGCGGGCGGGTATCCCGATCCGTTTCCATATATATATATATATATATATATATATATATATATATAGCTTACATATATATACTATTATACATAGGCCTATATATATACAACTATGTATATACTCAAATGGAAAGAAGGAAGGGTTGGTTTTTGAAAAGGAAAAGCAATCCCAGACCTGGAACAAAGCATATCAACCAAAAACTTACAACACAAAAATATACATATAGATATATATTTAAAGTATATATATACTTATATGTATATAAACCTATACATAGGTAGAAAACCCATATATAGCCATAATAGATAAATAAAAAGGAAATAAAACCAACGACCCATTACCTACAGTCCCAAATCCTCATGAACGAACCGAAAACTCAGAAATTGAAGTTAAAAAGTTAAGAAATCAAAATGTACCTTTTCTATTCAATTTTTGAAAGCCGAAAAACCCATTTTTTGACAAATCAACCCAAATCACAAAATACTTCACAATAAATCACGTAACTTGACACACACGTTAGTCTCGACATACGTGACGTGCTCGGGCACTCAAGGAGTCGAAACCGTGTCCATGTCGTGTCTAGAGAATGCGTATCGGAAAGCCGATACCAAGTGTCGAAGAGAGCGTTCTCGCTTAATTGTGCGTCATACGCACAACGAGAAGCCACGATCTCGTGCACACGACTAGGTAGGGTCACAGGGTAGGTCTAGGACACGTCGACATGACACAAAGTCGTAGCGACGCGATGCAATGGCCCACGCACAGCGTGCGGCCTGTGCGTGCGTGCGCGCTCGTGCGGACGGTTCGCCGCTCGTGGCTCGCGCGTGGGGCCACTTCGCGACTCGGGGTCGAGCCCCTGGGTAGTCTAGGTATAGGGATACGTGTCTGAACTCCTGGAACTGTCCCTCGTCGCGTTGTGTGCGCGTACGAAGAGCGTTTCTGTCCTGAATTTCAGCCGGGTGCACAGAATGGCTGAACAGTGCACGACGAATAACTCCGCGCTCGCTTAACGAAGCACTGTAAAATTTTACGGGCGTATGGGCAGAGGTTGCCCCTACGTGATCGTAAAATTTCACCCAAGACGGTGATATGTGCGTCGAGTTATGATGCACAGACAGCCGGGCGTGCACGGGATCTCGTGCACGCGTGTCCGTGTCCGTTCGGATGCCAAAATCGTGTCGATTTCCGATCCGTCTTCCCGAAAGTTGTTACAAATCATATAAAGAAGCATTTCGTGAAAATAGAATCGAAAATTAACACTTTTCAAATCTAAGTGGCATTTTGCCGAACATGTGCAACGTGAGACCGATACGTGTCCGATACCGCTATCAAACGAAACCAAAATCTACGAAACTTCATACACAGATCAAGGGTGCCTATATGGATGCAATAATGAAGAAAATTTAGGAGAAACAAAGGTAGATCGGAATTTACCTATTGAGAGTCAGAATCTCAATAAACGAAACTCCTCGAACGACGTGTCGGTCGATTTTCCCTCAAGCAAATGCCTCCGCCTCCTCGTTAGTAATACTCCGGCAAATTCTCCTCTTCTAGACGAGTACAATGGAGTTCGTTTGGGGAGAAACGGACTCCGGATGAAGAAACTAGAATTTTTGAAGGAGGAGAACTTTTAGGGTTTCACTTGTGGAGGCTATGCTTCACAAATGAATGAAAGAGGGGGAGGGTACTGCTGTGGCCAGCCATATGGGGGTTTCTAGGGTTAGGGTTTCATATGGGCCAACTCCCTCAAGTTGTAATAAGGTCCAAGTCACAAAGACTTTAAAAAGGCTATAAAGAAATGACTTAAAATTCATTTAAAATATTCTAAAATAACTAATTAATTCTAAAATAATTCCTACAAGGTCAAATTAATTCTAATTATTATTATTAGGCTTCTAGTCAAGGTTGGCTAAGTTAAACCCATTTATACTACACAAACATCAAACAAAACCACATATCATCACATGAATTCAATAAATTAATAAATAATATAATAATTACAAAATGACCAAACTATCCCTAAATTAAAAATGTGGTGGTTACAGACGCCGATCTATATAAGCCAATCCACTTAGACCATGAGGCCAATGACGCGAATGATGAAGCAGAGTCCGAAATCGAGGCTGAGGCGGAAGCTGAGATGGTAATAGAAGCACCCTTGAAGGTACGATTCAAAGGGACGCCTCCCACGGTATCAACCTCGCTCGTGGCCAAGCTGCATAGGAAGGCCCCTGCTTCGGCTCCTTTGGTCGTCAAATTCCCAAGCCAGACTCAGGAACCTATCAGAGTCAGGCTCACAAGAAGGTCATCAGAAAGTCCTTATGCCAGATCATCTGCTCCATTGGTTGCCAAGATACGACGAAAACCTCCTACACCTCCTCCAAAGGCTGCACCAGTTCTGACGGATGAAGAACTAGGAGATTACATATGTGCCAACGTTAATGCACCCTCTTTGGATGATGTAATTCCTCGAAAGAAATCCCGTATTTTATTAATAAAATATTGTTCTTGAACTAATCTAACCTTCTATATTAGAATGCTATGTATAATCTAGATAATGCCTTAGTGTCATTACAAACACAAGTAACGATTGTAAACAGTGTAAATTGGCTGTCCTGTTTCGAGGGGTGTGTTATATAGTTCCGCTTCGAAACAAGGACGAAAAATCCATCTTCTTCGACAAAGTAGAATGTCATCAAGACCTCCCTACAGCTGAACCAGAGCCTGATAATGGTAGAATGCATATCTACTGCTACACTAACCAAGAACAGTATCTCATCCTAAAGATGGGTTATAACTTGAAAAGCGGCAAAGGTCTGAATTACGGAAAAGGTCGACGTCTTCCCCTACGACTTTCGGTTCCAAAAGGGAAGCCTCAAGACTATTACCATCGCACTCGACGAGGGGTATATTCCGTAACACCTGCAACGACCTTAGAAAGTTCGAAGGAGGAAGCTATAGTGCATTCCCAATCATCTGAAGCCTCTACTTGGATTCAGACACAAGCATCGGCCCAATCTTCAAGAAAGTATTGTCAGTCAATATGACATCTGCACAATCTCTCGAAGACGATGACGATCAAGCGGTAGAATTCTTTGAAGAAGAACCCTGGACTCAACGCTTGGGAGCACAATAAAATGTCATTTCGAACAACGAGAGCCTCCAACTAAAGATAAAGTTGAGCAAATCAACTTAGGGGAAGAATCCTCATCTAAACCCATCTTTATCAGCAAAAGCTTGATAGGGGAAGACCAGGAGTCCTTGATACGACTTATCAAGGAATATATCGACGTCTTCGCCTGGAGCTATGAAGATATGTCTAGGTTGGACCCGCAAGTTGTAATGTACAAACTTAATATCTTACCTAATGCTAAGCCTGTTAAGCAGCAACAACGGCACTTTCGCCCCAGTATCATGGATGCTATTGAGAAGGAGGTGGACAAACTCATAACCAGTAGGTTTATCTGTGAAGAAAAACACCCCGATTGGGTATTCAACATCGTTTCTGTTACTAAAAAGAATGGGAAGATCTGAGTCTGCATCGACTTCAGGGACCTCAAATCTGCTTGTCTAAAAGATGAGCTTTCCCTGCCAATCATTGATGTGATGATCGACAAGACATGTGTCTTTGAATGAATATCCTTTATGGACGAATATTAGGGCTAAAACCAGATCAAGATGTTCCCCGATGACGAGAAGCACACGTCGTTCAGAACTCCGAAGGAGGTTTTCTGTTATACAGTGATGCCCTTCGGATTGAAGAACCAGGTGAGACATACCAGCGAGCTATAAGCACCATTTTCTACAAACATTTTTGTAAGATAGTTGAATGTTATGTTGATGACATTGTTGTTAGAAGTCGCTATCGAGGCGATCACCTACAGATATGGGGACGATCTTTGATCTCATGCGGGAACATTAACTTAAGATGAACCTCGCTAAATCCTTCCTTGGGATTTCTAATGGTAAGTTCTTGGGTTTTATCATCACTGCGAAAGGTATCCACGTTGATCCTGGAAAGACCAAAGCTATCATGGACATGAGCCCTTCGAAGAATCTGAGAGAACTTCGAGGCCTTCAAGGATATCTCACCTATATCAGAAGATTTATAGAAACTCTTTCTAGACGGTACCAATCCTTCACCAAACTTATGAGGAAGGAAGTTTCCTTCGTTTGGACTGAAGAGTGTCAAAAGGCATTTGATGACATCAAGGCCTATCTCACAAATCCTCCAGTACTGGTAGCTCCGGTAGTGGGTAACCCATTTTTGCTCTATGTCCGCGCAATAGACGACTCTCTTGGTGCCGTGTAGGCCCAGAACAATAACGTGGGCCATGAACAAGCCATCTATTATCTAAGCAGGACAATTATTGGGGCCGAACACAGGTACAATCCTATCGAGAAAGAGTACTTAGCACTGGTATTTGTCATTCAGAAGACTCGCCACTATGTGACGGATCAACCAATCCATGTCATATCCCAAGTCAATCCACTCAGGGTTCTCATGACGAAGCCAGGAGCGCTAAACTTTTGATTAACTACATGGGTAATACTATTGACACCCTACGATATGCTATTTGTTCCACAAAATGTTGTCAAGAGACAAGCGTTAGCAGACTTCCTAGCTGCACACCCAATACCGAAATTATCCAAACTCTATGAGGATATTTCGGATAAGGTGCTGGAATCTATCGTTGTCGAAGAAACTCCTTCCGGTGGATGTTCTTCGACGGTGCTTCAAGGAAAGGTTGTAACCCCACTTTTTTGAAATTTGAGTTTCAGAATATTATTATTATTATTTTTGAATAATTTATTCAGAATGTATTTTTGAGATTATTAAAATATTTTTTGAATGATTATTATCTATATATTTCTCTAGTGTATCATTGATTATTTTTCATTGATTACATTTTGGATATTTTCCTCTAGTAATTATATAATTTAGAATCTTAGTCATTATTTATTTATGAGTCATAGCTTTATTGGACTAAAGCTTATTCTGCATGATCTAGCACTCGACCTCATTTAGCAATTGACCTACAAGCTAATTTCTTTTGTTAGGCTTTAACTATTTCTTTGAACCCGAAATCCTATTTTTCTACTTTCTTAAAGCCCAGGCCAAACAGCTCCTCTTTCTAAAACCTATTTACAAATCAAAACCACAACCACTAGGGCTGTACAGACCCAAGCCCATCAGCTTCCTTGAGCCCACAGATTTCTTAGGTCAGCGGGCTGTGGGCCGGGTTCATATTAATGGATCAATTTATGTGCAACCCGGCCCGTTTTCTCAAATCTAATTAAGATCTGCTCCTTCTTCCTCTTCGAATCGACCAGCGGAGCGATGACTCCTCCGCGCATTCCCGGTGGTCCTACTCCCTTCCAGGCTCTTCCAGGGAGTTCTAGACGTTTCCTAACCACCGACTCACTCTCGCCAATCTTTACCGTCGGTTCTCAACCGACCTAGATCGACAGATCGCCGCCGTCTGCCCCTAACCATCGGTGAGCCTCGCCGTGCCTATAAATTGTTGGTGCTTTCTTTGGTGCTTTCTTTACATGAAGAGAGCTTGCTCTCAACATGCCTTGTAAATTTTAGTTCCACATCGGAAATGCACCATGAGTTATCTCAACATATATACTTGGGTGTGTTGTTGAGAGATGCACATGGGGTGGTGACCCTAAGAAGGGAACCATGTGGGTGAGTTTACTAGGAGGTAAGAATAAGGCTCCAAGGATTAAGCATTAATGCTTTTGTCATTCTCTTGGATTTATTCCACTTGGAGCTAAGCCCCAACGGGGCTTAGCGACTCGGACTCGGACTCGGACTCGGGCTCGGGCTCGGGCTTGGGCTCATGGGCTCATGAGGCGTAATGTGGCATTTTATTGGCGCACTTTGCACTTAGCACGTCAGCAGTCATGCGACTCATATGCGGCCATGCGGTCTTATGCGGCATGCGGCTCATATGCGGCCTCATGCGGCTCATGCGGTCCATGCGGCTCATGCGGTCCATGCGGTCGATACGATCCATGCGGCTCATGTGGTCCATGCGGCCCAAGCGGTCCATGCGGCCAGGCTGCTGCTGCTGCCGCATGGAGGGCTACGCTGACTGTGCAGATTTCAAATCGGTTATGGAAAGGATGAATCAATGCAATTAATTCAGATCCTATCTTTGTGGGATTTGAATTAATTTCGTTCCTATCTTTGTAGGATTTGAATTAATTTAGTTCCTATCTTTGTGGGATTAGAATTAATTTAGTTCCTATCTTTGTGGGATTAGAATTAATTCGTTGCTATCTTTTTGTGATTTGATTCAATCTTACCATAACTGAAGAGGCGGTTAGAGTTTCCACCTTCTCTCTATAAATACTCTCTTCTGGCCTCCTTTGTGATTACGATGAAAATTACAAGTTAGAAAAGGAGAAAGAGAGAGAGAGTTGCTGCCACCATTGCAAGTCCATCCGAGGAGTCTGAACAGAGGTGACTTCGAGCGTTCCACAAGTTCTTCAACTTGCTGGTTCCTGGAAGCAGATCGTGTGGGGCGAATCTTGCTTTGAGCAACGGTGTTTTGACACCCCAGCATTGTTCTTCTTCTCATCTCTCTCTAGTTTTATTGTAACTCGTTCTGTCCCAATTGCAACACGTTTGCAAGGAAGAACGAGAGATCATCTCTTCTCTTTTTTCCTCCTTCAGATTATAATTTGGCTATTTGATTTATTGTACCATCGTAGATCTTGAGTTTGATCACTGTAAAGTTTTTGTGTGACATCTCAGATCTCGATTGCATTTGTTTTTCATCTTTGATCAAGCCCCGGGACTAACAATCTCAAAGCAAGATCTGTATAGATGGAAAACATTAATGCTTCGCTCCTCCAATCGGACTTCTGCAAGTTGGAAAAGTTCGATGGAGAGCACTATCAAGTCTGGAAGAGAAAGGTATACCTAACTCTTCAACTGAAAGACGTTGATCATGTTCTGTTGGAGGAAGAACCCTCTGTTCCAGACACAGGATCTACTGCCGCCATCAACGCGGCTACCAAACTCCAGGCCAAGTGGAGAAGGGAAAATAGCATCTGCAGGCTTCTCATCCTGAATGCTATGGAGGACTCCCTGGCAGAATCCTACTCAAAGAAAGAACTTGCCAGAGACATATGGGAGTCTGTAAAAAATCTGTATGAAGAAGATAAGAACAGGAGCAAAATGTTTGTGGTTGAAAAATATCATAAATTGCTCTTTGAGGACGAAAAGTCCATGCTGCCACAGGTGAAGGAATTTCTGAAGCTGCGTCAAAAATTGGAAGACGAAGAGATGCCCCTTCCCGACAAGTTTGTCGTCGGAGAGATCGTCTCAAAACTTTCTGCTGGATAAAGTACCTTCTATGCAATGATGCACAGAAAGAAGCTAGACATTAGCTTGGGAGATCTACTTCAAGAGATCCATGTTGAGGATGAGATGCGTTCTCAACAGAAGGTGGACACTCTGTCCAAACAGTTGGCTAAAGCCAATCTTGTGCAGACGAGAGATTCTAAGGAGAAGCAGGCGGCTTCTTATCCCAAGAAGAAGGACTTCGCTAATCTAGAAGTGAAGGGTCCTTCTTTCAAGCAACAAAAGACTAAGTTACACGTGACTTGTTACAATTGTGGCAAGAAAGGCCACTACAAGAGTGAATGCAGATCTAAGCCTAAACAATCAGAGAAAGGTGAGCCTAATAAGGTTTCATTGGTTTCTAACATTGTTGCTATGATCGGACAGGTCACAACTGCGGGGGTTGACTCTGACTGGTGGATAGACACTGGAGCGACTTGCCATGTCTGTTCAGGCAAGGAATGGTTCGTCACATACCAGCCGATATCTGAGAAGGTTGTCATGGCGAACCAGGCCCAAGCTGAAGTTCTGGGGATCGGGACCGTGGAACTGAAACTCACTTCTGGGAACACTCTGACGCTTCAAGGTGTGAAGCATGTTCCGGCGATTGCCAAGAACCTGATCTCTGGGAGCCTGCTCTGCAACGCAGGCTTAAGGATGGACATCAATGTTGGTCAGATGGTGATATCCAAGAAAGGAACATACTTCGGGAAGGCTTATCAAACCGAAGAAATATTTAAAATTTAGCTTGTTAACCAGTTTGAAGACATTAATGCAGTTGCATTTTCTGATTATTCTCTTGAGTTGTGGCATAATAGACTAGGACATGTTCATTGTAAAAAAATTAACAAAATGTCTAGTCTAGGACTTATCTCCAAATGTGGGGGTAAGGTGGAGAAGTGTGAGGTGTGTGCTCAGACGAAGATCACAAGGAAACCCTTTCATCGGGTCAATCGAAGCACAGATCTTCTGGAGTTGGTGCACTCCGATATCTGTGACTTCAAACATTTCTCCACGAAGGCCGGGATAAAGTATTTCATAACCTTCATCGACGACTTCTCAAAATACGCATTCGTCTACTTGCTCAAGTCTAAAGATGAAGCCTTCGAGAAGTTCAGAGAGTTCAGGGCCGAAGCTAAACGGCAGACTGGACAACAACTCAAGAGGTTAAGGAGTGATCGAGGTGGAGAGTACAGGTCTCATGAATTCGCATCGTTCTACAGAGAACATGGAATCATATGCGAGACTACTGCTCCATATTCTCCTCAATCTAACGGAGTAGCGGAGAGGAAGAACAGAACGTTGACAGAAATGATGAACTCTATGCTGCTAACCACGGGTCTTCCTAAATGCTACTGGGGAGAAGCTGCATTGACGGCCACTTTTATTCTAAATAGGGTGCCACATGCAACTTCGGACGTAACTCCTCATGAACTCTGGTTCAAAGTCAGACCTAACTTGAATGTCATTCGAGTGTGGGGGTGTCTGGCGTATGTGAAACTTCCAGATCTGAAGATTCAGAAGCTAGGGACAAGGACTACGAAGGCGATCTTCTTAGGGTATGCCGAGAAGAGTGATGCTCGGAGATTTCTTGATATTGAGTCAAATCATATCATCGAATCTCGCGATGCTGAATACTTTGAAGACAAGTTTGCAAAAGATAAAAACATTGTTCTTTCGGACATTCCAGAAAATGATGGAGGTACAAATGAGACTGAAATCTCATATGAGCCAGTAGTCCAAGAAGAAGCTGTTGTTGAGGAAACAACTCCTGTACCAGAACTCGCAGAGCCGTCAGCTAAGCGAGCGAGAAGACCGAAAGACTTTGGAGATGACTTTGTCACCTATCATGTGGAAGCAGATCCGCTTACCTATGATGAGGCGATGAAGACCAGAGATGCTATCTTCTGGAAGGAGGCAGTGAATGACGAGTTTGACTCTACCACCTCCAATAACACATGGGTGTTGGTAGATCTACCTGAAGGAGAAAAGCCCATCGAATATAAATAGATCTTCAAGAAGAAGATGAAGGCAGATGGAACTATTGACAAGTTCAAGGCCAGGCTGGTAGCCAAGGGATTTTCTCAAAAACAGGGGATAGACTACTTTGACACGTACGCTCCAGTAGCCCGAATGACCACCATCAGGATGTTAATCGCTCTAGCAGCTAACATAAGTTGGTGATACATCAGATGGATGTAAAGATCGCATTCCTGAATAGAGAGCTGACCGAAGAGATTTACATGCAACAGCCAGATGGATTTGTCGTCAAAGGTCTTGAAGACAAAGTCTGCAAGTTGGTGAAATCATTGTATGGTTTGAAGCAAGCTCCCAAGATGTGGCATGAGAAATTTGACAAAGTTATTAAGTCAAACGGCTACAGAGTCAGCGAGACGGACAAATGTATTTACACAAAGTTCGCTGATGGAAGAGGAGTCATCGTTTGTCTGTACGTAGACGACATGCTAATCCTAGGTACGGATATAGGCTGTGTCACAGAGACAAAGAAGTTCCTCTCAACCAAGTTCAGTATGAAGGACTTGGGAGATGCAGATGTCATCTTGGGCATAAAGATCATCCGGACAGACACTGGAGTAGCGCTGTCACAATCTCACTATATTGAGAAGATGCTCACACGCTATGGGTATAAAGATCTTCCAGGGATCGATACGCCATACAGGTGTGATCAGAAGCTGAAGCCAAATTCAAGGGAAAGCGTCAGGCAGCTGGAGTATTCTAGCGTTATCGGAAGTTTGATGTACGCAACCACTGCCACAAGGCCTGACATAGCTTTCGACATGGGAATGCTGAGTCGGTTCACAAGCAACCCAGGGGTTGAGCACTGGAAAGCTGTGAAGCGGGTGATGAGATATCTCAAGAAAACTCAGACATATGTACTGCACTACAACGGGTATCCGACAGTAGTGGAAGGCTTCAGTGATGCTAGCTGGTGTTCAGAGGTGGAAAGCGAGAGATTCACAGCAGATGAAGCAGAATGGCTTCGGGAGCTCATGTATGATCTTCCAGTGGTTGGGGCTCAGATACCGGTGATAACGATATACTGTGACAACCAGGCAACTGCGGCGGTGGCATCAAATGACCTCTTCAACGGAAAAAAGAGGACTGTGCGGTTGAAGCACAGGACAGTACACGATCTTATTAAAAGAGGTGTAATTGCAGTGGTTGATGTTCGGAGTCAGGAGAACCTGGCAGATCCGTTCACAAAGGGCCTCAAGCACCAGTTGGTCGATGACACAGCATGTAAAATGGCTTGAAGGCATTCTGATAGTGTGTCTTTGTAATCCTACCATAAAGTTTTATGCTATTAGTTCAAAGAGAAATCTACTAGGCATCTAACTTTTGGTTCAAAGGAGGATCACTGACTGGAAAACTATCAGGTAACAGTGGGTACTTGTTCTCTGGAACATGGAAGGGATACGGACCCATAACCACTGTTGTCTACTATGTATTTTTCTGCGGAAAAATAGATCCTGTGGAAGGTTGGCTTAAACGCCTTAATGAGTTCTCAGGCAGAGTGAATGCCTGGTGTGCTTTACAGGAAGCACGGTAGAGCAGCACTACAAGGAGTGAATTTCCATGCTACAGTGGGGTGACTCCACCATGAGGTTCCCAGGTAGGGGTAATGCCTCGGCTTTGCAAGCCAAGTCACAGCGGCATAGCACCGCAAATAGGCAGGTAGCCTAATGCTGTATGACGTAATTAAAGAGTTGTAGACAGCACTACAAAGGGAAGGATGGCCCCATGTTACAGTGGCACGACACCGCGATGAGGTACCCAGGTAGGGGTAAAGCCTCGGCATTGCAAGCTATGTCGTTACGGCGTAACACCGCAAGGAAGCCTTAGGCTTCATGCTAGATAGTTTGGCACTACACAGAGGCTTGTGACCTCATGCTACAGTAGTATGACACTACGATGAGGTTCCCAGGTAGGGGTAATGCCTTGGCTTCAGGCCATGTCATAGCGGCGTAGCACCGCAAGGAAGCGCAAGGCTTCATGCCATATCTCTTTAATAAAGAACTCACCTATAGTGTATGGAAAGAGATATCAGGCCGTCTCTTGAGGATAAACTTGTAGACGCCCAAAATTATACACTGAAACCAGGCTGGCACAGGGCCTTTAATGTGCAGCCAGAAGCACACGTAACTACACTTTGTGAGTGGAAAGAATTACAATTGTGGTGCAGAATTCAAGGCGTAGTCCATTCTTGTATCACATTGTTATTTAACCCATGCGGGAAGATTCAAGTCGTCAGCGACATCTATCCTAATGCAAAATGGACAGTTACTGTAGAGAACGCTCACCCTGGACACAGATATATGTTGTGATATGTGGGGGATTGTTGGTGATTTCTTTGGTGCTTTCTTTACATGAAGAGAGCTTGCTCTCAACATGCCTTGTAAATTTTAGTCCCACATCGGAAATGCACCATGAGTTATCTCAACATATATACTTGGGTGTGTTGTTGAGAGATGCACATGGGGTGGTGACCCTAAGGAGGGAACCATGTGGGTGAGTTTACTAGGAGGTAAGAATAAGGCTCCAAGGATTAAGCATTAATGCTTTTGTCATTCTCTTGGATTTATTCCACTTGGAGCTAAGCCCCAACGGGGCTTAGCGACTCGGACTCGGACTCGAACTCGGGCTCGGGCTCGGGCTCATGGGCTCATGAGGCGTAATGTGGCATTTTGTTGGCGCACTTTGCACTTAGCACGTCAGCAGTCATGCGGCTCATATGCGGCCATACGGTCTTATGCGGCATGCGGCTCATATGCGGCCTCATGCGGCTCATGCGGTCCATGCGGTCCATACGGCTCATGCGACCTCATGCGGCTCATGCGGTCCATGCAGCTCATGCGGTCCATGCGGTCCATACGGTCCATGCGGCTCATGTGGTCCATGCGGCCCAAGCGGTCCATGCGGCCAGGCTGCTGCTGCTGCCGCATGGAGGGCTACGCTGACTGTGCAGATTTCAAATCGGTTATGGAAAGGATGAATCAATGCAATTAATTCAGATCCTATCTTTGTGGGATTTGAATTAATTTCGTTCCTATCTTTGTGGGATTTGAATTAATTTAGTTTCTATCTTTGTGGGATTAGAATTAATTTAGTTCCTATCTTTGTGGGATTAGAATTAATTTAGTTCCTATCTTTGTGGGATTAGAATTAATTCGTTGCTATCTTTTTGTGATTTGATTCAATCTTACCATAACTGAAGAGGCGGTTAGGGTTTCCACCTTCTCTCTATAAATACTCTCTTCTGGCCTCTTTTGTGATTACGACGAAAATTACAAGTTAGAAAAGGAGAAAGAGAGAGAGAGTTGCTGCCGCCATTGCAAGTCCATCTGAGGAGTCTGAACAGAGGTGACTTCGAGCGTTCCACAAGTTCTTCAACTTGTTGGTTCTTGGAAGCAGATCGTGTGGGGCGAATCTTGCTTTGAGCAACGGTATTTTGACACTCCAGCATTGTTCTTCTTCTCATCTCTTTCTAGTTTTATTGTAACTCGTTCTGTCCCAATTGCAACACGTTTGCAAGGAAGAACGAGAGATCATCTCTTCTCTTTTTCCCTCCTTCAGATTGTAATTTGGCTATTTGATTTATTGTACCATCGTAGATCTTGAGTTTGATCACTGCAAAGTTTTTGTGTGACATCTCAGATCTCGATTGCATTTGTTTTTCATCTTTGATCAAGCCCGGGGACTAACATAAATTGCACCCACTCTTCTTCTTCATCAATCCCTCACGCGACTGTGAAGCCCTGTCAGAAATTCTCCCAAACAAAGGCTTCTTCCTTATTCGTACCATGGAGATCGAGTGCGTCGCCATGGCGATTTCCTGAGCTTTTCCAGGATCGTCGATGAGCTCTTCCTTTGTGTAGATCATTGGCTTTAGTCATTGCTCGTTGGTGAGTCACTTTCCTCTTCCTCTGTTCGATCCCTCCATTTTAAATCGATCGATTCATTGCTTTCTTCAATAATGCATGCCTCTGTCGACTGATCGGTGGAAGTGGTTCCCGTCGAGCTTAAGGTGGCGAATTCTCCTCAACTCACGACTTGGCTCTCTCGACTTGGTGATTGATCCGATCTTCTAGAGCCAGCCAATCGAACGCTTGAGGTCAAATAATTGATAGATCGATCGATCGATCTAGCATTGGTGAGTTCATTTGATTGTTCTTCTTCACTTTGTTTGAAATTCTCTTTCTTTTTTCCGATCCAATGAGTAAGGAATTCATAATATTTTCATTTCTAGATCGTGCCTATGACATGCTCGATGTTATGCTTGAGCCAAGTTCCTCAGTAACTCGAACAAAGGATCAGGAATATCGGACACAGATTGTCTCTATTTTTTATTTGTACCCATTCGAACACGGCTACAGGTATAATTGAATAATTGTTCTCTTCATGACCATGTCTATGTTCAACAAGAAGAATTGCTATTACAGTGGACACATAGATGTGGTGCCAGGGTCGTTTCAGAGACAGATTGGTGTGATCGAGTCTGGCCTCTAGAAGTATCCTGTCGACACAATCTTTAGGTGTCTAGGATGAACACTCTGCTGTTATATACCAAGTATTGTGGTATCAGTGTTCGATTTGTTCTCTGTAATAACAGCAGTATGATTTTAGCTGTTGAGTTTGAATGTAAGGAGCCGTTGGGAGTTAGGGCTATTGGTGCAGTGGGATGGGCCATGTTTGGCTTAATAAGAAAGGAATGAAGGAGTTAACTCGCTGAGTTAGTTTGGACCTGTGAAGTGTCGTGTTAGTAGATTCAAATCTTGGCACTGTAAGATAGCCGTTACGTTAGTAGGTATTTGAATCAGTTAGTTAGACAGTCCAGTAGGTTGTGAACTATATTAAGAAGAGTAGCAGCAATAGAGGGGTGATGGGCTTGTCTTGGGCCAAAGCTCAGAGAAAAATAAGGAAAGAAATAAGTTAACAATGGACTGTGGGCCAAGTTTCAGAATTGGACTGACAGTGTAAAAGGAATAAGGAAAAGAGAAACAAAGGAATAAGAAAAGAAATTGAGTTTTATTGGATGGGTTTCAGATTTGAGGGTAATTGATTTGGGTTTTGACCTAATTAATAGTAATTGCTTTGTGGACCTTGGTTAGAGATTATTAGAAATTAGACTCAGAAATTAGTTAGTTATATTAGTCTTATGATTACTAAGTATTAGCTAGTTAGTTAATAAAGTTAGAATTAGTCAATGTTTAAATAGTTTACTGGATAATATTCATGAGTATTTATTTATGATAGGTTTCTGGACTAGGCATCAAGTCAGGTATTCGATCTAAGGCAAGTACACTCCTTACTTATGTTACGTGATCCTGATTACTGTCCTGATTGAGTTCTTGATCGCAATTCCTGTTATTGTTCATGGTCGTGATCATGAATTGACTTGTGACTTGTTTATCATACATGATCGTGACTTGTTTATCGTACATGACTCGTGACTTGTTTATCTTATATTGATCGTGACTTATGACTTGTTATCGTATATTGGTCATGACTTGTACATGTTTGATCACGACTCATGTCTCGGGAGAAAAGGAAAATGCCAAGTAAATATGTGGTCATACCCAATTGCTATCGTACATATCGTAAATAGCACACATTCACCTCATGTATGTCGTGCCGGATTCCAATCGTTAATAGCCATTTTCGGATGTGCCAGATTACCCAAACCGACCATATATTGAACACGATATTTCAAATGCACATGGTTCTAGTCGTATTTTCATTGATCATGGTTATTCTCATAATTGTTCGTGTTGCAGGTTGCATTGTACGACATTGTCTCATGTCACATGATCTGGTTCTTTTATTTTTGTAATTATTTTATTGCTTTATTTTTTATTGTGATATATTTGTTTGGAGGGTTGTACTTTGCTCCTTTCTTAACTAGATTGTTGATATAGGTCAGGGCTTGAGGACATGACTTGGATTAGATGGCGACTCATGGAAGGTTCTGGAAGAATTAGGATCAGTGTAAAATCATTTATATACCCTTCAATGTATATTATTGAGGTTTTGGCCGGATTTGTCTCCGGGATGAGATTGATGTATATGTACCAAAAAGAAGTGATAGTGGATGTTGTGATCGTGTGTTGGCTTGATTTTGGGTTTATTTCTTGTCTAGTGTCATGATTGAGCAAAAAATTGATCCTGAGATTGATAGATGACTATTGAGGTCTAGACAACTAACTACCGCCGATTCCACGACATAGACTAGACGCGCTCACAACCCGTACCCCAATATGCGGGTGCGGGGTGTGACACAGGTCCCAAGGGTCAGATCATCGCAGGAGTGGGGGTAGTCTTGGTTTCTGCAGACAACCTAGTCATCTAGCGTGCCTATTCCCTCACAGAGCCGTGAGGACAATACGAGGTTCGTCACGAAGACTTGCTTCCTTATCACAAGGTAGCCATGGACATCATGTTTTTACCAAGTTTTTCATAGAACATGTACCTCGACTACAAAATCTAGAAGCTGATGCTTTGGCTGACCTTGGTGCCTCCTTGGCGTCACCTCTCGGGACTCAACACTTCGTCATGGTGATTGGAGGGAATTTGGTGTGTCCCAAAAATAGTCTATGCATGTGTCTGCACCATGCCATGCCAGCGGACGCCATCGTCAACATCAGGGACTAGCGATTTTCGTTCATAGACTTCGCAGCAGACGAAATTCTCCCAGATTGTAACCCTACTTTTTCGGAATTTGGGTTTCAGAATATTTTTTATATTTTATTCAGAAGTTATTATATTTTTAAAATATTTATTTGAATGATTAATAATCTATATATTCTAAAAGGTTATCTATAGGTATATTGTGACTATTTATTTATTTTATATTGTTATATATTATTTAGATTATGCTATGAGTTAGCCTTTCTCTTATTAATTATTTCTTAGATATTGCTTCTTGAAATATTTCTTCCATTATATTCTATGCCTCTTAATCTATTTGGGCCAGCTTATCAATATTAGCTATTGGGTCAAAACCTTTTCTCTACTGCCATATAAAACTAATCACCACCTATCAAGCCCAATTTTTTTTATTCATGCTAGCCATTAAATCAAACCATTATTTTCGACCCACGCTCACATTCACACTTGATAAGTCCAGCACTAAAGCCCACACCCCATAAATCATTAGATAGGGTTAGACACCCATTAAACCAAAGGGATTCGACCCGAACTCATGACTTGGGCCCAACCACCAAAACCTGTTAAGATCAGACCCGTTGTACAACCGCTTCCTCCTCCTTTCTTTCTTCGTCCAACTCGAATCGAGTGATCTACCAGCGCTCCGCCGTTGAGTAGTGGCAGCAACACGACCAATGGCAGGTTCTTCTGGAATACTCCCGCAGGTTCTCTGCTATCGACTTAACTTGAGCCATCACGACCATTCCTTCCTCCACCGACATATTTCGGTGCATCCTTGTTGTCCGACGATAACGACCGATGATACCGCGCCGGCCTACAAATAAATCCTGACGTTTCTTTCCTCTTCAGCCTATTCTAAAGCAGCGAAGCTTTGCCCAAATTCATCGTGATCCTTTCTCTTTCTTCCTTCCCTGTGGTCTAATAAGCACTGGAGCTCTCGACATGGCGATCTCCTCCGCCTGAGCTTCCACGAACTGCCACGCCGTGTCTGGTCGTCGCACCATGCCGACAACCAATTTCCAGTATCGTATCCTTCCTGATCCGTTCCTTTCCGCCTCATTGTCATCATCTGGAGGGTCGCCGCCGTGTCTTGATGTGGCTAGCGGGAGCGCCGCTGAACTCTACCGTTCTTCCTCCTAGCTCGCCACCGCCTGTCGACTCTATATCTCTAGATCGAGAGGGCGATTTCACCTTCCTCGGATCCGTGCCTCCTCGTTGTTGAGCCACTTCGAAATCGACGATAGCCACCGCAAGTTCCCAGAGGCGGTCGAACTCTTGGAACTCTCATCGTCGACTCTTCAGTCTTGATCCGGCATCGCCTAGCTGGATCTGATCTGCCACTGCGTGCTCGTAAGTCCGACGACCCCTTCCACACCACCACAGGACCTAGGTGATCATCTCCTCCTCATTCTTGCTTCTTCTCCTTCTTTTTGTTCTTCTCTTTAGGGTCTCCATTTGGGGGAGGGATGACTACTGTGGAAAGAATGCTGAGAGAATAGAGTTTTGTTCATTGTGGCTGATTTGTGGGTTGGGAGAGAAAAGGTGTTAGGTTTGAGTGTATGATTAGAATTTGGGCGCATAGATTTAAGGGTGCATGCGAAGTTTGTTCGGGTTAGCCACATGGTAGAGTACAGCTGTAACCAACAAACGAGTAATGATTACGTCAACGTGTGCTGATGTAGGAGACTCTCCATTTTCTGTGAAATTTGTCATCTTTATTGTCTTTGAGACACGTGCTACTAACATCAGACTTTGGCACAAAATGCTTGATGGACGAGGAGACTATGTAGGTGCATCATTTGTGGGGTGCATAAACCATGGAGGGCATCAGCTGTGGAGCACATGCACCATAGAGCACATCAGCTGTGGGGCGCATCAATCCTTGAGGTGCATCACTTTCGGTCAACCTCGTTGAGTGTTTTGGGGCTCGAATTAATGACTTTGACTTAGTAAAAATCGAGATGGCAGATTCATTGCCATTAATACTAGGTTCATCGCCTTAATCTCAGGGAGGCTGCCACTTGGTGCATGGGCTTGACCATACTTTGGCCTATAAATAGATGTGTTAGTAGAGAAGGGAGTTTGCTCATTCTCATTCTATACTACTTCATGTCGAGAATGAACTCAACTGATCCTCCTCCTTGGCGATTCAGTCAACAGTGGGTCGTAGATCTCCTCGTTCAAAAAAGCTATGATTTTGACGAAGCACTCCATCATAGAACTAACATGCGCCAAGTTGGTATGGTCAGAGCAGTTCGAGCTCATGTACCTTATCGATAGCGTTCTTCCCTAAAACAACATCGAGTGCCAAAATATTGATTGCCGGGTTTGGTTTGATTGCCAACCCACGTTCTGTTCAATAACTGCTTCGTGTGGGGATGCGCCTGTACTGAGATGAGGAAGTGATGCGCCCCTGACGAGGAAGTGATTCGATCATGACGAGGAACTGATTTGCTCGTGAAGAGGAAGTAATGCGCCTGTGCTGAGACATAAAAGTGATGTGCCTATCCGTAGAGTTTAGAGTAGACTGTAGTAGGTTTTCTATGTAATAAAAAGCCCTTTTTATGTACAGACTTTCCATAATAAAAAAAAATCTTCTTTTATACACTTTTGTCTTTGATGTTCTTCTTCTGATGTGTCAAGTTTGCTATGTGTCTCTAGCGTATGACTTTTGCAGCGCATACGAATGCGCCTTCTTTGGACTGGGTTTCTGGACGCATGAATTTGTATGCTTCTACAATTAGCAGTTACGATATATTAATCCATACTTACTACACATCTAGTCAGTCTAACTCACCAAGGGAATAAAACAAATGGGACGTTTGGAAGAAGGTTTTATATTTCTATGAATCAACGTTCCAAACCAAAATTTTACTGGGCGATATTGGTTTCAATAGTTCAAAATCAGAGAGGACAACAACGTGTGCAGCAAACCAATCTGAGATAGGCGTATATCTGTTCACAGTTCAGAGGAAGCTATGGGTAATCGACGGTGTGTGTTGTGCATGATGTTCTGCTCGAAAATGCATGTATATAAAAGAGCTTCAGTGTCAGACACGAACGTGGACAAGTTCAGGAGTCTGAATCTCGGGAGAGAACTGCACCGTCCGCTTGGTTGGGCCAACCAAGGTTGAAGAAGCTCGTCGGAACGGAAGCATGTTCCGGTGGAGGACAAAAGTCAGAGACAGGTAGACAAGACTTACGGTGATGATGATCGTTAGGAACTTCAGTTATGGCCAAGTTATTGATGTCGACAGGATCCCACTCGTAAAGGAGGTGCTACGCACGTTAGCTAGTGTCGACGTGGTGGTCGAGGAGCTGGAGATGAAAGAAGATGCATAACAGATAGGGGGTCGAAGATCAATAACAATGAGGAATAGGAAATCAGTCGCGAGGCGACATGCGTGGAGTCCAACCGAGGAGCTATGGGTTAACACCTCTTATCAGACTAGAGAAGGGAGAAATATTGAAAATCCAATCTAGATGAGTTATGTGAAAAATAGACCATTTTGGTCTGAACTCATGCTATTCCAAACAGAACTTATTGGTATACGATCAGCCGAATTCGGTCCCAATTCAGTTTTGGTTGGGCTGAACGTGGTTCCATTTTAATCAGCAACATTGGTTCATACGGATGACCAGGATTGGTGCTAGGCTATTTTAGAAATTTTCTAAACCCTAAAATAGGTTTCTTAACCTATTTATATGTGTTGAGGAAGGGTTTCCACAAGATGCTCAGAACAGGAGATTCGAGAAAGCAAGTCCACAGGGAATATGAAAGAAAATTTGTACTTCGCTCTTAGGTCTCGCCATCGAAGACAACATGAAGAGAATATATGTACGCGAGTCGTCATTTTCTTTCATGGAGATCACTATGAGTAGGGTGAGTGATTTGTAATCTTCTTCTTTCTTCTTGAGTTTAGGGAGGGTTGAATCTTTGGGCAAATGGTTTAACATAGTGTATTCAATCTTGTAACTTTTGACAAGTTATAAAGGTTAGGATTTGTCCAGGTGACACGGTCACCGAAAGTATTGTGTTTGGTCTGACTTGGCGTTCTTATTAGACATTGGTTCGTTATCTTTGGTTGGTTATCTTTAGTAGTTTTCGCTACAATAAATTTCATACATATGGATCAGAGCGCTTTGTAGGCACTGTCGGTCCCAACACATTCGGGCATGTTCCACCGCCCGTGAAACATATTGCTCGTGCAACCTGCAAGTAAGATGCTTGGATGGCCAACATCACTTCTTCGATGCTAGTTACAATATATATGCTGCTTGTTAACTTCGTACAATTTCACCATATGCTGATCTCCATTATCCAAACTAGCATATAAGCACGTGCGTTGCACGTATTTATTATTAGAAAGATTAAAATACACTTGTAGTCCAAATTTGTTCATTTTTTAATGACTGGACGATGCTAAACAAAGTCCATTTTTCAATGCCTCATTATCAGATACTCAATGCATTTAAAAGTTGTTGTAATTATGAATATCAGAGGACAATTCTTGTATTTACCTAGGTACTCTATTAGTTTTGATTAATCTTTTTAATTAGTAAACATAATAAATGATATTTTTTGAAAGAAAACTTCCACGCTGAAGCTTACATTTGGCATTATATAGTAGAATAGATATGCAGCGGACAGTCTCGTGTTGCCGCGCCTACACCTAGACTCTGTGGTCAGCAATTTCTAGAATGTGGTGCTAAATTCGCAACCACGTACGTTATCAACCATCAAAGACGTGGAGGAGGAGACAATGTGTCGCGGTGGGTAGAGTCCCTTCTGAGTTGGTTGGTAGTTAGATCTGTCTTAACAGTGAATTTAGGTAGGTAACTTAAGGTAAGGCGAATGGTCCCTTGCTAATTCTACCTTCAGTTTCAGTTTCCCCACAGCTCTCTTCCATTCTTCTACGATGCAGCCCTTTCGTCCGCCCCTGCTGCATCTGCTGCTGCTGCTGCTATCAGTACATGCATCGTCCTCGCCATGCAGTTTCCCTGCCATCTTCAATTTCGGAGACTCGAACTCCGACACCGGTGGGTTCTCGGCAGCATTCCGGCCTCCCCGTCCGCCCAATGGCCAGACATTTGCCATTCAACCTGCAGGAAGATTTTCGGATGGCCGCCTAGTGATCGATTTCCTTGGTAGGCACACTTAGCTGTATAATTTTTGTACCTTGATCACTACGTACATTTTGATCTTGGTCTTGGTGCATCTATCTTGTGGTATATTTTTGGAGTCCCCGTGCTTCCTATCTTGATCATCTGTCACCCAAATTTCAGCGGAGGGCCTCGGGCTGCCTTATCTCAGCGCCTACCTTGACTCTGTCGGCACAAATTTCTCACACGGCGCGAACTTTGCAACCTTTTCATCGACCATCATGGATCAGAACGAAACATTTTCTCGCAGTGGGTACAGTCCCTTCTCCTTAGGTCTGCAGCTCGAACAATTCGACCAGTTCAAGGCCAGGTCACAGCTGGTCTACAAGAGAGGAGGCAAGTATTTCAATGTTTAAGTGAAATCCACACGTCACATTATTTCGAGTTTCTGTAGTTGAATCGGTATGTACATACTGACAACCTGAAATTTAGGAGTCTTTGCGGACTCGATGCCCAGGGAGGAATTCTTCACGCAAGCTCTCTATACGGTCGATATCGGTCAGAATGACCTGACTCAATGGTCCTTCGCTAACAAGACGGCAGAAGATTTCGTTCCGCAGATAATTGAACTGTTCACAGGAGTAATCAAGGTATTCCCAGGAGTATGATCTTTGTTTCAGAACGCAATAACATACTAATTTGTAGGGTTATTTAGTTTTAGGGTCTCGTATAATCTAACTGTCATCTCAAGTCAACTGTCATGACCGGGATACATACCGTCTTCTGGACAATATGGAGACGCAAGTTTTGAATATTTTACGAGACCCTAAATCTAAACAACCCAAATTTGTATCGATTGTGAAGTAGTTTGGTTGGTAACTTGGAGTAGGGTATTTACGAGGCGGGTGGGAGGTACTTCTGGATCCACAACACGGGTCCCCTCGGCTGCCTCACGTCCACCCTTGCTAGGACGGAGGCGACACGAGGAGGAGGTGGACTCGACTCCGTTGGTTGCGCAATCACTTACAATGAGCTCGCGCAGAAATTCAACAGGATGCTCAATGAAACAGTGGTGAAGCTCAGGAGAGATCTTCCTCTTGCCACCCTCACTTATGTTGATATCTACTCTGTCAAGTACTTGCTGATAAGCCAGGCGGAAGTGTACGGTATGATGTCATGCAGTCCTTCAAGAAATTAACCCCTCTCTTCTGTTTCATTCCCCTGATGCCAATTTTATCGAAGCCAAGATACACGGTTTACTTTGTTGTTTCTTATTTTTCTCCCGGTTTGCAGTATCGGCCGATAACAATACGGTTTGGCATGTCCCGGTTCGATACATGCCGATACGGACATTAGAGATTTCTTTTCTAGTCATTTCCGTAAAGAAACCGAATGGAAAAAAAAGACCAATCAACAAGGGCGTAAAAGCACAATAAGGCTATAAAAAGTACGTAAAAAAAAGAAAACTTACATATCGCAGAAGGTAAACCAATCGACAAGGGTGACTACTAATTTCAATTCAACTTTAAAACTACTACGAAACAACACAGAAAAATACTCAAAGTTATGTGTAAAAGTATAAAATATATTTTTTAATAATTTACTAATAATTATTTGCTTTCCGACATTCGATAGTCCGATCCTAAATCTGCCGATACTGTCGATTCCGATACCCATAGGGATGGTCCGATAGCGATACTATTTAAGTAAAAATTTGAGTATCTGATCTATCATTTTGTGATTTATTCAGGATTTGAGGATACATTTAAAGCCTGCTGTGGGTATGGGGGTGGAGCATACAACTATGAACCCACAAAGATGTGTGGATATACGGCTGATATCAATGGCACCCAAGTCCTACTCGCAAAGGCGTGCGAGAACCCTTCAAAGCGAATCATATGGGACGGGATTCACTACACGGAAGCTGCTAACAGATGGGTTGCTGAGCGACTCTTTACTGGAGAATTTTCAGACCCACCAAACTCTCCATGTTCAATTTCCATCGGAAGAGGAAGCCAAAGCAGCTAGCTACTCTTAGTCTGTAGGCATTAAGAAGGGAAACTGAACAAATGAAGCAATCAGCTTTGTATTTGTCAGTTCTCGGCGACGGTTGAAAGTTATATATCTATGTTAGTCCAGTATGTTGTGTAAGTCGAACATCCATATTTTGTGGACCGAGTGCTGGATTACCGTTGTCAAGTCTCTTACAACTTTCGCATTATCGGTATCGTAATTGGTATCGGATCCTTCCTATGAGTATGGACGACTTCGGATTGAAGTATCGAATTTTTTGGGTATTAGAAAATAATTTATAATTATTAAAATTTTAAAAAAAAATATTTAATTTTAATTTGATATCCACGACTATTAAATATTTTCAGCTTGATACCATAAATTTTGATATGCAATAATTTGATACCCTAAAAAAAGACGAAAGTATCATTGTCCATAGGGCTGTCAACGGATGCTTATCGGTACGGACAGGACAATATCCGTATCCGTATCCGAAATTTTTTTGTAATATCCGAATCGGATCCGATATCCGAACGGATATCTCTTTTGACACTCCGAATTCGTATCCGTTTAGTTTAACGGATATCGGATAATATCCGATCCGATTAGCTAAAAAATTCGAATGCTAGTATTCGAATATCCGAAATCCGAAATATTAAAAACTTAGTTATTATCCGAATATCCGAAATCCGAAATATTAAAAATTTAGTTATTATCCGAATATCCGAAAACTAAATTCAATTTCTCTACATATTTGAGTCCTTTCTTCTTCCGTTGTAAATTGTAATTAATATATATTACTATTATATATAAATTATATTATAATTAATTTATGTAAAAGTCAGTTGAGAATAAAATACTTTAATCTTCTCTATTAATTAATATATATTACAATTTACATATACATTATACTATAATATATATAAAATTTCAGATATTCGAATCCGATATCCGAATTCGATATCCGAAATTTGCAATTTAAAGTCGGATCGGATATTAACGGATTCGAATACCTTAATATCCGAATTCGTATCCGAAAATGGATAATATCCGAAAAATATTCGGATATCCGAATCCGATATCCGAAATTTCGAAAAATATCCGAAAGTTCGGATACGGAATCGGATCGGATTCGAATTTTCGACTATCCATTGACAGGTCTAATTGTCCATCTATTTCTCTCTCTCTCTCTCTCTCTTCGCCCCTCCCTCCTCCGGCTGCCCTACCCCGGCCCTCGGCTGCATCACCCCCTCTCTCTCTCTCTCTCTCTCTCTCTCTCTCTCCGTGCACGTTGGCGCTGCTATCGCCGCCGCTTCTGCGCGTAGAGAGGGAGGAGGTGCAGCCGAGGGAGGGGGTGGGCAGCCGTAGGGAGTGGGAAATGAGGGGTAATTTCGTTCTTTTTTTAATTTTGGGATATCAAGTTGAAAATATTCAATAGTTGATGGTATCAAGTTGTCGAGTAAAAAAAGTTTAGGATATTAAGTTAAAAAACTGAAATAATCAAGGATATCAAATTTAAATTAAGTTATATTTAGGCATAATTTTAAGTATTACATGTGTTGTGTTGGTGTTTTTTTGCCTTTGGACTAGAAAAGATAGTCCCACATCGGCTACACCAAATGGTGAGTATCTCAATATAATGCATTGCTTGTGTTGAGGTGTGCACATGAGGTGTAGTGGGGCACAAGTTTGTGCCATGTGGGAGTATTTTTCTAGAAGGAAAAATGATTAATTCCAACAAAAATGTAAGTTGATTTTTGTTGTGCGGACTCGGACTCGGGCACAGACTCCAGGATGTCTCGTGCATGAACGGGAGTGTCCGGGGGGTAGGCGTAGACTGTCACACTTCTATGCTGATTGTGGGATGATCTAAAATATCAAACTCTATTTTTGAGTATTGGTATTTTAGTCCCACATCGGATAGGAGGAGAGGTGAAGTCTCAACTCCACTCTATAAATAGAGCCCCTTGGCCTCCTTTGAAAGAGGCACCAAAAAGAGAGTTAAGGGAGTCCGTAAAGTCCAGGAAGCCCGTTCAAGTCTCAAATTTTGACTTACAAGCGTTCCAGAAGTTCTTCGTGAACTTGCTGGTTCCTGGAAGCAGATCGTGGTGGGGCGAATCTTGCTTTGAGCAACGGTGATCTTAATCACCCCAGCAAGAACCTTTCCTCTTCTTCTTTCTTCTTTCTTCTTTCTTCTCCTTCATCTGAGTTGTAACTCAGTTCTGTCCATCTGCAACTGCGATTGCAAGGAAAAACGTGAGATTTATTTTCTGAACTCAGTTCTGTCCGTCAGCAACTGCGATTGCAAGGAAGAACGTGAGATTTACTTTCTGATTATTATTGCTTTTGTAATCAGATTTATATTATAGTGTTCCTCTTGGATCTCGAGAATAATTAGAAGGTGAACGTTTGTTGAACCTCTGATCTCGACATCTAGCCTACCATCTTTGATCAAGCCCCGGAACTAACAATCTCAAAGCAAGATCCTTGTAGATGGAGAACTCTCATGCTTCTCTCATCAATACCAGCTTTAACAAGTTGGAGAAATTCGACGAAGAACATTTCCAAATCTGGAAGAGGAAGGTCACCCTTAATCTTCAACACGTGGACGTAGACCATATGTTGATTGATGATGAACCGACAATTCCAGAAGGAGGAACTGCCGATGCTATTGCTGCTGCACTCGTCAAGCAGAGCAAATGAAAGAGAGAAAACAGCATCTGTAAACTGCTGATTCTCAATTCTATGAAAGACTCTCTGGCAGAGTCATATTCCAAGAAGGTGAAGGCCAAAGAGATCAGGGATTCTTTGGGTAAGCTATATGAAGATGATGAGAACATGTCCAAAATCTTTATCGTCGAGAAGTACCACAAGTGGCTCTTCGAAGACGAGATCGCGATGCTACCTCAAGTAAAGGAATTCCTGAAGTTGCGCCAGAAGTTAGATGACGAGAAGATGCCCCTCGTCGACAAGTTTGTCGTTGGAGGGATAGTCTCGAAACTTTCTACTGGTTGGAGCAACTTCTATGCTAGAATGTATCGGAAGAAGCTGGACATTAGCTTGGAAGATCTTCTACAAGAGATCCACGTTGAGGACGAAATACGATCTCAACAGAAGATGGACTCTCTGTCCAAACAACTGGCTAAGGCCAACTTGGTACAGACAAGAGAGTTCAAGGGGAAGCAGGTAGCTTCTCATCACAAGAAGAAGGACTCCATTAATCTAAAAGTGAACGGTCCGGTCCTTCGTTCAAGCAACAGAAGTCCAAGTCCCACATGACTTGCTTCAACTGTGACAAGAATGGCCACTACATGAGTGAATGTAAATCCAAGTCCAAACCAAAATAGCAGGTATAGCTAAACTTGGTTATTTTGATTACTTAACTTGGTTACTAGTGTTGCACAGGTTGAGTTATCTAGCGTGGTAGCTGAATAGTGGTCTGACACTAGTGCATCTGACCACGTGTGCTCTCAAAGGAGCTGTTCACCAAGGACGAGCCATGTTATGACGAAGGTCTCGATGGCGAACATATATCTAGCAGAAGTTCTGAAGATCGAGACAGTGGTTATTAACCACCGACAAGGACACTGGAATGCGTGTTGCACGTACCAGAGATTTTTTGGCGATCTGATCTCAGAAAGTCTGTTATCTGATACAGACTTGAAAGATGGACATTTGTACTAGCCAGATGGTAATTTCTTGGCGAGGAACATGCTTCGAAAAGATGTTCGGTGCTGAAGGAATGTTCGAACTTCTGCTGATGGCGATGAAGTTACTTCATTGAGTGGACTGAGAGTTGTTCTATGACAGAAGCAGACTCAAGTTATCCTACCGGGACCTTATCTTCAGAATGTGGGGGTAAGGAGGTAGAGGAGTTTAAGGTCTGTGCAGATACAAGACTGTTGGGAAGCTGCTCAGACGATTGAACTAAAGTACTGATCATCTGGAGTTAGTACACTCAGATATCTGTTTACACTCAGATATCTGTGACTTTTATCAATTCTCCACAGAGGTCGGTTCGAAGTGTTTCTTGAAGTGCACGTTCGCATGACTTCTCAAGTAGAAGGATGCAGCATTCGAGTAGTTCAGAGACTTCATGGCTGAAGCTGAACGTTAAACCGATCTACAACTACTCAAAAGTGATCGAGATGTAGAGTATAGGTCTCATGAATTCGCATCATTCTGCAAAGAACATGGAATCATCAATGAGACTACTGCTCCGTATTCTCCTCAATCTAACGGGATAGCGGAGAGAAAGAACAGAACGTTGACAGAAATAATGAACTCAATGCTGCTAACTACGGGTCTTCCTAAATGCTAATGGGGAGAAGCTGCATTGACGACCACTTTTATTCTAAATAGAGTGCCGTATGCAACTTCGGACGTAACTCCTCATGAACACTGGTTCAAAGTCAGACCTAACTTGAATGTCATTCGAGTGTGGGGGTCTCTGACTTATGTGAAGCTCCCAGATCTGAAGATTCAGAAGCTGGGGACTAGGACTACGAAGATGATCTTCTTGGGATATGCCGAGAAGAGTGATGCTCGGAGATTTCTTGATATTGAGTCAAATCATATCATCGAATCTCGTGAAGACAATTTGCAAGGCACAAGAATATTGTTCTTACGGATAAATCGGAGAACAATAAGGGTACACAAGAAACTGAAGTTTCCAATAAAGAAGTAGTCCAAGAAGATATTGTTGTTGAAACAACGGTTGAACCAGAACTCGCTGAGCCGTCGTCGAAGCGAGCGAGGAGGCTGAAGAACTTCGGAGATGACTTCATCATCTAGCATGTAGAAGCAGATCCGCTTACCTATGATGAGGCGATGAAGACCAGAGGTGATGTTTTCTGGAAGGAGGCGATAGACAATAAAATTGAATCAATCACCTTCAATAACACTTGGGTGTTGGTTGATCTACCTGAAGGAGCAAAACCTATCGGATGCAAGTGGATCTTCAAGAAAAAGATGAAAGCTGATGGAACCATTGACAAGTTCAAGGCCAGGCTAGTGGCAAAGGGGTTTTTTCAGAAGCATGGGATCGACTACTTTGACACGTATGCTCCAGTAGCCCGGATGACCACCATCAGAATGTTGATTGTTATCGCAGTGATACATAATATGGTGATACATCAGATGGATGTGAAAACAGCATCCTGAATGGCGAGCTGACCGAAGAGATCTACATACAACAGCCAGAAGGGTTTGTCGTCAAAGGTCTTGAAGACAAAGTCTGCAAGTTGGTAAAATCTCTGCAGGTTTAAAGCAAGCTCCCAAAATATTGCATGAGAAGTTTGACAAAGTCATAAGGTCAAATGGCTACAGGGTCAGTAAAATAGACAAGTGCGTCTATACGAAGTTTGCTGACGGAAAAGGAGTTATCGTTTGTCTATATGTGGACGACATGCTAATCATAGGTATGGATATAAGCTGTGTCACGGAGACAAAGAAGTTCCTCTCGACGAAGTTCAGTATGAAGGACTTGGGGGATGCTGATGTTATCTTGGGACTCAAGATCATTCGGACAGACACTGGACTAGCGCTATCACAGTCTCATTATGTTGAGAAGATGATCACTCGTTACGGAAATCAGGATCTTCCAGGGATCGTTACGTCGTACAAGTGTGATCTAAAACTGAAGCCTAATTCAAGAAAAAGCGTCAGGCAGCTAGAGTATACAAGCGTAATCGAGAGTTTGATGTATGCTACTACTGCCACAAGGCCTGACATAGCTTTCGCTGTGGGAATGCTGAGTCGTTTCACGAGCAACCTAGGCATTTGAGCACTGGAAAGCTGTAAAACGCGTTATGAGATACCTCAAGAAGACTCAGACATATGCACTGCACTACAGCGGAGATCCGTCGGTAGTGGAAGGCTTCAGTGATGCCAGCTGGTGCTCAGAAGTGGAGAGCGAGAGGTCCACAGGTGGACATATTTTCATAATGGGTGGAGCTGCTATATCGTGGAAATCGATGAAGCAGACTATGCTCTCGCGGTCATCCATGAAATCTGAGTTCTTTGTACTTGATACCACAGCGGAGGAAGCAGAATGGCTTCGGAAGCTCATGTATGATCTTCTAGTGGTTGGGGCACAAATACTGGGGATACCGATATACTACGACAACCAGGCGACTGCGGCGGTGGCATCAAATGACCTCTTCAACGGGAAGAAGAGGACTGTGCGGTTGAAGCACATGACAATACACGATCTCATCAAGAGGGGTGTTATTACAGTGATTGATGTTCGGAGTCAGGAGAACCTGGCGGATCCGTTCACCAAGGACCTCAAGCGCCAGTTGGTCGATGATACAGCTTGTAAAATGGGCTTGAAGGCATTCTGATATTGTGTTATTACAATCCTACCATAAAGTTTTATGCTATTAGTTCAAAGAGAAATCTACTAGGCATCTAGCTTTTGGTTCAAGGGAGGACTATTAACCAGAAGAATATCAGGAACGGTGGGTACTTGTCCTCTGTGATATGGAGAGGTTACAGACCTACAACCACTGTTGTCTACTGTTGTTTTCTGCAGAAAACGGATCCTGTGGGAAGGTTGGCTTAAATGCCTTAATGAGTTCTCAGGCAGAGTGAATGCCTGGAGTGCTTTGCAGGAAGCACGGTAGCGCAGCACTACAAGAAGTGTAACTCCATGCTACAGTGAGGTGACTTCACCATGAGGTTCCCAGGTAGGGGTAATGTCTCGGCTTTGTAAGCCAAGTCACAGCGGAGTAGCACCGCAAATAGGCAGGTAGCCAATGCTGTATGATAATCGTAATAGACAGCACTACAAAGAGGACGATGTCCTCATGTTACAGTGGCATGACACCACGAAGAGGTACTAGGTAGGGTAAAGCTTCGGCTTCGCGAGCCATGTCATAGCGGCGTAACACCGCACGGAAGCGCAAGACTTCATGCTGGGTAGTTTGGCACTACAAAGAGGCTTCTGACCTCATGCTACAGTAGTATGACACTACGATGAGGTACCCAGGTGGGGTAAAGCCTCAGCTTTAAGCCATGTCATAGCGGCGTAGTATCGCAAAGAAGCGCAATGCTTCATGCCGTGACTCTTTATAAAAAACTCACCTATAGTGTATAGACAGAGATATCAGGCCGTCTCTTGAGGGTAAACTTGTAGACGCCCAAAATTATACACTGAAACTAGGCTGGCACAAGGCCTTTAATGTGCAGCCAGAAGCACAGTTGATGTCATTATGTGAGTAGGAAGATTTGCAGTTATGGTGCAGAATTCAAGGCTTAGTCCATTCTTGTATCATGCTGTTATTTAACCTATGCGGAAATATTCAAGTCGTAACGACATCTCTCCTAATGCATGATGGACAGTCACTGTGGGGAACGCTCAACCCATATATTGAGATATGTGGGAGATTGTTGGTATTTTTTGTCTTTGGACTAGAAAAGATAGTCTCACATCGGCTACACCAAATGGTGAGTATCTCAATATAATGCATTGCTTGTGTTGAGGTGTGCACATGAGGTGTAGTGGGGCACAAGTTTGTGCCATGTGGGAGTATTTTCCGAGAAGGAAAAATGATTAATTCCAACAAAGATGTAAGTTGATTTTTGTTGTTCGGACACAGACTCCAGGATGTCTCGTGCATGCACGGGAGTGTCCGGGGGGTAGGCGTAGACTGTCACACTTCTATTCTGATTGTGGGATGATCTAAAATATCAAACTCTATTTTTGAGTATTGTTATTTTAGTCCCACATCGGATAGGAGTAGAGGTGAAGTCTCAACTCCACTCTATAAATAGGGCCCCTTGGCCTCCTTTGAAAGAGGCACCAAGAAGAGAGTTAAGGGAGTCCGTAAAGTCCAGGAAGTCCGTTCAAGTCTCAAATTTTGACTTACAAGCGTTCCAGAAGTTCTTCGTGAACTTGCTGGTTCCTGAAAGTAGATCGTGGTGGGACGAATTTTGCTTTGAGCAACGGTGATCTTAATCACCCCAGCAAGAACCTTTCCTCTTCTTCTTTCTTCTTTCTTCTTTCTTCTCCTTCATCTGAGTTGTAACTCAGTTCTGTCCGTCTGCAACTGCGATTGCAAGGAAGAACGTGAGATTTATTTTCTGAACTCAGTTCTGTCCGTCAGCAACTGCGATTGCGAGGAAGAACGTGAGATTTACTTTCTGATTATTGTTGCTTTTGTAATCAGATTTATATTATAGTGTTCCTCTTGGATCTCGAGAATAATCAGAAGGTGAACGTTTGTTGAACCTCTGATCTCGACATCTAGTCTACCATCTTTGATCAAGCCCCGGGACTAACATGTTGTTTCTTAGTAGTTTTGAAATTAAATATAATAGTAATCACCATTGCCGATTGGTTTACCTGCGATGCGATAGATAATTTGTTTTCCTTTTAATTACAATCTTAATTATTATACTTTTATGCTCTTGCTGATTGGTCTTTTTGTTCAATTTTTTTTATCGAATTGACTGAAAAAGAGACCTATGATGTCGGTATTAGTAAGTATCGATATCAGATCGGAACATGACAAACTTTGTCGATATTTGCCATATTGGATCAGTATTGGCCGATCCTGCAAACTATGGTATGTACTTGCACTTCACGAGAAATGAAGACTTTTCTATCGTTTTGGGATAGGAAAGGTTGGAATCATTGTGATCCTAGTTTAGGTAATTCGTTAAGCTTATGAAGCCTGGTTAAAGAAAGACACGGATACGACACATATGCAGTAGTACTGGTTTTGGTGTGTCCTTGTATATTGTACGTGTCCGTGATAGACGTACGAGAAGAACCAAATGGGAAGGCACTGGACGAAGTAATATTTTCATCAAGATTCAACGACAGTGTGCTTGTCTATGAACCCTACTTCTTATTTTTTTTAAATAATGTATAAACTGTATAGCATCCAACAAATTTCCAAAGTTGGCAAGGGTTCAATTCATTCAATTTCAGGCTTATTATTTTAAACACCATGAAGAAGAAAAACCTTCTACTGCGTTCCTTTAATTTTTAACCTCTTGCAAAGTCTAATATTTTCTATTCTGTTAAATATTAGGTTTTTTAGTTATAGGGTCTCATAAAATATCGGAAATTTACATTTAGGTCTCTATATTATCCATAAGTTCTTCTATGTCTCGTCCTTTGACTTGGACAGACCGTTAGATCTCGTTTAGGTCTCCACATTATTCGGAATATACTTTTAGTTTTAGGGTCTCGTATACTATTCCAAAATTATATTTAGATCTCCATTTTGGATGGCCAGTCTAAGACAGTTGTCATGACGAGATCCAGATTCATGCACAATATAGAAACCTAAATGTAAATTTTGAGTTATTATAAGATACCTTAAAACGAAGTGCATGTGTTTCACATCCAATTTGAACACTCAAGACATACATGTTTGATGGATAAATAAGAGTTTAAGAGTAGCTAGCTGCTTTGGCTTCCTCTTCCAATGGAAATTGAACATGGAGAGCTCGGTGGGTCTGAAAATTCACCAGTGGCGATCCGCTCAGCAATCCATCTGTTAGCAGCTTCTGAGTAATGCATCCCGTCCCATAAGATTCGCTTCGAAGGGTTCTCGCACGCCTTTGCGAGGAGGACTTGGGTGCCATTGATATCAGCCGTATATCCACACGTCTTTGTGGGATCATAGTTGTATGCTCCACCCCCATACCCACAGCAGGCTTTAAATGTATCCTCAAATCCTGAATAAATCACAAAATGCCTTCAGCATGATAGATCAGTACGCATATTTTTAGTTAAATAGTATCAGTATCGGACACTCCTATGGGTTTCGGATCTGAGTATAGAATTTATTTTTTTTTGATATCGGAAAGCAAATAATTATTAATAAATTATTAAGATTTTAGAAGAAAATTCATTTTATACATTTATGCATAATTTTAAGTATTTTTCTGTGTTGTTTCATAGTAGTTTTAAAGTTGAATGAAATAGTAATCACCATTGCCGATTGTTTTACCTGCGATGTATTAGTTTTCTTCTTCTACGTACTTTTACAACCTTAATGTTCTTTTACACCCTTGTTGATTGGGATCTTTTTAGTTCAATTTTGTTTACTGAATTGACTAGAAAAAAAATTCCCAATATCGGTATATCAGTAAGTATCGGATAGGACATGCCAAACCGTATCGATATCGGCCAAATTATTAAAATTTTAGAAAAAAAAATATATTTATGCATAATTTTAAGTATTTTTCATGTGTTGTTTCGTAGGTAGTTTTAAAGTTGAATGAAATAATAATCACCCTTGCCGATTAGTTTACCTGCGATACATAAATTTTCTTCTTTATGTAATTTTACAACCTTACTGTATTTTTACAACCTTGTTGATTTGTCTTTTTCGTTTAATTTTCTTTGCCGAACTGACTAGAAAAGAAATCTCTAATGCCGGTATCGACCAATACCGGTATGGTAGGTATCGGATAAGGACATGTCAAACCATATCGAAATCGGCCAAAATATGAGAAAAACAAGAAACAACAAAAATAAACCATGATGCATGCAGTGTCTCAAGTACTTCAAAGTGAAACAGAATATATATATATATATATATATATATATATATATATATATAGAGAGAGAGAGAGAGAGAGAGAGAGAGAGAGAGAGAGAGGGGTTAATTTCTTGAAGGACTGCATGACATCATACCATACTCCTCCGCCTGGCTTATCAGCAAGTACTTGACAGAGTAGATATCAACATAAGTGAGAGTGGCCAGAGGAAGATCTCTCCTGAGCTTCACCACTGTTTCATTGAGCATCCTGTTGAATTGTTGCGCGAGCTCATTGTAAGTGATTGCGCAACCAACGGAGTCGAGTCCTCCTCCTCCTCCTCGTGTCGCCTCCGTCCTAGCAAGGGTGGACGTGAGGCAGCCGAGGGGACCCGTGTTGTGGATCCAGAAGTATCTTCCGCCCGCCTCGTAAATACCCTACTCCAAGTTGCCAACCAAATTACTCCACAATCGATACAAAATAGGGTTATTTAGTTTTAGTGTCTCGTAAGATATTCAAAATTTGCGTCTCCATATTGTCCAGAAGACGGTCTGGTCTGTATCTCGTCATGATGGTTTACTTGAGATGACAGATTATACGAGACCCTGAAACTAAATAGCCCTACGAATTAGTATGTTATTGCGTTAAGAAACAAAGGTCGTGCTCCTGGCGAATACCTTGATTACTCCTGTGAACAATTCAATTATCCGCGGAACGAAATCTTCTGCCGTCGTGTTAGCGAAGGACCATTGTGTCAGGTCATTCTGACCGATATCGACCGTATAGAGAGCTTGCGAGAAGTATTCCTCCCTGGGCATCAAGTCCGCGAAGACTCCTAAATTTCAGGTTGTCAGTAGCCAGTAGGTAAATGCCGATTCGACTACCGGAACTCGAAATAAGAAGTTGTAATATGAATGTGACGTGTGGATTTCACTTAAACATTGAATACTTGCCTCCTCTCTTGTAGACCAGCTGTGACCTGGCCTTGAACTGGTCGAATTGTTCGAGCTGCAGACCTAAGGAGAAGGGACTGTACCCACTGCGAAAAAATGTTTCGTTCTGATCCATGATGGTCGATGAAAAGGTCGCAAAGTTCGCGCCGTGTGAGAAATTTGTGCCGACGGAGTCGAGGTAGGCGCTCAGGTAAGGCAGCCCGAGGCCCTCCGCTGAAATTTGGATGACAGATGATCAAGCTAGAAAGCACAGACACTCCAAAAATATACCACAAGACACTCCAAAATTGTAGTGATCAAGGGATAAAAAATTATATATGTAGCTTGTGCCTACCGAGGAAATCGATCACTAGGCGGCCATCCGAATATCTTCCTGCAGGTTCAACGGCAAATGTCTGGCCATAGGGCGGACGGGCAGGATAGAAGGTTGCCGAGAGCCCACCGGTGTCGGAGTTCGAGTCTCCGAAATTGAAGATGGCAGGGAAACTGCAGGGCAAGGGCGATGCATGTACTGATAGCAGCAGCAGAAGAAGGGGCGGAAGAAAGAGCCGCATCATAGAAGAATGGAAGAGAGCTGTGGGGAAACTGAAACTGAAGGTACATAGTACCTTAAGTTAGCTATCACCCTCTTCATACATACACCTAACTTCATTATTAAGACAGATCTAACTACCAACCAACTCAGAATGGACTCTACCCACCGTGACACATTCTCCTCCTCATCTTTGATGGATGGTAGTGTAAGTGGTTGCGAAGTTCGCACCACATTCTAGAACTCGCTGCCTGACAGAGTCTAGGTATAGGCGCAGCAACGCGAGGCTGTCCGTTGCATATCTATTCTAGTATATAATGCCAAACGCAGGCTTTACCGTAGATGTTTTCTTTCAAAAAATATCTTTTATTATATTTACTAATTAAAAAGACTAATTAAAACTAATAGGGGCATCTAGGTAAATACAAGAATGGTCCTATGATATTCCTAATCACAACAGCTCTTAAATGCATTGAGTATCTGAAAATGGACTTTGTTTAGCATCGTTCACTTCATTGAAAAATCAACAAATTTGGACTACAAGTGTCCTTTAATCTTTCTAATAATAAATACGTGCAATACACGTACATATATGCTAGTTAAGATAATGGTGATCAGCAGATGGTGAAATTATACGAAGTTAACAAGCAGCATATATATTATATATATTGTAGCTAGCATCGAAGAAGTGATGTTGACCATCCAAGCATCTTACATGCAGGTTGCACGAGCAATATGTTTCATGGGTGGAGGAACAAGCCGAATGTATTGGGATTGGCAGCGACTACGAAGCTCTCTGATCCATGTGTATGAAATTGACCACAGCGGAAATTACTGAAGATAACAAACCCAAAGATAACGAACCACTATCTAACAAGAACGTCGAGCCAGACCAAACACAGTACTTTCCGTGAACGTCACCTGGACAAATCTTAACCTTTATAACCTGTTGGCCTATTGGTTATGGTCAAACCTGATTTTAATAATTGATCAAACTCTATCTCGATATACGACTCAATTCAGATGTTTACTAAAGACGTTTTGGACACTGATCAAGATTGGATATCTACTCAGTTCAAGACCGAAGCTCTGTTTGCCACTCAAGATTGTATTTTCTTACGCAATGTAATTTTTATTTTTATTGAGTATAGGAATACATTGTACACCAAGTCGTACTGGCAAATAGGCTATCCGAAATCGTTTTTCAAAACTGACCTATCTTTTTAAAATGACCTATGTTTTTGAAAAATATCTACTTTTACAAAAAGCTTTTGAAGGATTTTCAAAAAGCTAAAAATATTTTTTACAAAATAAACCTGACCAAACCCTGACAGAACTCGGCCAGAGTTCGGCGAAGGTGAACGTTATGTGAACATTGGATTTTGAACTTGGTCTCCCTTCAGTTGCGGTTTGTTACAAAGAGTTCTGTCCGAATTTTGTCCGAATTTTGTCAGAGTTCTGTCTTTGAAAAAACTATAAATAGAGAAAAATTCTGATCATTTCAAGACACTCATTCACTTTCATCTTCTCTCTTTTAAATCTTACGTTTCTTCCAAAGAGTTCTAAAAAGCTTCCATTTTCAAATCCCAAGCCAGTTACAATTCTCTAGTTAATTTGTCGGTACGGTGCGGTCTAGAAAATTTTAGAGGAATTGTAATCAGAGGCTTGATTGAAGAAAGACTCTTCAAAACTGAAGTTGGTCGAGTTCTTCGTATCAAAGCTCGCGTCTGTAGAAGTTGCAAGGACTTCATATGAAAACTTGCGAGATTTTCCAATAGTGGATTCAACTGGAAGCTAGAGTTCTTCCGACTGGACTAGTCCTCACAAGAGGAAAACCAGTATAAATCTCTGTATTTGTGTTTGCCTTCTGATCACTCTTTTCTTTACAGTTATTTACTTTGTGATTATTATTATTTCTGTGATCTAACTGCTAACAAGTTTTAATTAGCAATATTCTGATGCCTACTCTATTCACCCCCTAGAGTATTCTGCTTTACGATTTCGTTCCTATAATTGGTATCAGAGCAGGCTCTCCATCTAGAGGTATTATATTCTGATCCCAATTGTTCCTACAATTGGTATCAGAGCGGGTTATACAGGTAAAGAAAGGTAAAACTGCAGCTATATTTAGTTATATTCAATTTTTATATAGATCACAGTATTACACATGGCAACTGTGAAATTCATAAGTGAAGGTCAAGCCACAAACAGACCTCCACTGTTTGACGGCACAAACTACACTTATTGAAAAACACGGATGAGTTTCTTCTGAAAATCTCTTGATTTTGACTTATGGTCTATAGTTATTGATGGCTACAAAAGCCTCCTCGTATTAATGTTGATGGAGTTTTAGTTGAAAAAATTCCATGATAAATATACGGAGGATGAAAAGAAAAAGGCCAGTCTTGACGCACGTGCTATTAACACTTTATTTTGTGCTTTAGACAGAAATGAATTCAACAGGGTGTCGACTTACACAACATCAAATGAAGCGTAGAAACTTCTCGAAGTAACCCACGAAGGAACAACACGAGTCAAGGAGTCAAAGATCAGCAGACTTACTCAAGAGTACGAGGCGTTCAAAATGAAGCCGAGTGAATCTGTCACTCAGATGTTTACGAGATTCTTGAATATTGTAAATCTTTTGTCTTCATTCACTACTACAAAAATGGTTAACAATGACACTCTATAGATGACATTTATCTCAAAATATCATTAATAATACTTTTAGTGTCATCTCATTTGATAACCGTCATTGATACCATTATTAATGACATTAAAAAATAATAATGTCATGATAAATACTCCAAGATGGCGATTAGAAAGATAAGGGTCATGAATTATTTTTATGGATGTCATCTTTTCTGTATGAAAAAAAGATGTGGGACTAACAATGACACAGTGATATTAAGACTCATATTTAGTTTAAACAATGACAGAGACATGTTGTGTGTCAATAATACTAAAGATCATATTTAGTTTAAATATGACAAAAATTAAGGGTTATAAAAAATATATACTCAGTTGTTAACCGTACATCCATTCTTGACCTTTGAATGGAGGTACCAAGGGGCATATCAATCTCCTAATTGATGCTTAGATTTAATAGCTAGAATTCACTCTTATTCATTCAGTCCTTCATTATTTATTTTTCCTTTTACCTTTTTCCCTTATATTTTGTTTATCCAAATTTCTAAACCTAATATAATCCTCCTCTTCTTCCAGCCAGCACAAGAGAATGTCTACCTTCTCCGCTTTATCTTCATCTCTTCCATCTAAAAAAATTACTAAACCATAATTACTTCTTCTTCCCCTTTTTTCTTACAATAATCCTTCTATCCCCTGTACTATTTCCTCTATCGGCTCCTCATGCTCCTCACTACCTCCCTATTCGACATAGTCGTCCTCGCCGCCTTCTTCCTCTGGCGTCGCTCCTCATCTGTGAAGACCACCTGATCGGTCGAGCCGTCGAAGCCGCTCGTGGCACCCAACGAGCCGGAGGTCGACGACAGAAGGAAGAAGGCTACCGTATTCTTCGACATCTAGACCGACATCGCCGAGAGTTCTCCAAGGTCGGGATTAGGGCTTGCAGCTGCACTTCGGGTCCAGCGAGTTCCTGACGACCCTTTTGAGCCACAAGGTCTCTGTCGAGGTGGCCTCGACCAAGATCAAAAGAAGTCAATTGGATGTCCAAATTACAACGTATCGTTCCTATACTACAAGAAAATATAGCATTTACAGAGCACAATTTATGGCGTGCAGTTGTTGCGCGTTGTAAATGACACTCTTTTACAACGTGTAAATATATGCGCCGTAAAAGAGTTATTTTTTGTCCTTTTACGGCGTGTTTAACGTGCACGCCATAATTGAAGACTCATTTACGACATGCAGTTTTGCGCGTTGTAATTGAAGACTTATTTACGACATATATTTTTGCATATTGTAATTGAAGACTCATTTACGGCATGCATTTTTGCGTGTTGTAAATGAAGACTCATTTACGGCATACATTTGTGTATATTGTAATTGAAGGTTCATTTACGACATGCATTTTTATGCGTTGTCATTGAATATTCATTTACAACATATTTTCTATGTATGTCGTAATTGTACTTATTAAAATACCTTCTCATATCAAAGAAAACAAATTGTACCCCTTCTAAGAAAATTTATCCTAAATTCCTTTCCTCAAGTTTTCATTTCCCTGCTAAGAAAAAAATTCAACAGGTTTCCACACTAAGTTTTCATTTCCAATAAACTCCCCCCTTAGGTTTTTATTTCTCCCACTTTTTATTTAATTTCCTTTAGATCAAACTTGCCCCAAGAAGTTTTCACCTCTCGTCGCCTCTCTCTGTGAACGCTAAAAGAAGAGCAACAAAATGAAGAAGGAAGCATATAAGCAAAGAAATTCCAAATAGAAAAAGCAAGTTAAGGGAGGACCTCAGGGGGCTGACCGAGTTGCAGCGCACAGGGATTGGCCTCGCCATTATGGTGGCGTCGATTGGCTTCAGGTTTGCGTTTTATTTCATTTCTTTTCTTTCTTCTCTTCTCTCTCTATTCTAATTCAGGATTATGGAGTATTGGATTATTTTTGTCCAATTTCATGAAATTAGGGTTTTACAAAATTAGGGTTTTATGAAATTATTTATAAAATTTAGGTTTTTACGAAAGTAGGGTTTTATGAAATTAGGTTTTTTGGATTTTTATAGGTCTGAGAAAGAAACCAAAGGATCTTTGACTTAATTATCTTCTTATTTTTTATTTTTATTGCTGTGGAGAAGGGGGCATACTGGTTCTCGTCGAGGTCGGGACACACAGGCAGTAAGAGATCGCCGCCGCCACGGTGTTGGTCATATGCGAAGGGAGTGCCACGTACTGCACCATGCTCCGGGTGCCATCCCCCCGCTAGTCCCACTGTCGCAGTCCTGCACCTCCCGGTCCAAGAACAAGGTAGTACTTCAAAAATGGAAAAAAAATCAGATTTAGCTTGATATTCTTGTATACGCATTGCACACAATCTGGAGTGTACGCTCGAAAATACACTAGTACACACCAAAATAGATGGTGTCACAGTGTCCTTACCTTATCTAGTTGTAGCTGTGTCCAACATACAGAGTTACTGCTGACTTTTGTTAATATTTTTATTATTTTGTTTCCAAGTTGACTTTTTTTTTCTAATAGATACATTTGTATATCATTGTTTGAGAAACCTGAAAGTAGCAAAATTTCAATTAGTAATAATAGAAAGTAGACTTTTGTGAAACAAGTTATAAACTGAAATCACTTGTCACTTCCCGTTCCCAGAATACGTATTCTAAATACATGTACTGCTGGAATTTATTCATTTAATATTTATCATGTATTGCTCTGTATTTAAATTCCTTTAATTTTATGTTAATTAATTCCCTGGAATTTTATTTCTGTACTTTACTTTCTGCTTTTATACTCTGCTTTTACTTTGCTATGGGTTCAGCTCAGATTGGTTTAATTATGTTGGTTCATCATGAACCGAAATAAACCCCCCACCTACCACCACTCCTTCATTTAAAAGCCCCAAACCCTTTCTCTCTCTTCATTACTTCTTCTTCTCATTACTTTTCTTCTTCCTCATAAACTCTTCCACCAACCTAGGAGAGCAAGGTAAGTGCCAACTTGCTTCTTGAAGGATCCCCATTATTATTGTTCCATCATCCTCCTTACTTGATTCTAAGCCTCTTTAGTACTTAGCATTTTCAATTTCCATGGCTAATTTGTTGTAGATCTAAGTTTGTTACATTTTCGGATTTCTTAGGTTTTGATCTAGTAAACTTTGTTATCTTCAAGTTTTGATGGTTCCATGTTGTAGAGAATTTCGTTCTACCAAATTTTGACAATGGAAGTCCATATTTGGGCTTGGGATGAAGGATTTATGGAGCTTGGAAGCAATGGCTTCCATGGTTCTGTTCTCAGAAATTTGGAGAAGAAGAACAGTCACAGCCGCATTCCCACAGCGCATGAATTCCTCAGGCGCATGGATTATTTATTTCTCAATCTCATCTCACAGCCGCATTCCCACAGCGCATGAGTTTATTTATTTTCCAATCTCATTCCTCAGGCGCATGGATTATTTATTTCCCAATCTCATCTCACAGCCGCATAAGAATCTCATTCCTCAGGCGCATGAGATTATTTATTTCCTCCCAATCTTATTCCTCAGCGCATGATATTATTTATTTCCCAATCATTTCCCTCAGGCGCATGATATTATTTATTTTCCAATCTTATTCCTCAGCGCATGATATTATTTATTTTCCAATCTTATTCCTCAGCGCATGATATTATTTATTTCCCAATCATTTCCCTCAGGTGCATGATATTATTTATTTCCCAATCATTTCTCAGGCGCATGAGATTCTTTATTTCCCAAACATTCCCCACAGCGCATGAGATTTATTTATTCCCCAATCATTTCCCACAGCGCATGAGATTATTTATTTCCCAATCTCATTCCTCAGGCGCATGGATTATTTATATCCCAATCTCATCTCACAGCTGCATTCCCACAGCGCATGAGTTTATTTATTTCCCAATCTCATTCCTCAGGCGCATGGATTATTTATTTCCCAATCTCATCTCACAGCCGCATAAGAATCTCATTCCTCAGGCGCATGGATTATTTATTTCCCAATCTCATTCCTCAGGCGCATGGATTATTTATTTCCCAATCTCATTCCTCAGGCGCATGGATTATTTATTTTCCAATCTCATTCCTCAGGCGCATGGATTATTTATTTTCCAATCTCATCTCACAGCCGCATTCCCACAGCGCATGAGTTTATTTATTTCCCAATCTCATTCCTCAGGCGCATGGATTATTTATTTCCCAATCTCATCTCACAGTCGCATTCCCACAGTGCATGAGTTTATTTATTTCCCAATCTCATTCCTCAGGCGCATGGATTATTTATTTCCCAATCTCATCTCACAGCCGCATTCCCACAGCGCATGAGTTTATTTATTTCCCTATCTCATTCCTCAGGCGCATGGATTATTTATTTTCCAATCTCATCTCACAGACGCATTCCCACAGCGCATGAGTTTATTTATTTCCTAATCTCATTCCTCAGGCGCATGGATTATTTATTTCCCAACCTCATCTCACAGCCGCATTCCCACAGCGCATGAGTTTATTTATTTTTCAATCTCATTCCTCAAGCGCATGGATTATTTATTTTCCAATCTCATCTCACAGCCGCATAAGAATCTTATTCCTCAGGCGCATGAGATTATTTATTTCCTCCCAATCTTATTCCTCAGCGCATGATATTATTTATTTCCCAATCATTTCCCTCAGGCGCATGATATTATTTATTTCCCAATCTTATTCCTCAGCACATGATATTATTTATTTTCCAATCTTATTCTTCAGCGCATGATATTATTTATTTTCCAATCATTTCCCTCAGGTGCATGATATTATTTATTTTTCAATCATCCCTCAGGCGCATGAGATTCTTTATTTTCCAAACATTCCCCACAGCGCATGAGATTTATTTATTCCCCAATCATTTCCCACAGCGCATGAGATTATTTATTTCCCAATCATTATTTATTTCCCAATGTTTATTTCCCGAATTTGGCATTAATTAACATTGATTGTTATCTTGATTAATTATTGATCATGCGTTCCTAGATGGAACTAAGAGACTGGCTAGTCGTCTTATTGAATTAAATGGAATAAGACACGTTCATATTTGAAATCGATTGGCCAATCCCGAATATTGACATACAGGCACACATACAAGCTTCAATTTATTTATTTATTTATTTTACTATAAAAGAAGCATGTGTACTTTATGGTCAAGGCATGATTGTTCCGTGGTTAGATTGGATTGTTGTATTACGCTATGTAAGACCTACAACCTAACCGCACGGGCATCGTTGTAGAGTTGTGCATATCGTACCCCGTACGAAAGTACTCATTCCGAATGACCATGATCCACGGCATGGGATTTCACTCAACGTAGAGACTATTAAGTTAAATAAAAATAATGATTGCATGGAGAGAATGGATTCCCGAGTTCTTACATGGCAGCCCTCTTGGGACTAGTAGTGCCCGACAGGCCGGCTGGTCCCCACAGATACTGCAAATCTGCCACACGGGCATGGAGCGGTATCTGGTAATACTATTTATTGTATATTGTATATTGATGACGGACGTCCCGTTGGGACTCGTCTAATTCATGATTGGCGCAATTGATTGATTGGATCGACTAGCCTTGCTTGTCCATAGTAAGAACTGAGAAATCTTTATTGCATAATTCTAGGATAACTTGGAACTCACAGTAGTAAGTCGTAGAAGTTGGATGGCCGTTTAAGTTGATTTGTTTATGTATTGTACCTACTCTGTTACCTAACTGAGATGATCAGAGCATCAGGACATGACGGGCCAACTTCTGTCCTTGTTTGGTTGGGAGGTTGGTTCGAAGTGTCGTGATGTTATGTGAATCCCAGTAGCAAGCAGAGATCTATTATTATATTCTCTTAATTACTGGTTTAATGTCTCATATCGTGCTTCCTTGCGGTACTTGCTATTAGAGGTCTAACCTCTCTGGTTTTGCATGGCCAGATTTAGAGCCGGTTCCCGAGGATTCAGCTTACCTCTACCTCCAAGATGGTCAATACTAGAGGAATGATCGCAGGAGGACTCGAGTGGGTTCCTTACCTCCCCGCTCGTTTTGTTATTTACTTTATACTTTGCCGTTTGGCACCGACATGTTAGTCGGATTGTCTTGCACTTACTTTTGCATAATTGTAATTAAGTCAGACTGCAGCTGATAACAATTGTGTATACTTTGCTACATCATCTGGCTATGTTTTATAAAGCCAGATATCAAGAACATTTTGACTGAGCATTTGGGACGCCTTACTGCTTTATCTTATATGTTCTCTATTTCTGTTTCTTGGTTGAATGATTGAGACAATAGATGTAAAATGACCATAGTGAGACTTTCATGTAGTATACACCCCCTCGTCTTTTAGACAGCATTGATCGTATTATATGGTATTCATCTACCCGTAATACGTAGCTGGCTGAGTCATTCCTTCGCTCTCCAGTATTCTGGTTCGGGGGCGTGACAAGGTTTTAGTGGTGGCCCATGCAGGTCTAATTTCAGACTTGTGGGGTGTTTTAATTTATAGGATGTCTCAATCACGCATGTTCCCTCTTGATCTCATGATCCGTTACTCTCAACTCTAGTTTGACATTCCGGTATCCTTTGACTTCATTGATCTTTCCTGTCCGATCGTTTGATTGTTCTTTTGTCCCTTTTCTTAGGGGCACTTCGTCCGCATCTGTCAGGACTGGACAGCAGCAACAAGAGCAACCCGGACAACCTGACCATGTTGGTCAGCAACAAGGGCCGGTACTAACTCAAGAGGCTATCCAAGAAGAAGTGATAGTGGAAGCAGCAGCTGGGTCGCAGTATCCAGATGTTCCACCACCACCAACAGTTCCACCTACTCCTGCGAAAATGGACACACCGGCTCTTTTGGAGATCATGAGAGGAATGATGGCTACTCAGCAACATCAGATGTTAGCCCAGCAGCGCATGCACGCTCAGTTGTAAGAGCAGAATGTGCTCCTCAACCAAGGATTGCAGACAGCTTTAGAAAGAGGGGCAAGGACAGATTCAGGAGCGTCCGCCAGGTTTTGCAAGTACAACCCCCGCCGTTTTGAAGGCACGGAGGATGCCATCTCAGCAGATGCATGGCTTAAGGACATTGAGGCTATTTTGACAGCCGCTAAGGTGCCGGCAGAAGAACGTGTAGATCAGGTGAAATTGTTACTTCAGGATCTCGCACGTGATTGGTGGGAATCAGAGGAGGTAGGCATCAGACGTCCTGTGGCTTGGGACGATTTTACAGCAAGATTCAAGACAAAGTACTATGGAGTTGTGGCGCAGTTTGAGCTACAACAGAAGTTTATCAACCTCAAGCAGGCCGGCAAGACGGTAGATGCCTATGCAGCGGAGTTCTGCAGATTGAGCAGGTTCGCCCCAGAGATGGTAGCAACAGAGAGCCAGAGGGCTATGAGGTTCCAGCAAGGGTTTCATCTTGAGCTCTTGCAATTGATAGAAGGGCACAATTACCAGACTTTTGATGAAGTATTGACGGCGACTCGAAGGCATGAGATAACCGTTCAGAGGATTGTGGCCAGGACTGGAGGTCAAAAGAGATCCCACAGTCAGATTGAAGGAGGAGGGGGAGCAGCGCCCCGAACAACAGCACCATCCCTTGACATTCGCATCCACGATGTGGCAATACGGGGGCCAGCACCACCACCCAGACAGCAGCAACAGCAACAGAGGAAGAACCAGCAACCCCCAGCGGGCTGCACTTATTGTGGGAAGATAGGGCACACTAGAGATGTGTGTCGGGCATTGAACGGACTGTGCTTGATATGTGGAAATCCAGGTCATCGGGTTACCACTTGTCCCATGAATTCGAGGTCAGGAGGACCAGTGCAACAGTTTCCTGCTCTGCCAGCACCAGGGGCAGGCCAGTATCGAGGACCAGCGGTAGCAGTAAGACCGTTGGCACAACGCCTGTTAATGCCGCAGGCTCAGATGTTTCGGCAGCAGGGACCGCCGATGCAGCAACACCAGCATAGACCACCCCAGCATCACCAAGGCAGGGGCCAGCGACAGCACCAGGCTAGGCCGCAGCATGGGAACCAGCAAGGAGGTCGAGGACAGGCATTCACTCTGTCCTTAGAAGAGGCATTGGCATCAGGAGATGTTATGGCAGGTAACATTCTCGTCGCCTCTTATCCCGCAGTAGCATTGTTTGATTTGGGAGCATCACACTCATTTATATCTGCACAATTTACGACACGGCTAGGAATGGAGTTCGAGGCATTGCCAGGGAGGTTGAATATACTCACTGGCAATGGGCTCGTAGGAGTTAGTAGAGTTATTCTAGCGTGTAGCGTTGTAGTTTGCGGGCATTCCTTACCCGCCCGGTTGATAGAATTTCCTGTTGGAAATTTCGACGTTATCTTAGGCATGGACTGGCTGAAAGACAGTCATGCGACGATAGATTGTCGTAGAAGGAGTGTATCTTTTGATATCCCAGGCATGAAGAGATTCACCTTAGTCAGATCAGAGGCAACTCAACAAGAGCAGGGAGTAATAACGACAATGGAAGAAGTTCAAGTTCCGAAGGTAGTTGAAGAGTTTCTAGACGTATTTCCTAAAGAACTTCCAGGTCTGCCACCATTTAGAGATATTGAGTTCAGCATAGAATTGGCACCTGGAACTAAATCGATATCAGATCGAGTTTACAGAATGGCGGACTCGGAGCAGGCTAAGGTATATCAACACATAGAGGAACTGAAGGAGAAGAAGTTCATCCAAGCTAGCGTGTCACCATGGGCAGCACCAGTGGTACTTATGGGGAAGAAGGATGGGTCATCCAGATTGTGCATCGATTACAGGAAGCTTAACGCGGCGACAGTAAAGAACAAGTACCCACTACCAAGGATCGACGACTTATTTGATCAGTTGAGCAAAGCTAGAGTTTTCTCCAAGATAGATCTTCGTTCAGGGTATCATCAAGTGAGGGTTCGGAAGGAGGACATTCCCAAGACAGCATTCAGGTCGAAGTATGGGCATTATGAATTCTTAGTAATGCCGTTTGGTTTGACCAATGCTCCAGCAATATTTATGGATTTGATGAACCGCATCTTTATGCCATACTTAGATCAGTTTGTCGTTGTGTTTCTTGACGACATTCTCGTATACTCTGCTAGTAAAGAGGAGCATAAAGACCACCTCAGGAAAGTGTTACAGGTTCTGAGAGAGAACCAGTTGTATGCCAAGCTCAGCAAGTGTGAGTTCTGGACGAATCACATTTCATTTTTGGGTCATATCATATCAGGAGCTGGAGTAGCAGTAAATCCCAAGAAGGTAGAAACAGTAGAGAGTTGGCCAGTACCCAAGACCGTAGCTGATGTACGGAGTTTCTTGGGATTGGCGGGTTATTACAGAAAGTTCGTGTCAGACTTTGCAAGGCTTTCAGCACCCATGACCCGCTTGACACGGAAGGATGTACCATTCGTCTGGTCGGCAGAATGCCAGACATCATTTGAGAATCTGAAGCAGAAGTTGATATCAGCGCCTATTCTTACATTACCAGTTGGACCCGGAGGTTTTACCGTTTATTGTGATGCGTCAGGTAAATGACTTGGATGTGTCCTTATGCAGCATGGGAAGGTGATAGCATACGCATCTAGGCAACTTCGGGACCACGAGAAGAATTATCCAACTCATGATTTGGAGTTGGCGGCAGTAGTATTTGCTTTGAAGCTATGGAGGCATTACTTATATGGTGATCGAGTGGACATGTACACAGACCACAAAAGTCTGAAGTATATTTTTACTCAGAAGGAACTGAACATGAGGCAGAGAAGATGGTTGGAGTTGATTAAGGACTATGACATGGAGCTTCAGTATCACCCAGGCAAGGCTAATGTGGTAGCAGATGCTCTCAGCAGGAGAGGCGGGGCATTTATGTTGACAACACAGAGGCATATCTTAGAAGACCTTCAGGAGATGGGCATCGAGGTTATACTTCCTAGTGATGTAGGAGTTCTGGCGAGTCTACAAGTTCAATCCAACTTGGTAGACAGGATCAAGGCAGCTCAGACACAAGACCCAAGGATTCAGAAGCTTAGGACAGAATGTGAGTCAGGACTCAGGAAGGAGATGAGAATTCATGAAGATGGTACACTTAGGTTTGGGTCACGTCTATGTGTGCCTACTGGAGATATCAGACAGGAGGTTATGGCAGAAGCTCACAGCTCTCAGTATTCTATTCACCCTGGAGGGACCAAGATGTATCAAGATATCAAGCAGCACTTCTGGTGGAATGGGATGAAGAGGGAGATAGCTAGATTTGTTTCCCGTTGCTTGGTATGTCAGCAAGTGAAGGCAGAACAGCAGAGGCCAGCTGGGTTATTGCAACCGTTTCCTATCCCGGAATGGAAGTGGGAATATATTACAATGGACTTTGTGACCGGTTTACCAAGATCACCAAGTGGTAAAAATGCTATTTGGATGATAATAGATCGGCTTACAAAGGTGGCGCACTTTCTTCCTTTTAGAGTAGGTCAATCTACGGAGAAGTTGGCAGAGTTGTATATGCAGCAGATAGTCAGGCAGCATGGGGTCCCAGTCAGTATTGTGTCAGACAGAGATACCCGTTTTACATCATATTTTTGGAAGAGCTTACATCATAGCTTGGGTACCAAGTTAAGATTTAGCACGGCTCACCATCCACAGACGGACTGGCAATCAGAAAGAATAATTCAGACCCTAGAAGACATGTTACGAGCTTGCACCCTAGATTTTGGAGGATCTTGGGAGAGCCACCTACACTTGGTCGAGTTCTCATACAACAACAGTTATCAAGCCAGTATCCAGATGGCGCCGTTTGAAGCACTATATGGTAAGAAGTGTAGATCGCCACTAGCATGGGATGATATCGGGGAGAGAAAAATGTTAGGCCCGGAAATGATTGTTCAGACAGTTGAATTGGTCAAAGGAATTAGAGAGCGACTTCGAGTTGCACAGGATCGACATCGTCATTGGGCGGACCAGCATCGTAGGCCGTTAGAGTTTTCTGTTGGGGACCACGTGTTCTTGCGGATCTCACCTACCCGTGGGGTCATTAGGTTTGGCGTTCGCGGGAAGTTGAGTCCGCGGTACGTGGGCCCATTTGTTATTCTTGAGAGGATAGGCGATGTTGCTTATCGTTTATCCCTTCCACCTTCGTTACGAGAGGTACATGACGTATTTCATGTATCTCAGTTGCGAAGGTATGTATCAGACCCAAGCCATATCCTTGATCATTCTGAGCTGGTTGTTGGTACCAACCTGTCTTACGAGGAACAGCCCGTGTCTATTTTGGACCGAAGGGAGAAGATGCTCAAGAACCGAACAATTAGCCTTGTCCGGGTTACTTGGGGTCGTCACTCTTTAGGGAAGTCAACGTGGGAACGTGAGGATGATATCCGATCACGGTATCCGTACCTGTTTGACTCACAAGGTATATCTCTTTCTGTATACCTTGATTGTCTTAACTCCTCATGCTTGCCACCTTACGAGTAGAATTGCTTGGTATCATAGAATGTTCAACATAGATATGTTACATACTATTGACATTGTAGAATGATTGCTTACTTAAATTGCTTATACCTAGAGTAGTTCAGCTCTGATGTTTCTATCCTGCTTGGATTTGAAATTCCGAGGACGGAATTTTTCTAAGGAGGGTAGAGATGTCACTTCCCGTTCCCAGAATACGTATTCTAAATACATGTACTGCTGGAATTTATTCATTTAATATTTATCATGTATTGCTCTGTATTTAAATTCCTTTAATTTTATGTTAATTAATTCCCTGCAATTTTATTTCTATACTTTACTTTCTGTTTTTATACTCTGCTTTTACTTTGCTATGGGTTCAGCTCAGATTGGTTTAATTATGTTGGTTCATCATGAACCGAAATAAACCCCCCACCTACCACCACTCCTTCATTTAAAAGCCCCAAACCCTTTCTCTCTCTTCATTACTTCTTCTTCTCATTACTTTTTTTCTTCCTCATAAACTCTCCCACCAACCTAGGAGAGCAAGGCAAGTGCCAACTTGCTTCTTGAAGGATCCCCATTATTATTGTTCCATCATCCTCCTTACTTGATTCTAAGCCTCTTTAGTACTTAGCATTTTCAATTTCCATGGCTAATTTGTTGTAGATCTAAGTTTGTTACATTTTCGGATTTCTTAGGTTTTGATCTAGTAAACTTTGTTATCTTCAAGTTTTGATGGTTCCATGTTGTAGAGAATTTCGTTCTACCCAATTTTGACCTATGGAAGTCCATATTTGGGCTTGGGATGAAGGATTTATGGAGCTTGGAAGCAATGGCTTCCATGGTTCTGTTCTCAAAAATTTGGAGAAGAAGAACAGTCACAGCCGCATTCCCACAGCGCATGAATTCCTCAGGCGCATGGATTATTTATTTCTCAATCTCATCTCACAGCCGCATTCCCACAGCGCATGAGTTTATTTATTTTCCAATCTCATTCCTCAGGCGCATGGATTATTTATTTCCCAATCTCATCTCACAGCCGCATAAGAATCTCATTCCTCAGGCGCATGAGATTATTTATTTCCTCCCAATCTTATTCCTCAGCGCATGATATTATTTATTTCCCAATCATTTCCCTCAGGCGCATGATATTATTTATTTCCCAATCTTATTCCTCAGCGCATGATATTATTTATTTCCCAATCTTATTCCTCAGCGCATGATATTATTTATTTCCCAATCATTTCCCTCAGGTGCATGATATTATTTATTTCCCAATCATTTCTCAGGCGCATGAGATTCTTTATTTCCCAAACATTCCCCACAGCGCATGAGATTTATTTATTCCCCAATCATTTCCCACAGCGCATGAGATTATTTATTTCCCAATCTCATTCCTCAGGCGCATGGATTATTTATATCCCAATCTCATCTCACAGCCGCATTCCCACAGCGCATGAGTTTATTTATTTCCCAATCTCATTCCTCAGGCGCATGGATTATTTATTTCCCAATCTCATCTCACAGCCGCATAAGAATCTCATTCCTCAGGCGCATGGATTATTTATTTCCCAATCTCATTCCTCAGGCGCATGGATTATTTATTTCCCAATCTCATTCCTCAGGCGCATGGATTATTTATTTTCCAATCTCATTCCTCAGGCGCATGGATTATTTATTTCCCAATCTCATCTCACAGCCGCATTCCCACAGCGCATGAGTTTATTTATTTCCCAATCTCATTCCTCAGGCGCATGGATTATTTATTTCCCAATCTCATCTCACAGTCGCATTCCCACAGTGCATGAGTTTATTTATTTCCCAATCTCATTCCTCAGGCGCATGGATTATTTATTTCCCAATCTCATCTCACAGCCGCATTCCCACAGCGCATGAGTTTATTTATTTCCCTATCTCATTCCTCAGGCGCATGGATTATTTATTTTCCAATCTCATCTCACAGACGCATTCCCACAGCGCATGAGTTTATTTATTTCCTAATCTCATTCCTCAGGCGCATGGATTATTTATTTCCCAATCTCATCTCACAGCCGCATTCCCACAGCGCATGAGTTTATTTATTTTCCAATCTCATTCCTCAAGCGCATGGATTATTTATTTTCCAATCTCATCTCACAGCCGCATAAGAATCTTATTCCTCAGGCGCATGAGATTATTTATTTCCTCCCAATCTTATTCCTCAGCGCATGATATTATTTATTTTCCAATCATTTCCCTCAGGCGCATGATATTATTTATTTCCCAATCTTATTCCTCAGCGCATGATATTATTTATTTTCCAATCTTATTCCTCAGCGCATGATATTATTTACTTCCCAATCATTTCCCTCAGGTGCATGATATTATTTATTTTCCAATCATCCCTCAGGCGCATGAGATTCTTTATTTCCCAAACATTCCCCACAGCGCATGAGATTTATTTATTCCCCAATCATTTCCCACAGCGCATGAGATTATTTATTTCCCAATCATTATTTATTTCCCAATGTTTATTTCCCGAATTTGGCATTAATTAACATTGATTGTTATCTTGATTAATTATTGATCATGCGTTCCTAGATGGAACTAAGAGACTGGCTAGTCGTCTTATTGAATTAAATGGAATAAGACACGTTCATATTTGAAATCGATTGGCCAATCCCGAATATTGACATACAGGCACACATACAAGCTTCAATTTATTTATTTATTTATTTTACTATAAAAGAAGCATGTGTACTTTATGGTCAAGGCATGATTGTTCCGTGGTTAGTTTGGATTGTTGCATTACGCTATGTAAGACCTACAACCTAACCGCACGGGCATCGTTGTAGAGTTGTGCATATCGTACCCCGTACGAAAGTACTCATTCCGAATGACCATGATCCACGGCATGGGATTTCACTCAACGTAGAGACTATTAAGTTAAATAAAAATAATGATTGCATGGAGAGAATGGATTCCCGAGTTCTTACATGGCAGCCCTCTTGGGACTAGTAGTGCCCGACAGGCCGGCTGGTCCCCACAGATACTGCAAATCTGCCACACGGGCATGGAGCGGTATCTGGTAATACTATTTATTGTATATTGTATATTGATGACGGACGTCCCGTTGGGACTCGTCTAATTCATGATTGGCGCAATTGATTGATTGGATCGACTAGCCTTGCTTGTCCATAGTAAGAACTGAGAAATCTTTATTGCATAATTCCAGGATAACTTGGAACTCACAGTAGTAAGCCGTAGAAGTTGGATGGCCGTTTAAGTTGATTTGTTTGTGTATTGTACCTACTCTGTTACCTAACTGAGATGATCAGAGCATCAGGACATGACGGGCCAACTTCTGTCCTTGTTTGGTTGGGAGGTTGGTTCGAAGTGTCGTGATGTTATGTGAATTCCAGTAGCAAGCAGAGATCTATTATTATATTCTCTTAATTACTGGTTTAATGTCTCATATCGTGCTTCCTTGCGGTACTTGCTATTAGAGGTCTAACCTCTCTGGTTTTGCATGGCCAGATTTAGAGCCGGTTCCCGAGGATTCAGCTTACCTCTACCTCCAAGATGGTCAATACTAGAGGAATGATCGCAGGAGGACTCGAGTGGGTTCCTTACCTCCCCGCTCGTTTTGTTATTTACTTTATACTTTGCCGTTTGGCACCGACATGTTAGTCGGATTGTCTTGCACTTACTTTTGCATAATTGTAATTAAGTCAGACTGCAGCTGATAACAATTGTGTATACTTTGCTACATCATCTGGCTATGTTTTATAAAGCCAGATATCAAGAACATTTTGACTGAGCATTTGGGACGCCTTACTGCTTTATCTTATATGTTCTCTATTTCTGTTTCTTGGTTGAATGATTGAGACAATAGATGTAAAATGACCATAGTGAGACTTTCATGTAGTGTACACCCCCTCGTCTTTTAGACAGCATTGATCGTATTATATGGTATTCATCTACCCGTAATACGTAGCTGGCTGAGTCATTCCTCCGCTCTCCAGTATTCTGGTTCTGGGGCGTGACAAGGTTTTAGTGGTGGCCCATGCAGGTCTAATTTCAGACTTGTGGGGTGTTTTAATTTATAGGATGTCTCAATCACGCATGTTCCTTCTTGATCTCATGATCCGTTACTCTCAACTCTAGTTTGACATTCCGGTATCCTTTGACTTCATTGATCTTTCCTGTCCGATCGTTTGATTGTTCTTTTGTCCCTTTTCTTAGGGGCACTTCGTCCGCATCTGTCAGGACTGGACAGCAGCAACAAGAGCAACCCGGACAACCTGACCATGTTGGTCAGCAACAAGGGCCGGTACTAACTCAAGAGGCTATCCAAGAAGAAGTGATAGTGGAAGCAGCAGCTGGGTCGCAGTATCCAGATGTTCCACCACCACCAACAGTTCCACCTACTCCTGCGAAAATGGACACACCGGCTCTTTTGGAGATCATGAGAGGAATGATGGCTACTCAGCAACATCAGATGTTAGCCCAGCAGCGCATGCACGCTCAGTTGTAAGAGCAGAATGTGCTCCTCAACCAAGGATTGCAGACAGCTTTAGAAAGAGGGGCAAGGACAGATTCAGGAGCGTCCGCCAGGTTTTGCAAGTACAACCCCCGCCGTTTTGAAGGCACGGAGGATGCCATCTCAGCAGATGCATGGCTTAAGGACATTGAGGCTATTTTGACAGCCGCTAAGGTGCCGGCAGAAGAACGTGTAGATCAGGTGAAATTGTTACTTCAGGATCTCGCACGTGATTGGTGGGAATCAGAAGAGGTAGGCATCAGACGTCCTGTGGCTTGGGACGATTTTACAGCAAGATTCAAGACAAAGTACTATGGAGTTGTGGCACAGTTTGAGCTACAACAGAAGTTTATCAACCTCAAGCAGGCCGGCAAGACGGTAGATGCCTATGCAGCAGAGTTCTGCAGATTGAGCAGGTTCGCCCCAGAGATGGTAGCAACAGAGAGCCAGAGGGCTATGAGGTTCCAGCAAGGGTTTCATCTTGAGCTCTTGCAATTGATAGAAGGGCACAATTACCAGACTTTTGATGAAGTATTGACGGCGACTCGAAGGCATGAGATAACCGTTCAGAGGATTGTGGCCAGGACTGGAGGTCAAAAGAGATCCCACAGTCAGATTGAAGGAGGAGGGGGAGCAGCGCCCCGAACAACAGCACCATCCCTTGACATTCGCATCCACGATGTGGCAATACGGGGGCCAGCACCACCACCCAGACAGCAGCAACAGCAACAGAGGAAGAACCAGCAACCCCCAGCGGGCTGCACTTATTGTGGGAAGATAGGGCACACTAGAGATGTGTGTCGGGCATTGAACGGACTGTGCTTGATATGTGGAAATCCAGGTCATCGGGTTACCACTTGTCCCATGAATTCGAGGTCAGGAGGACCAGTGCAACAGTTTCCTGCTCTGCCAGCACCAGGGGCAGGCCAGTATCGAGGACCAGCGGTAGCAGTAAGACCGTTGGCACAACGCCTGTTAATGCCGCAGGCTCAGATGTTTTGGCAGCAGGGACCGCCGATGCAGCAACACCAGCATAGACCACCCCAGCATCACCAAGGCAGGGGCCAGCGACAGCACCAGGCTAGGCCGCAGCATGGGAACCAGCAAGGAGGTCGAGGGCAGGCATTCACTCTGTCCTTAGAAGAGGCATTGGCATCAGGAGATGTTATGGCAGGTAACATTCTCGTCGCCTCTTATCCCGCAGTAGCATTGTTTGATTTGGGAGCATCACACTCATTTATATCTGCACAATTTACGACACGGCTAGGAATGGAGTTCGAGGCATTGCCAGGGAGGTTGAATATACTCACTGGCAATGGGCTCGTAGGAGTTAGTAGAGTTATTCTAGCGTGTAGCGTTGTAGTTTGCGGGCATTCCTTACCCGCCCGGTTGATAGAATTTCCTGTTGGAAATTTCGACGTTATCTTAGGCATGGACTGGCTGAAAGACAGTCATGCGACGATAGATTGTCGTAGAGGGAGTGTATCTTTTGATATCCCAGGCATGAAGAGATTCACCTTAGTCAGATCAGAGGCAACTCAACAAGAGCAGGGAGTAATAACGACAATGGAAGAAGTTCAAGTTCCGAAGGTAGTTGAAGAGTTTCTAGACGTATTTCCTAAAGAACTTCCAGGTCTGCCACCATTTAGAGATATTGAGTTCAGCATAGAATTGGTACCTGGAACTAAATCGATATCAGATCGAGTTTACAGAATGGCGGACTCGGAGCAGGCTAAGGTATATCAACACATAGAGGAACTGAAGGAGAAGAAGTTCATCCAAGCTAGCGTGTCACCATGGGCAGCACCAGTGGTACTTATGGGGAAGAAGGATGGGTCATCCAGATTGTGCATCGATTACAGGAAGCTTAACGCGGCGACAGTAAAGAACAAGTACCCACTACCAAGGATCGACGACTTATTTGATCAGTTGAGCAAAGCTAGAGTTTTCTCCAAGATAGATCTTCGTTCAGGGTATCATCAAGTGAGGGTTCGGAAGGAGGACATTCCCAAGACAGCATTCAGGTCGAAGTATGGGCATTATGAATTCTTATAATGCCGTTTGGTTTGACCAATGCTCCAGCAATATTTATGGATTTGATGAACCGCATCTTTATGCCATACTTAGATCAGTTTGTCGTTGTATTTCTTGACGACATTCTCGTATACTCTGCTAGTAAAGAGGAGCATAAAGACCACCTCAGGAAAGTATTACAGGTTCTGAGAGAGAACCAGTTGTATGCCAAGCTCAGCAAGTGTGAGTTCTGGACGAATCACATTTCATTTTTGGGTCATATCATATCAGGAGCTGGAGTAGCAGTAAATCCCAAGAAGGTAGAAACAGTAGAGAGTTGGCCAGTACCCAAGACCGTAGCTGATGTACGGAGTTTCTTGGGATTGGCGGGTTATTACAGAAGGTTCGTGTCAGACTTTGCAAGGCTTTCAGCACCCATGACCCGCTTGACACGGAAGGATGTACCATTCGTCTGGTCGGCAGAATGCCAGACATCATTTGAGAATCTGAAGCAGAAGTTGATATCAGCGCCTATTCTTACATTACCAGTTGGACCCGGAGGTTTTACCGTTTATTGTGATGCGTCAGGTAAATGACTTGGATGTGTCCTTATGCAGCATGGGAAGGTGATAGCATACGCATCTAGGCAACTTCGGGACCACGAGAAGAATTATCCAACTCATGATTTGGAGTTGGCGGCAGTAGTATTTGCTTTGAAGCTATGGAGGCATTACTTATATGGTGATCGAGTGGACATGTACACAGACCACAAAAGTCTGAAGTATATTTTTACTCAGAAGGAACTGAACATGAGGCAGAGAAGATGGTTGGAGTTGATTAAGGACTATGACGTGGAGCTTCAGTATCACCCAGGCAAGGCTAATGTGGTAGCAGATGCTTTCAGCAGGAGAGGCGGGGCATTTATGTTGACAACACAGAGGCATATCTTAGAAGACCTTCAGGAGATGGGCATCGAGGTTATACTTCCTAGTGATGTAGGAGTTCTGGCGAGTCTACAAGTTCAATCCAACTTGGTAGACAGGATCAAGGCAGCTCAGACACAAGACCCAAGGATTCAGAAGCTTAGGACAGAATGTGAGTCAGGACTCAGGAAGGAGATGAGAATTCATGAAGATGGTACACTTAGGTTTGGGTCACGTCTATGTGTGCCTATTGGAGATATCAGACAGGAGGTTATGGCAGAAGCTCACAGCTCTCAGTATTCTATTCACCCTGGAGGGACCAAGATGTATCAAGATATCAAGCAGCACTTCTGGTGGAATGGGATGAAGAGGGAGATAGCTAGATTTGTTTCCCGTTGCTTGGTATGTCAGCAAGTGAAGGCAGAACAGCAGAGGCCAGCTGGGTTATTGCAACCGTTTCCTATCCCGGAATGGAAGTGGGAATATATTACAATGGACTTTGTGACCGGTTTACCAAGATCACCAAGTGGTAAAAATGTTATTTGGATGATAATAGATCGGCTTACAAAGGTGGCGCACTTTCTTCCTTTTAGAGTAGGTCAATCTACGGAGAAGTTGGCAGAGTTGTATATGCAGCAGATAGTCAGGCAGCATGGGGTCCCAGTCAGTATTGTGTCAGACAGAGATACCCGTTTTACATCATATTTTTGGAAGAGCTTACATCATAGCTTGGGTACCAAGTTAAGATTTAGCACGGCTCACCATCCACAGACGGACTGGCAATCAGAAAGAACAATTCAGACCCTAGAAGACATGTTACGAGCTTGCACCCTAGATTTTGGAGGATCTTGGGAGAGCCACCTACACTTGGTCGAGTTCTCATACAACAACAGTTATCAAGCCAGTATCCAGATGGCGCCGTTTGAAGCACTATATGGTAAGAAGTGTAGATCGCCACTAGCATGGGATGATATCGGGGAGAGAAAAATGTTAGGCCCGGAAATGATTGTTCAGACAGTTAAATTGGTCAAAGGAATTAGAGAGCGACTTCGAGTTGCACAGGATCGACATCGTCATTGGGCGGACCAGCATCGTAGGCCGTTAGAGTTTTCTGTTGGGGACCACGTGTTCTTGCGGATCTCACCTACCCGTGGGGTCATTAGGTTTGGCGTTCGCGGGAAGTTGAGTCCGCGGTACGTGGGCCCATTTGTTAGTCTTGAGAGGATAGGCGATGTTGCTTATCGTTTATCCCTTCCACCTTCGTTACGAGAGGTACATGACGTATTTCATGTATCTCAGTTGCGAAGGTATGTATCAGACCCAAGCCATATCCTTGATCATTCTGAGCTGGTTGTTGGTACCAACCTGTCTTACGAGGAACAGCCCGTGTCTATTTTGGACCGAAGGGAGAAGATGCTCAAGAACCGAACAATTAGCCTTGTCCGGGTTGCTTGGGGTCGTCACTCTTTAGGGGAGTCAACGTGGGAACGTGCGGATGATATCCGATCACGGTATCCGTACCTGTTTGACTCACAAGGTATATCTCTTTCTGTATACCTTGATTGTCTTAACTCCTCATGCTTGCCACCTTACGAGTAGAATTGCTTGGTATCATAGAATGTTCAACATAGATATGTTACATACTATTGACATTGTAGAATGATTGCTTACTTAAATTGCTTATACCTAGAGTAGTTCAGCTCTGATGTTTCTATCCTGCTTGGATTTGAAATTCCGAGGACGGAATTTTTCTAAGGAGGGTAGAGATGTCACTTCCCGTTCCCAGAATACGTATTCTAAATACATGTACTGCTGGAATTTATTCATTTAATATTTATCATGTATTGCTCTGTATTTAAATTCCTTTAATTTTATGTTAATTAATTCCCTACAATTTTATTTCTATACTTTACTTTCTGTTTTTATACTCTGCTTTTACTTTGCTATGGGTTCAGCTCAGATTGGTTTAATTATGTTGGTTCATCATGAACCGAAATAAACCCCCCACCTACCACCACTCCTTCATTTAAAAGCCCCAAACCCTTTCTCTCTCTTCATTACTTCTTCTTCTCATTACTCTTCTTCTTCCTCATAAACTCTCCCACCAACCTAGGAGAGCAAGGCAAGTGCCAACTTGCTTCTTGATGGATCCCCATTATTATTGTTCCATCATCCTCCTTACTTGATTCTAAGCCTCTTTAGTACTTAGCATTTTCAATTTCCATGGCTGATTTGTTGTAGATCTAAGTTTATTACATTTTTGGATTTCTTAGGTTTTGATCTAGTAAACTTTGTTATCTTCAAGTTTCGATGGTTCCATCTTGTAGAGAATTTCGTTCTACCCAATTTTGACCTATGAAAGTCCATATTTGGGCTTGGGATGAAGGATTTATGGAGCTTGGAAGCAATGGCTTCCATGGTTCTCTTTCATGGTTCTGTTCTCAGAAATTTGGAGAAGAAGAACAGTCACAGACGTATTCCCACAGTGCATGAGTTTATTTATTTCCCAATCTCATTCCTCAGGCGCATGGATTATTTATTTCCCAATCTCATCCCACAGCCGCATTCCCACAGCGCATGAGTTTATTTATTTTCCAATCTCATTCCTCAGGCACATGGATTATTTATTTCCCAATCTCATCTCACAGCCGCATAAGAATCTCATTCCTCAGGCGCATGAGATTATTTATTTCCTCCCAATCTTATTCCTCAGCGCATGATATTATTTATTTCCCAATCATTTCCCTCAGGTGCATGATATTATTTATTTCCCAATCTTATTCCTCAGCGCATGATATTATTTATTTCCCAATCTTATTCCTCAGCGCATGATATTATTTATTTCCCAATCATTTCCCTCAGGTGCATGATATTATTTATTTCCCAATCATTCCTCAGGCGCATGAGATTCTTTATTTCCCAAACATTCCCCACAGCGCATGAGATTTATTTATTCCCCAATCATTTCCCACAGCGCATGAGATTATTTATTTCCCAATCTCATTCCTCAGGCGCATGGATTATTTATTTCCCAATCTCATCTCACAGCCGCATTCCCACAGCGCATGAGTTTATTTATTTCCCAATCTCATTCCTAAGGCGCATGGATTATTTATTTCCCAATCTCATCTCACAACCGCATAAGAATCTCATTCCTCAGGCGCATGGATTATTTATTTCCCAACCTCATTTCTCAGGCGCATGGATTATTTATTTCTCAATCTCATTCCTCAGGCGCATGGATTATTTATTTCCCAATCTCATCTCACAGTCGCATTCCCACAGCGCATGAGTTTATTTATTTTTCAATCTCATTCCTCAGGCGCATGGATTATTTATTTCCCAATCTCATCTCACAGTCGCATTCCCACAGCGCATGAGTTTATTTATTTTCCAATCTCATTCCTCAGGCTCATGGATTATTTATTTTCCAATCTCATCTCACAGCCGCATTCCCACAGCGCATGAGTTTATTTATTTTCCTATCTCATTCCTCAGGCGCATGGATTATTTATTTTCTAATCTCATCTCACAGCCGTATTTCCACAGCGCATGAGTTTATTTATTTCCCAATCTCATTCCTCAGGCGCATGGATTATTTATTTCCCAATCTCATCTCACAGCCGCATTCCCACAGCGCATGAGTTTATTTATTTTCCAATCTCATTCCTCAGGCACATGGATTATTTATTTCCCAATCTCATCTCACAGCCGCATAAGAATCTCATTCCTCAGGCGCATGAGATTATTTATTTTCTCCCAATCTTATTCCTCAGCGCATGATATTATTTATTTCCCAATCATTTCCCTCAGGCGCATGATATTATTTATTTCCCAATCTTATTCCTCAGCGCATGATATTATTTATTTCCCAATCTTATTCCTCAGCGCATGATATTATTTATTTTCCAATCATTTTCCTCAGGTGCATGATATTATTTATTTTCCAATCATTCCTCAGGCGCATGAGATTCTTTATTTCCCAAACATTCTCCGCAGCGCATGAGATTTATTTAATCCCCAATTATTTCCCACAGCGCATGAGATTATTTATTTTCCAATCATTATTTATTTTCCAATGTTTATTTCCCGAATTTGGCATTAATTAACATTGATTGTTATCTTGATTAATTATTGATCATGCGTTCCTAGATGGAACTAAGAGACTGCCTAGTCGTCTTATTGAATTAAATAGAATAAGACACGTTCATATTTGAAATCGATTGGCCAATCCCGAATATTGACATACAGGCACACATGCAGGCTTCAATTTATTTATTTATTTATTTTACTATAAAAGAAGCATGTGTACTTTATGGTCAAGGCATGATTGTTCTGTGGTTAGTTTGGATTGTTGCATTACGCTATGTAAGACCTACAACCTAACCGCACGGGCATCGTTGTAGAGTTGTGCATATCGTACCCCGTACGAAAGTACTCATTTCGAATGACCATGATCCACGGCATGGGATTTCACTCAACGTAGAGACTATTAAGTTAAATAAAAATAATGATTGCATGGAGAGAATGGATTCCCGAGTTCTTACATGGCAGCCCTCTTGGGACTAGTAGTGCCCGACAGGCCGGCTGGTCCCCACAGATACTGCAAACCTGCCACACGGGCATGGAGCGGTATCTGGTAATACTATTTATTATATATTGTATATTGATGACGGGCGTCCCGTTGGGACTCGTCTAATTCATGATTGGCGCAATTGATTGATTGGATCGACTAGCCTTGCTTGTCCATAGTAAGAACTGAGAAATCTTTATTGCATAATTCCAGGATAACTTAGAACTCACAGTAGTAAGCCGTAGAAGTTGGATGGCCGTTTAAGTTGATTTATTTGTGTATTGTACCTACTCTGTTACCTAACTGAGATGATCAGAGCATCAGGACATGACGGGCCAACTTCTGTCCTTGTTTGGTTGGGAGGTTGGTTTGAAGTGTCGTGATGTTATGTGAATCCCAGTAGCAAACAGAGATATATTATTATATTCTCTTAATTACTTGTTTAATGTCTCATATCGTGCTTCCTTGCGGTACTTGCTATTAGAGGTCTAACCTCTCTGGTTTTGCATGGCCAGATTTAGAGCCGGTTCTCGAGGATTCAGCTTACCTCTACCTCCAAGATGGTCAATACTAGAGGAATGATCGCAAGAGGACTCGAGTGGGTTTCTTACCTCCCCGCTCGTTTTGTTATTTACTTTATACTTTGCCGTTTGGCACCGACATGTTAGTCGGATTGTCTTGCACTTACTTTTGCATAATTGTAATTAAGTCAGACTGCAGCTGATAACAATTGTGTATACTTTGCTACATCATCTGGCTATGTTTTGTAAAGCCAGATATCAAGAACATTTTGATTGAGCGTTTGGGACGCCTTACTGCTTTATCTTACATGTTATCTATTTCTGTTTCTTGGTTGAATGATTGAGACAATAGATGTGAAATGACCATAGTGAGACTTTCATGTAGTTTGCACCCCCTTGTCTTTTAGACAACATTGATCGTATTATATGGTATTCATCTACCCGTAATACGTAGCTGGCTGAGTCATTCCCCCGCTCTCCAGTATTCTGGTTCTGGGGCGTGACATCACTGGATCAACTAATGCAAATTAAACCAAATTCAATTTGTTTTTGCATCACTAAATACTATTTTGAAATGCTTGTGCGAAATATCGATGTCCTTGACTTGGATTTAGCTTAGGAAGCACGAACACTTCAAAGTAAGTGGGTCGTGACGTGTCTGAACATGTTGGAGCTACCAAGTGCCAAATATCAATACCCTTGATTATGACCAGTATATTTCGATAAGAATTTGAATCTGAAACAGTTTTCTGACATAAACAGTTGCTTTTGTCCAAAAATGATTGAAACTTCTTAATGATGCTTATTCTGACAAAGATTCACAAACTTTTACGAGCTCTCACAAAAAACTTGATTCCAAAGGCTACAACAATCATTGAAGGAAACGACCTCTCAACAATGTCTCTGGAAACACTCATGAGTAAGCTACTCACTCACGAGTTAGAACTTTAAGACTTTAAAGATGCTACACCAAAGGAGAAGTTAGAAAAGTCCATCGCTCTTAAGGCTCAACATAGAAGAACTATCGAAGATGATTCTGATGACAGCGAATCTAACTCTGAAGATCAAGCTCTTCTGGTAAGAAAATTCAACAAGTTCATGAGATTCAACAGAAGAACAAAAGATAGCAACAGCAACAACAACGAGGAAGATCCTATTTGCTACAGATGTAAGAAAAAGGACATATAAAGATAAATTGTCCAACAACATCATCATCAACAAAAAAAAACAGCAAATATGACAAAGGCTACCTGAAGAGATATACATCAAGGAAGTACGCCAATACAAGCATATGGCATGAAAGCAAAGCCAGCGATTAAGAAGACGAATAATCAGATGACGCTGCAAATGTATGCTTGATGGCTTGCGATCAGGTAATTACTAATCCTCTATTTGATCCTTTTGATGATTTCACCTTTGAAAAACTAGGAGAGGCTTTCAGTGAACTGTTAAATGATTACAGGAAACTGCGTAGTAAATATGAAACCTCTAAGAAGGTACTCAAAGAGTACAAAGGTAAAATAGGAAGACTTACCGACAAATTAGATGATGTTAGAAATAATGACTCTTCTATTGAGTCTGGTGAGCTTTCATCTATTAAGCTGTTGTTACACGAGACTAGTAAGTTATCCGAAGAAAAAGACCAAACTATCATCTAGCTAGGAAGACCTATCTAAGGAGAGAAAGAGTCTCCAGTGTGCACAAGTCAGAATAGAAACACTTGCATCTGATTACACTAGATTATATGACACCTTCAAAAAATTGCAAATTAGTTTAGGAAAACGGCCTGAAGTTGCTGCTTCCTATTCTAACACGTGTCAATTACTGAATCATCGGAACATACCCAAACCAAACACTGTCAGACCAAACCATACCAAACCTATATGCCCAAGAAGACCAATAGGCATGCATTCTTCTATACTAGAAAACCAAAACCTACCAATCATGCACCTCACACAACTTTCAACACACAACATACAAAATGTCATTATTGTGGCCTCATTGGTCATATATCCTCTGCATGTAGAATCAAAAAGCTAGTAGATTTAAATATTTATGCATGGATACCAAAAACTAACCTGTCAGGACCCTACAAGAAATGAGTACCAAGAGTTTCATCTGCAAATTATTTTGTAGGTAGAACACCCTTCACATGCTAGAAGCAAATGGATCCTCGACAGTGGTTGCTCACGGCACAAAATCGGTGATGCTTCATTATTCGCAACACTGTCGAAGAAGAATAAAGAAGGATATGTCTCCTTCGGTAATAATTTAAGAGGGTACATAATCGGTATCGGTGACATTGGTGAGGATCCCTATCCTGTGATTAAAGATATCTGTCTAGTTACCGAGTTAAAACATAATCTGCTCAACATAAGCCATTTAGCTGATCATGGTTATGGCATTAACTTCATCAAAGACAAATGTACTATAGTTGATAGTTCAACTGGTAGTACTATCTTTGAAGGTATCAGGGAAGACAACATATATGTTTTTTATCTGTTAGAAGATGCTAATAAAGCAGGTAGATGTTTGATGGCCAAGAGCATTAAGAGTCAACTATGGCATATAAGACTCGGTCCAAACATGGATACAATTTCAAAACTATCTACAAACAAGTTGGTACGCGGCTTACCAGACATATCTTTCAAGAAGGATACGGTATGTAGTGAATATGAAAAGAACAAAGCTACCCAATCCGCTTTTAAATCCAAGAATGCTGTAAGTACCACTAGACCTCTACAATTGTTGCATATGGACTTATTTGGACCAAGTAGAATTGCTATTCTAGGTGGTAAGCTATATGTATTTGTCATTGTAGATGATTTCTCTAGATATACATGGGTATATTTTTTTGCACGCAAGAACGATGCATTGTCAGAATTCGTCACCTTTTACAAGAAAGTACAGAATGAAAAAAGGTTTCATGATTACTCGCATTCGTAGTGATCATGGCGGCGAATTTGAGAATGCAGAGTTCAAGCAATTTTGTGACACACACGGTTATTTGCATGAATTTTCTTGCCCTAGGACTCCACAACAAAATGGAGTTCTGGAACGTAAGAACAGGACTCTATCTGAAATGGCTAGAGTAATGTTAAACCAGTTTAGTCTACCTAGATACTTTTGGACTGAAGCTGTCAATACAGCGTGCTATATTCTTAATAGGGTTCCAATTTGACCTATATCGAAGAAGACTTCCTATGAACTATGGTTTGATAGAACACCCACTGTTTGTTATTTCAAGATTTTTGGTTGTAAATGCTTTATTCTTAATACTAAAGACAATCTGAGTAAATTTGATAGAAAGGCCGATGAAGGTATATTTTTAGGTTATGCAGCAAAGAGCAAAGGGTACAGAGTCTTTAACAAGAGAACCATGATCATCGAAGAATCAATTAATGTCAAGTTTGATGAACTAAATCAACATTCAGACGATGACGACAATGAAGACGTGATTACACCAAGTACAACTACTGCAAAACCTTCACACAAAGATGCGGAACCTTCACACCAAGCCCCAGCTGAGTCTTCAAGCAAAGAAGCCGGAACCAGCAATCCTGAGGATGCGCCAAAAGAGATGAGATTATTGGCAGATCATCCAAAGGACTTGGTAATTGGTGAGATTACCAAGGGTGTAAGTATTCGTTCCTCTAATAAAGATATAACTTCTTGTGTTGCTTTTATTTCACAGCTTGAACCCAAAAATATTGAAGAAGCATGTATTGTAATGCCCCAGTCCCAAAATACGTAGGACTAGGAATGTAGACATGCCAGCTATTTACATACGAAGTATACCCCAATATATGGAAACCTCGTATGCATACATAAGCTGTAATATATAGTAGAAACCATAATGACTAATCTCATCCACAAAATAAAAGAAAAATAAAGATATCATAATACCAACTATGAAAAGTCTTTATAGGCGGAGACAAATCCACTACCAACAAGCAAGAAAAGAAATACATGGAAATAAAATAAGTTTGGCGAGCGAAGCAAAGACGATCCAAGTGCAATCATCCTCGAAGAAATAGCAATAATCACGACTAGAGCTAGAATACCTGCGAAAGACAAGAGCATACACCTGGCAAGATAACCAGGTCCTCAGAGGGACGTAACAAGACACATAATATCATGCCAATAAACTGAATAATAAAGCTCAACAGAAAAGTATGCATGAGTAAAGTTTCCTAACCATCCTATGTGATATGATTTTGAGGACAACGTTCTACGCAGGGGCTGTAACGGATTCACGCAAGCATGTAATAGAGAATGGTCGTCAAGTAGCGCTCATCCGAGACACTATCGGCCCTGGGCAGAAGGTAGTGCTCATAAGAGTCACCCTCGGCCCAAAATGTGTATAAAAAATAAATGTAGCCCCTACGCTAATAACTGTCCCCTTCCTCCAATGATACTATACATGTGTCGACTCCACGACACTGTTTAATCCTTAATAACTGCCAAGTCTTCTACACAAATCTATTAGCCGTTATATCCTAACGCACGGCCTGTACTCACCAATGATCAGTCAGCATGTAAGTCCGTATCTATATGCGACTCACAACTCACACACAATCCATGGCACATCGTGACAGTTTATGAGATGCACTAAACATACTGTGGTCCCTTAACTCTAAGCCAATTGCATAAAGTATAATAATTTGCATCTATATATAGTTTTGAAAGAACAATATAAAGAAAAAGCATGCATGATATTGAACAAAAAATTAAACAGTAAAGGCAAGGTGTCTTGCCTGAGGTTATGTGCAAAAGAGAATAATCCAGTAGCTCGAACCGGCAAATAAACAAAGCAAAAAAATCCAAATCCCGCAGATGACTCCGGATGCTGCAACAAACATCACGAACGAGTTTGGAATATAAGATATGTCTAGGAAACGTCTGTCCAAAAGTTAAATTTTGGAACAAGAGCAAAATCGTAATTTCGGGGCAAATCGATGTCCGCCGTTGGACCCGCTTTGCACCGAAATGTGCGCCAGAACCTACGGTCTCTAAAGTCGTCAAACTACATGTCTACGAATTTATTTTGATGAGACGAACCCAACGATATGTCCAATTTTGGATTCCGGTGGGCCGTGCACAAAATCGCCCGTTGAGTGGGATTGTGGGCCCGCCAAAATAGCATTCCGATCAACTGTCTCAGAATCGGACCAAACTTGGCTCATAGGACCAGAAAAATATTTTGAGTCCAATAGCGCAAGTTTCGTCGCGATTTGATGAGTGTGCACAAAGTTGTGACTTAATTTGTAAAGGGTCGATACGGGGTATCTCGACGGATACACACTGATTTCGTCGCGCACATGCAACAAAATCGGATTTCGTCAGTTCCCACACATCAACAACATCTATACGTGCCTTTCGATGCATATAGTGCGCGACCACATCGTCCGGTTTGTCGGGGCGCACGCCGTATCGGGTGTTTTTCCACTTTTTAAAAACAAAAATTACAATTTTTCGTAAAACTTTAACAACGTGTAACTTTTTACACACTAGATAAAAAGTGAATTCAGAAGGTGCATTACAATCTCGGTTATGTTGTTATTCTCTGACTTCAATTAGTTTTTACAAAATCCTATTGTACAAAAAGAAAAGTGGCCGACAAGTTGGTGTTTTAAAATAATTTTTAATATTCCAGAAAAGTAGTTTTTCTCCAACTTTGCCTCGATGTTTCGAGCACGTTGTATGGCCATGTCAAAATCCACCTAGAGGACCTCGAAGTGGGTCAAGTCTACTTTCCAGAAAATCTTACGGATCGAAAATCGGTGCTACGAGTAAAAAGTTACGTCGTCGGAAAGTAGGGTACCTTGAGTAGGAAAACTGCTCCGTGGATGACGAGGGGCTGACTTTTGATACTCCGTTCGTCGCACACAAAACTCCGTCACTGGTAAAACGAACTTCTAGGCGAAGAGGGTATGTTCTACTGCAATTTTTGTTTTGGAAGTCTAGGGTTTTGAGGTTCGTGGAGGAAGATATATATATAACAAGTTTGGTCAAAACCTAATTCCAATAGGATTCTAATAAGGCTTTACATGTGCTCACGGGTTGGGTTTCACGTTGGTGCTGCTTGTAGCAGCTTGTGGGGGAGAAGAGGGGCCCGCCCACTTAAGTGGGTGGGTGGTTTTGATTTTTTTTTTCTTTTTCTTATTATTTTTAAACCATTTCTATATATTTATAACCATGTATATATATATATATGCATATATCCATAAATTTCTATTTATAACCATGTATATATATATATATATATATATATATAACCATTTCTATATATTGCGTACAGAGGTCTGACTTGTAGGCACATCATCAGTGGTGGGGTCTGGAGGCCAGAGGAGTATCGTTTCACTGCTCAGTCAGGTGAGGAGATCAGACAGGTGCAGATCACTCCTACGGCACTGTCTGATGTCTGGGTTTGGGCCCCTCCCGGCCGCTCGGAGGGTGCGGGGGAGTTCAGATTTAGCAGCTGCTACGACCTTGTTCGCCCCCACTTCGATGATATTGAGGAGTACGACTTTGTCTGGGGGAAGGAGCTTGCCAGGAAGATGCAACTGTCTGCTTATAAACTGGTGCTGGGCCGGTTACTCACTAGGGACCGACTACTTCGGTTCGGGGTCCCTGTCCCTGACCCTAAGTGTGTTTTGTATGAGACAGAGAATGAATCCATTGGGCATCTGTTCTTTCAGTGCCACGTGGCATGGAGCATCTGGGCGGAGCAGAGCCGGAGACACTTGGGAGGGGTTGGAAGGGAGCGGGACTTCAGAGAAATCCTTAAGTGGATTGGTGATTGCAGGGGCCAGGAGCAGAGCTGGGCCAGATGTGCCAGATTGAGACTTGCTGCATCTGTTTGGCATGTCTGGAAGGCGAGGAACCAGCGCATTTATGAGGGGCTGTCCACTACACCAGTGGGCATCCTTCAAAACATTGAGTCGGATGTACTAGAAATGTCCCCCTGAGTTAGGACTGTATCTCTATGTTGTAACCTATTGCGATGATAGTGGAATAAAATTTACCCTTTTTCCAAAAAAAAATATATCCATAAATTTCCACCATAAATCTTACTTAAAAATTTAAATACCAAATTAAATATTATCAACCCAATTATTTAATATATTTAAACATATCTACATTTATATAAAATTCAAATCACAATAAATCAACTAAAAATAATAATAATATCTCTATAGAATAATCATGTTTATTAAATCTTCAAAAAATAAATTTTAATAATAATGAATTAATAAAATCTTTCCAATGGTTGAATTTATACCGTACACCCTTATCCGGGTCCAAAAATTTGTACAAATATTGCACGATATTATTTAATAATAAAATACCAATAATAGTACGAATAATTAAATAATTAGAAATTACACATAAAATTTTAAAATAATTTAGAAAATATTTATATATAAATAAAATATGCCTACATGGCCACATTTGGTCACACTACATGCTCACATGGGCTTAAATTGGTTCGGGCCCAATTCGGACTGGTTTGGACAACCCGGATCATCTAAAAAATTAATATATAAAATAATATCTAAATAAAATATTTTAAATGCGTTATTTCACAACTCGGTCTGGTTTTCCTAGTTCGGACTGAACTATGGCTAGGCCTCCCACGACATGGCTAATATACTGGTCAAAGCACACTGCTACATCTTTCGTGCCAAAATTCATGGTCGCCTTGTGCTCAAAACACAACAATGGCTAAGGTCATTTAAAAAAAATAAATAAAACCATAAATTTTATAAATCCATTTTTAAGTCTAATAAAATAATAATTAAATAATTAAAAAAATAATTAAAAAATAGGGGTTTTAAATCCTATCCAACTTACAAGAATTTCGTCCTTGAAATAAAAAATAAGTAGGAGGTTAAAAAGGGTCACATGGGTATGTCGATGAGGAATCATCAAATCACAACGTTCAACAAAACATGAATTAGAAAATCGTGATTTAGATAAATATGAAAATAATCATGGATATAGCTAATTAATGCAAGAATGAAAATGATCAAGGGTTTTAAGTAGATCAAGATAAAACACGAGTTTAAGGAATAGAAAAGAATCGAGTAGATTAAGGAGAAAAATAATTTGGAGACTTAAGAGAGATGGTTCCTTGAGAATAGTTGTATATTGGTCGTCCAGGTTGAGGGCATGATTAAGAGAACAGTTTGAATCATCCTCAAGTATCAAGAATGATTAGAAGGTCGCGATAGTAGATATGGAATCGACGAGTAGTTCAAAGCGAGGATATAGTCACCTTGGTTGGTCCATGGCTAACTATCTTGGCAATAGATAGTGGGACAACTAAGGTGATACTTTGGGTCTATCTATCAAGTACGAGTCTTCGTCTAAAATATGTGAAAGACGAAAATCAATATGAGTCCAAAGAAGTTGCTTTCGATTACCAATATGTGGTTCAAAGGCGAGTGAGTAATTCAAAAAGAATTGCCAAGGCTGTCGCAGATGGGACTCTAGAGGACACGTTTAGCTATATCCCCATCCACGTAGAACGATAGATAAAAGCGAACCAAAGTGCAATAGGTTGATCAGACCATCATGCACCGGTTCTTATTAGACAATATGGTAGTGGGTGCACCCAATAAAATATGTCATGATCAAGCTCGAAAAAGATAAGCTTGCAAAACCAAGGCTAAATTAGCAGCATCAGGTTGTTGATATATAAGTAAGGGAGGTAATATCGAAAGAATTTAATTAGTCCAAAATCTTTTAAAATCAAGTCTCGCCCGAAGTTTGGGAGCTATACAGTTGTCTTAGTGTTTCCTCATTTATGGCTTGGTAGACTAGATAAGGTAGGGTCCTCTGAATTTATAGTCTAAGTGAACTTACCAATATGGTTCACGAGCAAAAAAAGGTTTGCTAGGTGGTGAGGTATTCTACCCAACTTACAAGAGTTAAACTAGTAGTGTGATGGGACAACGAGTCAAGCAATCAAGATAAAGCACAAGGTTAGCATTTAGAGAATTAAGTAGAACATATTCATATATCGGGTTAAGGGATTGAGTCAAGGTTGGATCTCTTAATTGAAGTCGGGAAGTATTTTGGTGTCATGGTAGAGGTTATAGTTTGGCCATTTTGACCATAAAGTCATATCAAGAAATAGAGTACAAGGAGACGTATTTTAGTGGGACATTATATATCTACATGAAGGTAGGCTCGTCTAGGTCTTACATATAAAATTTTGTTGAGAGGAAAAGTTTAGTGTTGTACTCCAAATATACAAGTCACGGTAGGGGCATCATAAGGTCAAAAATAGAAAGTGGGAGTTCATGAGGTGATAATTAATGCACAAAAATAAAACATGAAATAAAATTAATTAGAGAATCCAGTAAAAATAATTTAGGAACACAATTCCGGAGAGAAGATAGTCTCCTAGATGAATTCAGTTAAGGAACCATTAACTCATTATTCAAATTGTAAATGGGTTAGAAGGTCGCAATTAAAAGATCTAGAATTGAAGGAAGGTCGAGTAATTCAAAGTGGAAATACAGTCACATAGCTTGGTAGATGACTAACAACACTTGTGTGCATACTATTATCATGGTCATGAGTGATATGGCAGTTTAGTGTGGAATACTGTAGAATTCATCCATCTTATTTGGACTCTCTTGGTTGTCCATCATTAAAATTTTGCTCAAATTTTCTCCAAAAGTCCCTAAATAAAATTTTTAAAAATAACCACCCAAAATTTGTATTCACTGCAAGTCCTTCAATTTAATCATGACCAAAATTTAAATCACTTTCATAAATCTCAAAGCAAACTTTATCACGTTACTACTAACATTTTCCAAAATTAACGTTTAAATTCAACTATTTAACTCAAGGGTTCATAATTTAAGAATCCATAAAAATTTCACAATCAATCAAAAATTTAACACTCTAAAATTTTCCAATAACTCATAATAAAACTCTTAGCATATTTAAAGCAATCTCAAAAATATTAAGCTCAATGCTCTCATCAATTTTAACATCCATTCATGCTAAGTTATTCCAACAAAATCACAACTTTTAAATGGTAACTTCCTTTAATCAATCAAAATAACTTTCCATCAAATCCTTCGAAATTCTCCCAAAAGAATTTTAATATTAGCAATCCCACATTAAACTAAATTTTCAAATAAACTTATCAGTCAAAATCTTTTTTTTACCAAAATCTAAATAGATTTGTAAATCCTCAATCATAGGACACAATTTAAAATAAAGAAAAATTCTAAAAAATTGTTTTCAATTATTGTAAACCAAAATTTACCATCATTACTTCCACTTAAAATTCAAATTTTACTAAACACAAAAATCGCAAGTTATACAACTCAGTTTAAATAATTCCTACGGCCATTTTTAAAAGCTAAGATCATTTTTAAACCAAATTTATAACCGTTCACAGGTGTATAACTATAATCCAATAAATCATAAACATCAAAACTCGAAAATCAAATAAATTTTATATTTGTTCAAAGATGTATATCTATCACCCAAAACTCATAAATATCACAACTCGAAAAGTAAATCAATTTTATATTTGCGCAAGGATGTATAACTATAACCCAATAAATCATAAATACCAAATCTTGAAAATCAATCAATTTCTTAAACCAAGTATGAAATTCTATAAATCCTCTAGTGTTTATTATTTAGAAATCTCAAGGTTAAAACTTTCCGTGGTAATATCCTACTTTACCAATTACTAATCATTAAATCACAGTAAAAAGCCTTTTTAACTCAACTAGAGTCTTGAATGTATTCCAATTGCCAATATAACCATTCTAGCCATATGTGTTTGACCTATGAGCATATACTAGTATAGTTATCTTCCTAGTTGACACTAAGCACGAAAATAAAAATCAAAGGTAGAAAGGAATCAAGCAAGATGCAATTCAAGAAAGTCAGACAAGAGTTCAAAATTCGAAGCCAAGGGAAAAAGGTCAAGTTGTATGGATGAGATTCCTAGATTCTAATCCTATGTTGCAGGCTCACATCGGTACAGTAACGTAACCGAAGTGACAAACTTGACCTGCATGGGCCACCACAAAAACATGTAACGCCCCAGTCCCAAAATACGTAGGACTAGGAACGTAGACATGCCAGCTGTATACATACGAAGTATACCCCAATATATGGAAATCTCGCATGCATACATAAGCTGTAATATGTAGTAGAAACTATAACGACTAATCTCATCCACAAAATAAAGGAAAAATAAAGATATCATAATACCAACTATGAAAAGTCTTTATACAATATGTTGGGCGGAGACAAATCCACTACCAACAAGCAAGGAAAGAAATACATGAAAATGAAATGAATTTGGCGAGCGAAGCTAAGACGATCCAAGTGCAATCATCCTCGAAGAAATAGCAATGATCACGGCTAGAGCTAGAATACCTGCGAAAGACAAGAACACACACCTGGCGAGATAACCAGGTCCTCAGAGGGACGTAACAAGACACATAATATAATACCAATAAACTGAATAATAAAGCTCAACAGAAAAGTATGCAGGAGTAAAGGTTCCTAACCATCCTATGTGATATGTATTTTGAGGACAACGTTCTATGCAGGGGCTGTAACGGATTCACGCAAGCAAGTAATAGAGAGTGGTCGTCAAGTAGCGCTCATCCGAGACACTATCGGCCCTGGGCAGAAGGTAGTGCTCATAAGAGTCACCCTCGTCCCAAAATGTGTATAAAAAATAAATGTAGCCCCTACGCTAATAACTGTCCCCTCCCCCCAATGATACTATACATGTGTCGACTCCACGACACTGTTTAATCCTTAATAACTGCCAAGTCTTCTACACAAATCTTTTAGCAGTTATATCCTAACGCACGACCTGTACGCACCAATGATCAGTCAGCACATAAGTCAACATCTATATGTGACTCACAACTCACACACTATCCGTGGCACATCGTGACAGTTTATGAGATGTACTAAACATACGGTGGTCCCTTAACTCTAAGCCAATTGCATAAAGTATAATAATTTGCATCTATATATAGTTTTGAAAGAACAACATAAAGAAAAAGCATGCATGATATTGAGCAAAAAATTAAACAGTAAAGACAAGGTGTATTGCCTGAGGTTATGTGCAAAAGAGAATAATCCAGTAGCTCGAACCGGCAAATAAACAAAGCAAGAAAATCCAAATCCCGCAGATGACTCCGGATGCTGCAACAAACATCACGAACGAGTTTGGAATATAAGATATGTCTAGGAAACGTCTGTCCAAAAGTTAAATTTTGGAACAAGAGCAAAATCGTAATTTCGGGTCAAATCGATGTCCGCCGTTAGACCCGCTTTGTACCAAAATGTACGCCAGAACCTACGGTCTCTAAAGTCGTCAAACTACATGTCTACGAATTTATTTTGATGAGACGAACCCAACGATATGTCCAATTTTGGATTCCGGTGGGCCGTGCACAAAATTGCCCGTTGAGTGGGATTGTGGGCCCGCCAAAATAGCGTCCAGATCAACTGTCTCAGAATCGGACCAAACTTTGCTCACAGGACCAAAAAAATATTTCGAGTCCAATGGCGCAAGTTTCGTCGCGATTTGATGAGTGTGCACAAAATTGTGACTTAATTTGCAAAGGGTCGATACGGGGTATCTCGACGGATACGTACTGTTTTCGTCGCGCACATGCAACGAAATCGGATTCCGTCAGTTCTCACACATCGACAACATCCATACGCGTCTTTCGATATGTATATTACGCGACCACGTTGCCCGGTTTGTCGGGGCGCACGCCGTATCGGGTGTTTTTCCACTTTTTGAAAACAAAAATTATAATTTTTCGTAAAACTTTAACAACGTATAACTTTTTACGCACTAGATAAAAAGTGAATTCAGAAGGTACGTTACAATCTCGATTATGTTGTTATTCTCTGACTTCAATTAGTTTTTACAAAATCCTATTTTACAGAAAGAAAAGTGGCCGACAAGTTGGTGTTTTAAAATAATTTTTAATATTCCAGAAAAGTAGTTTTTCTCCAAATTTGCCTCGATTTTTCGAGCAAGTTGGATGGCCATGTCAAAATCCACCTGGAGGATCTCGAAGAGGGTCAAGTCTACTTTCCAGAAAATCTTACGGATCAAAAATCGGTGCTACGAGTAAAAAGTTACGTCGTCGGAAAGTAGGGTACCTTGAGTGGGAAAACTGCTCCGTGGATGACGAGGGTCTGACTTTCGATGCTCTGTTCGTCGCGCACAAAACTCCGTCACTGGTGAAACGAACTCCTAGGCGAAGAGGGTATGTTCTACTGCAATTTTCGTTTTGGAAGTCTAGGGTTTTGAGGTTCGTGGAGGAAGATATATATATATATATATATATATATATATATATATATATATATATATATATATATATATATATAACAAGTTTTGTCAAAACCTAATTCCAATAGGATTCTAATAAGGCTTTACATGTGCTCACGGATTGGGTTTCACGTTGGTGCTGCTTGTAGCAGCTTGTGGGGGAGAAGAGGGGCCCGCCCACTTAAGTGGGTGGGTGGTTTTGATTTTTTTTTCTTTTTCTTATTCTTTTTAAACCTTTTCTATATATTTATAACCATGTATATATATGCATATATTCATAAATTTCCACCATAAATCTTATTTAAAAATTTAAATACCAAATTAAATATTATCTATCCAAGTATTTAATATATTTAAACATATCTACATATATATAAAATTCAAATCACAATAAATCAACTAAAAATAATAATAATATCTCTATAGAATAATCATGTTTATTAAATCTTCGAAAAATAAATTTTAATAATAATAAATTAATAAAATCTTTCTAATGGGTGAATTTATATCGCACACCCTTATCCGGGTCCAAAAATTTGTACAAATATTGCACGATATTATTTAATAATAAAATACCAATAATAGTACGAATAATTAAATAATTAGAAATTGCACATAAAATTCTAAAATAATTTAGAAAATATTTATATATACATAAAATATGCCTACATGGCCATATTTGGTCACACTACATGCTCACATGGGCTTAAATTGGTTCGGGCCCAATTCGGACTGGTTTGGACAACCCGGATCATCTAAAAATCAATATATAAAATAATATCTAAATAAAATATTTTAAATGCGTTATTTCACAACTCGGGCTGGTTTTTCTAGTTCGGACTGAACTATGGCTAGGCCTCCCACGACATGGCTAATATACTGGTCAAAGCATACTGCTACATCTTTTGTGCCAAAATTCATGGTCGCCTTGTGCTCAAAACACAACAATGGCTAAGGTCATTTTTAAAAATAAAATAAAACCATAAACTGTATAAATTCATTTTTAAGTCTAATAAAATAATAATAAAATGTCACGACCCGGTCCCCAAATCCTTGGGTCGAATCGGATCATGCCCAGCCTGCACCGTTGATGAGACGGCGGCAGTAAGCTGTAATCCTATTTGCAGGTAAATCAACAACAAGATTGAAACTAAAAGTTGCCACAACATTTATTGAAACTATAATTAAAACTTGTTTTTCAATACATAGTTCATAAACTGGAAATAAAAGAGAAACTAAAACTCTCAAATTCTAAGTAGCATCTAAGTTGACGCCACATTATCCTCCTCAGGTGGAAGTACCACCGGGTACAGGTCGGGATCGTAGTAACTACTGATCATCAGCTCTGAGTCGTCAGGAGTACCTACGGGGATCCAGTCAGGAAAGGAGCAAAGTACAATTCATGCAAATTAAACAATTCCATTAACAATATGAACTTGCAGTTTTAAACAGTTTGAAGAAAGAACAGTTTTGCAATTGTTACAGTAAAGTGTTGAATAGGTAATGAATATGACCGGTTTGGGTGCAGTAGTATCCTAGCGATACGGTATGGCTTGTCCCCTTGTGAGAGAGGGAAAAGCTAACACAGTAGTTAACCTAAGTTTGGATTTGGTCATATCCACCACACTACTCCCCCAGTCCCCAACAGTATAATCAGTACTCCCGAAGGAGTTTCGTGTTTGAACAGTGGTTTAAACATGCAATGAAAAGATTGCTAAGACAATTGTAAATCTACACAAAATGTACTTGCCTTAAATTCCAATTGGACGAGATTTGTACTTCGGGATTCGAAAGGTCACGCTCTTCCTTGAAATCCTACATTCCGGGAATTTGTCTCAGAATCACAATACTAAAATGATCTAATTACAATCTCTATTTGTACCCTAATCATTTTTAGTTATTTAATTAGCTAACACAACAACACAACGTTTTACTAGTGCGTTGAATTTAAGAAATTCAATTTACTTTGGTTTTTGGGTAAAAACTTGCTTCTATCAAATTACTTAAAAACTTGGTATATATTCATTTGATAACTTTGACTTAAAATATAAAGAATAAATTTTCTTTTCCTTAAAAATGAGAAAATCATGAGTTTATAATATCTTTGATTTTTCCTACGCTTTCCACAAACCCTGAACATAAATAAAAATTACTTCCTACTTATTACAGGCCTGGGCTTATGCCCTTACAATTACAATAAATTGAAATAAGAAAAGAAACTGGTTAGTCCAAAAATTACCTACAATTTAACAAAAACTAATAAATTACCAAAATATTATTTTAAGAAAATTATAAGTCTCAGACTCTGGTCCAAACTTCATTTTCAACTATTCTGCCTGAACGTCCGGTCGAACCGGTGCGTTTGCATTTCGCTGGGGCCCATTGACCAATAAGGTCGTCGCCCAAAAAATAAAATAATATTATCCGAAAATCATTTGAAAATTATTTTTATAATTTTCTAAAAATTTCGGCAGCACTCCCTCTGTTTTTGGTCAACCCAAAAACAGGGAAACGCTCCGTTTTCCTGCAAATTAACTCCCAAACCCCAAATATATATATATAACCATCCACAGAAATAATTTCCGAAGCCAAACCGAAAAACCCGAAACAATATCGGAAATCCCGAACTTTATAGGAAACCACAGAACTATTTATATATATATATTTTTTTAAAGCTAACAATATATATCCCAAAAACTCACAGAGCCAAATCTGAAAACCCAACAAAGTCCAGGATACCAAATATGTAGTAAAATTAAACTCCAACTTATTCCCGAAAATTTCTCGAAAAACTCGAGAATGAAAATGGATGTCCCAAAAATATCAGAAAACTGTCACAGAACCATTTTCCAAGGAAACGAACCCACAGAACATTTTCCGAAAACTGTCCGAAAATCAAAAAATAAAAACGGAACGAATCCGTAACCGTAAACCCGAATTCCAAAGGAATCGGTTGGACCATCTCATCACAGACAATTAAAATACGGGATCCAGAGATTACCCAAAACCGACGGAATCCGAAGTGATGCCTCGGACTCGGAATAGCGAAACCGCGGAAACAGAACACGTGGAGCACGTCCAACAGCGGATCGGGAACCGGGAAGCGAACGGGGCGAGCGGGGCGGTCGCCGACGGCGGGCGAACGGCCGGAAAGGGCGCGGGGTCGGGCTCGGGTTGGCGCCGAGGAGGGTGCGCCGGAGTAGGGCGGCCCGAGATGGTGGCGAACGGTCCTCGGAACAGCTGCGGGAAGGGCGCCGGTGGGTTGCAACCTCAGGAGGTGGATCGGACTCCGGCTCGCCGGAATCTCGCCGGAAATGGTGAGTTCAAGTGGAAATTTGGTGATGGGTTTGGGATGGAGATGAAGAAAAAGAGGAGGGTTTGTATAGGAGATGGAGTAGGGGTTACCGGAATTAGGAAGATGAGGAGCCACTCCAGCCATTTATGGCCGGCCGACGGTTACGGGAGTCGGACGGTCGGCGACGAACGGAAAACTTCGGGAAAACCGAAGGATCCATCGGTTACCAACAGAAGAGTGTAATAGTAACTCTTCTCAAATGGTTTTAAGAAGTGAAATGAATGACATGGGTTATAAAGTAGTTTTATAAAAATAAGATTTATGGCTTCTAATCTAATGGGCTTTAAAAATTACAAATAACTTATTAAAGCTTAAAAGTTGAGATGGGCTAAGAAAACAATAGATGGGCTCTCCACTATGGGCTAAAAAATAGATTTTGGGTTCTAATAGAATTCTAACATAATTTTTTTTTAAAATAATTTTCCTTTTTATAAAAATATATTCAATATTTGCTTTACAATATTTTAACTTGCATTTGGTTTTTAGGATCAAGTCTGGCCAAACAAACAAAAATCCACGTAAGTTATTTTGAAAATAGAATTTTACATCAAGATTTAACTAATACTTCTCAATTAATTACTAACATTATTCTAGCGAAATTTTATTTAGCAAATTAAAATTAGAATTAAAATGAAAACTAAAATTACGGGTTTCACAACCTTCCCTCCTTAGAAAATTTCGTCCTCGAAATTTAAAGAATAGGGTTAGGAATTACCTCAGGTCTCAAATAAATACGGGTACTTCTTCCGCATCTCATCTTCTCGTTCCCAGGTAGACTTGCCTGGGGAATCATGCCTCCACATAACTCTGACTATTGGAGTCACCGAGGTTCTGGTCTTCTTCTCGTCTCTGTCCAAGATCGCCACTGGCTTCTCTGGTATAGTGAGGCTCGGTCCGATCTCCAACTCTGAATGGTCCAAGACGTGCTTCTCATCAGGTACATATTCTCTGAGCTGTGAGATGTGGAAGACGTTGTGCACGTCCTCTAGATTAGCTGGTAGAGCTAACCTATATGCCACTTCTCCAATCCAGCTCAGAACCTCGAACGGACCAATGTACCTGGGACTCAGCTTCCCAGCTCTGCCAAATCTGATTGTACCTCTGGTAGGAGAAATCTTTACGAAGACCTTATCTCCTTCTTCAAATGCTAGTGGTCGACGACTGCTGTCTGCCCAGTGCTTCTGTCTGTCTTGAGCAATCCTGAGCTTGTCTCTGATAATCTTCACTTTCTCTGCTGCGTCAGTCACCATCTCTGGACCCAGCAGTACTCTTTCACCAACGTCGTCCCATGCCAATGGTGTATGGCAACGACGTCCATAAAGAGCTTCGAATGGGGTCATACCAATACTGGCTTGGTAGCTGTTATTGTAAGAAAACTCTACCAAGTGCAGATGGTCTTCCCACGATCCTCCAAACTCTAAGACACAAGCTCGCAGCATATCTTCAAGTGTCTGAATTGTCCTCTCCGATTGCCCATCTGTCTGGGGATGATAAGCTGTGCTGAACTTCAACTGAGTCCCCAAGCTGTCATGCAAACTCTTCCAAAAATATGAGGTAAAACGAGTGTCTCGGTCAGAAACAATGCTTACCGGTACACCATGAATCCGGTAGATGTGTCGCATGTACAATGCTGTCAACTTCTCAGTGGATAAACCAACTTTGAAGGGGATAAAGTGAGCTGACTTAGTTAATCGGTCCACTATAACCCAAATGGCATCCTTCCCTCCTTAGGAACGAGGCAGTCCTGACACGAAATCCATCGTGATGTGCTCCCATTTCCATTCTGGAATGTCCAGTGGTTGTAGAAGTCCTACAGGTCTCTGTCTACTAGCCTTCACTTGTTGACAAATCAAGCATCTAGCGACATACCTGGTGACATCTTACTTCATTCCACTCCACCAGACAATAGTGCGCATATCCCGATACATCTTATTGGCTCCAGGATGTATGGAATATTGAGACTGATGCGCCTCCTTCATCAACTCGTTCCTCAGTTTGCCAGACGGTACGCAAAGCCTCGTACCATTCTTCAGAACTCCGTTACTGACAATTGAGAAACCCTCAAGTGTTCCTGCCAACACTTGATCTCTCAGCTTGCAAAGTGCTTCGTCTTGAAACTGAGTCTCCTTGATCTTATCCATCAGATATGAGCTCACTTGCAACTTCATCAGCACAGAATCAGCATCCGGTTCCTTCCGTCCAGGCAGTACAATCTCCAGTTCAAGCTTCTCGATGTCCTCCAGCAGGTGCCTCTCCTTGGTTAAGAACATCGCCACTGGGTATCGACTAAGGGCATCAGCGACCACATTAGCCTTACCCGGGTGGTATTGCAGGTCGATGTCGAAATCCTTCATTAACTCCAGCCATCGCCTTTGCCTCATGTTCAACTCTTTCTGAGTGAAAACATACTTCAGACTTTTGTGGTCCGTGTATATTTCCACCCTCTCTCCATAGAGATAATGCTTCCAAAGCTTTAACGCAAAGATGACTGCAGCAAGCTCCAGATCATGAGTGGGATAGTTTTTCTCATGAGTCCGTAATTGCCTAGATGCATAAGCAATCACTTTTCCATGTTGTTGAAGAACACATCCTAGTCCTTTTCCAGAGGCATCACTGTAGATTGTGAAACCATCGGATCCTGCGGGTAGCGCAAGGATTGGTGCAGTAGTGAGCCTCTTCTTCAACTCCTCGAACGCTGCTTGGCAGTCCTCCGTCCAAATGAACTCTTCATTCTTTCGAGTCAGCTTTGTCATTGGTTCAACAATTCTAGCAAAATCCTTCACGAACTTCCGATAGTAGCCCGCCAAGCCCAAGAAACTTCTGATGTCAGCAACTGAGCTTGGGGTAGGCCACTTCTTCACAGCAGCTATCTTCTTAGGATCCACAGAAATTCCTTCTCCTGTGACAACATGGCCAAGAAAATCCACTTTGTCTAGAAAGAATTCACACTTGGAAAGCTTACCGTACAACTTCTCCTTCCTCAAAGTTTCTAGAACTTTCCTGAGGTGCTCTTCGTGCTCCTCCTTCGTCTTTGAATAGATCAGTATGTCATCAATAAAGACGACGACAAACTGGTCTAAGTATTCATGGAAAACCTTGTTCATAAGGTTCATGAACACAGCAGGAGCATTCGTCAGACCAAACGGCATGACCAAGAATTCAAACTGCCTATACTTGGTGTTGAATGCCGTCTTGGAAATGTCTTCCTTCCTGACCTTGATCTGATGATAGCCAGACCTGAGATCAATCTTGGAAAACACCTTGGCTCCACTCAACTGATCAAATAAGTCATCGATCCGGGGCAGAGGGTACTTGTTCTTGATTGTGACATTGTTCAGTGCCCGGTAATTGATGCACATCCTCACCGTTCCATCCTTCTTGGGCACAAACAAAACAGGTGCTCCCCAGGATGAAGCTCCGTCTCGAATGAATCCCAGAGACTTCAGTTCGTTGATCTGCTCCTTCATCTCTTTGGCCTCCTTCGGGTTGACTCTATAACATCCCTTAGAGATCGGGGGAGAGCCAGGTACTAAATCAATAGTGAATTCTATATCCCGATCTGGGGTAGCCCAGGAAGACTATCAGAGAAAACATCCATGAATTCCGCTATGATAGGATGGAGAGGTTCAGGTTCTTCAGTAATAGAGTAGACAATACTCTCCATAACCTTCGGAGCTCTAGAGACTTCAAACTCTGGCCCTCCAGGTGGGCTGAAGATTACACATCCTCTGTGACAATCTATCAGCGCATGCTGCTTGCTCAACCAGTCCATTCCAAGAACTATGTCATAGTTGGGCAAAGGCATCACCAGTAAAGGTGCTACAAACTTATGGCCAGATATTGTAATGGGGTAATTACAGGTCTCCGTAATGGGTAAGGGTCCTCCTCCAGTCATAACCCTACAAATTCTCTTGCTAAGGCCCGTAACTATGTGGTGTGCAGAGATAAACTTTGTTGCTATGAAACTGTGTGTTGCACCAGAGTCGAATAAAACTAATGCAGGATAAGAATGTACATAGATGTAACCTGATATGACATCCGCATTAGGTTTCTGCTCCGGCTCTGGTTCCTCTGCAGTTAGGGCAAAAACTCGCCCCGTCTTCTGTTGATGCTGCCCAAATTGTTGCTGCTGAGTGGGCAGAGGTCCCCTCTGCTGATTTCCTCCAGCCTTGTGAACTAATGAGGGACAGTCCTTCACTTGATGGGTGGAAGACCCACAGACTAGGCAGTGCCCTAGCCTCTTCCTGCAGATGTTTGCTAGATGTCCCGGCCTCTTGCAATAATCGCAGATAGGAATCTGCCTCTGAGGTGCTCTATCATTATTCCTCGCCTGCTGGTGCTGAGGACGGTTGTTGTTATTGTTGCTGTTGTTGGGCTTCTTCTGATTACCCTGGAAGTTGATAGTTCCAGGATAATCTCTCTTTGAACGGGCCGGTTGGCTCTTCTCTATGTCTTGGGCTCTCTCCAGAATCTTCTCATAAGTCTTAGCTCCGCCAGAGATCACATAAGTGCGAATCTCCTCTCGAAGTCCATACTTGAATCGTTCAGCACGATCAGCAGGATCAGCCACCATGTTCTTGACAAATCGGCTGAGCTGGCCGAATTCTGCCGCATACTCTCCCACAGTCATATTGCCTTGCTTCAGGTTCTGGAATTGTCGCTCCATCTCCCGCAACTCTGAAGTTGGGAAGAATTTCCTCTGGAACAACCTCTTGAAGGTGTCCCAATCAACCTGCCTATCCTGGAGTCGGGGTTCATTCCGATACCAGGTGCTAGCTACATTCTGCAATTGGAGTCCCACTGCTTCAGCCTTGAGGTCTTCTGGAAGTCGAGCGACGCTCAGGAGACGCTCCATATTGTCGAGCCATTCGTCAGCATAGACGATTCCTTCGGTTCCCTTAAAGGGTCGAGGGTTCTGCTTCTTAAAGCTCTCAATATCGCCCACCTTGACAATATGATTTCCATTAATTAAATGGCCCTATTATTACATAAATTAATCCTTAAATTTATGTTTACCTTGGCAGGCCTTGGTTCCTGTTGAGCTGCTTCTCCTCTTTCCAGTGCAGCCATTGCCACGTTATGGGCATTCTCCATGCCTTCTCTCATAATGGCCGTCTGCTCGCGATGAGCTTCAGCTTGAGTTCTCTGGGCTTCTAGCACTCCTCTTAGCAGACCTATGAGGTCAGTGGGGTCCACAGGCACCGGTGGGGCAGCTGGAGTGGGCGTAACCACAGGGGGTTGCATCTCTGTCCGAGAAGATGATGGATCCGTAGTTGTATTATGAGGACGGTCGGCCAACTGCCGAGGTGTAGGATCCGGACTTGATTGGGGAGGTGGGGTATGGTCAGGTGTTGACATCCCATCGCCAGCAGGGTTGGTATTGTCAATGGCCATTCTCTGGGAGGTTTAGGATACAAACATAAGCAAGATAGCCTATCTATAATTAAAATATTTAATTTTAATATATTTTGGTCCTAGGTTGTGGCAATTTAATGTTCTAATGTTCTAAATATTTCCTAGGTTTTCCTAAGTTGTTGATATAGAGACCTGCATGGGCCACCACTAAAAATATGTCACGACCCGGTCCCCAAATACTTGGGTCGAATCGGATCATGCCCAGCCTGCACCGTTGATGAGACGGCGGCAGTAAGCTGTAATCCCATTTGCAGGTAAATCAACAACAAGATTGAAACTAAAAGTTGCCACAACATTTATTGAAACTATAATTAAAACTTGTTTTTCAATACATAGTTCATAAACTGGAAATAAAAGAGAAACTAAAACTCTCAAATTCTAAGTAGCATCTAAGTTGATGCCACATCCTCCACCTCAGGTGGAAGTACCGCCGGGTATAGGTCGGGATCGTAGTAACTACTGATCATCAGCTCTGAGTCGTCAGGAGTACCTACGGGGATCCAGTCAGGAAAGGAGCAAAGTACAATTCATGCAAATTAAACAATTCCATTAACAATATGAACTTGCAGTTTTAAACAGTTTGAAGAAAGAACAGTTTTGCAATTGTTACAGTAAAGTGTTGAATAGGTAATGAATATGACCGGTTTGGGTGCAGTAGTATCCTAGCGATACGGTATGGCTTGTCCCCTTATGAGAGATGGAAAAGCTAACACAGTAGTTAACCTAAGTTTGGATTTGGTCATATCCACCACACTACTCCCCCAGTCCCCAACAGTATAATCAGTACTCCCGAAGGAGTTTCATGTTTGAACAGTGGTTTAAACATGCAATGAAAAGATTGCTAAGACAATTGTAAATCTACACAAAATGTACTTGCCTTAAATTCCAATTGGACGAGATTTGTACTTCGGGATTCGAAAGGTCACGCTCTTCCTTGAAATCCTACATTCCGGGAATTTGTCTCAGAATCACAATACTAAAATGATCTAATGACAATCTCTATTTGTACCCTAATCATTTTTAGTTATTTAATTAGCTAACACAACAACACAACGTTTTACTAGTGCGTTGAATTTAAGAAATTCAATTTTATTTGGTTTTTGGGTAAAAACTTGCTTCTATGAAATTACTTAAAAACTTGGTATATATTCATTTGATAACTTTGACTTAAAATATAAAGAATAAATTTTCTTTTCCTTAAAAATGAGAAAATCATGAGTTTATAATATCTTTGATTTTTTCTACGCTTTCCACAAACCCTGAACATAAATAAAAATTACTTCCTACTTATTACAGGCCTGGGCTTATGCCCTTACAATTACAATAAATTGAAATAAGAAAAGAAACTGGTTAGTCCGAAAATTACCTACAAGTTAACAAAAACTAATAAATTACCAAAATATTATTTTAAGAAAATTATAAGTCTCAGACTCTGGTCCAAACTTCATTTTCAACTATTCTGCCTCAACGTCCGGTCGAACCGGTGCGTTTGCATTTCGCTGGGGCCCATTGACCAATAAGGTCGTCGCCCAAAAAACAAAATAATATTATCCGAAAATCATTTGAAAATTATTTTTATAATTTTCTAAAAATTTCGGCAGCACTCCCTCTGTTTTTGGTCAACCCAAAAACTGGGAAACGCTCCGTTTTCCTGCAAATTAACTCCCAAACCCCAAATATATATATATAACCATCCACAGAAATAATTTCCGAAGCCAAACCGGAAAACCCGAAACAATATCGAAAATCCCGAACTTTATAGGAAACCACAGAACTATTTATATATATATATATTTTTTTAAAGCTAACAATATATATCCCAAAAACTCACAGAGCCAAATCTGAAAACCCAACAAAGTCCAGGATACCAAATATGTAGTAAAATTAAACTCCAACTTATTCCCGAAAATTTCTCAGAAAACCCGAGAATGAAAATGGATGTCCCAAAAATATCGGAAAACTGTCACAGAACCATTTTCCAAGGAAACGAACCCACAGAACATTTTCCGAAAACTGTCGGAAAATCCAAAAATAAAAACGGAACGAATCCGTAACCGTAAACCCGAATTCCAAAGGAATCGGTTGGACCATCTCATCACAGACAATTAAAATACGGGATCCAGAGATTACCCAAAACCGACGGAATCCGAAGTGATGTCTCGGACTCGGAACAGCGGAACCGTGGAAACAGAACACGTGGAGCGCGTCCAACAGTGGATCGGGAACCGGGAAGCGAACGGGGCGAGCGGGGCGGTCGCCGACGGCGGGCGAACGGCCGGAAAGGGCGCAGGGTCGGGCTCGGGTTGGCGCCGAGGAGGGTGCGCCGGAGTAGGGCGGCCCGAGATGGTGGCGAACGGTCCTCGGAACAGCTGCGGGAAGGGCGCCGGTGGGTTGCAACCTCAGGAGGTGGATCGGACTCCGGCTCGCCGGAATCTCGGCGAAAATGGTGAGTTCAAGTGGAGATTTGGTGATGGGTTTGGGATGGAGATGAAAAAAAGAGGAGGGTTTATATAGGAGATGGAGTAGGGGTTACCGAAATTAGGAAGAGGAGGAGCCACTCCAGCCATTTATGGCCGGCCGACGGTTACGGGAGTCGGACGGTCGGCGACGAACGAAAAACTTTAGGAAAACCGAAGGATCCATCGGTTACCAACAGAAGAGTGTAATAGTAACTCTTCTCAAATGGTTTTAAGAAGTGAAATGAATGACATGGTTTATAAAGTAGTTTTATAAAAATAAGATTTATGGCCTCTAATCTAATGGGCTTTAAAAATTACAAATAACTTATTAAAGCTTAAAAGTTGAGATGGGCTAAGAAAACAATAGATGGGCTCTCCACTATGGGCTAAAAAATAGATTTTGGGTTCTAATAGAATTCTAACATAATTTTTTTTTTAAATAATTTTCCTTTTTATAAAAATATATTCAATATTTGCTTTACAATATTTTAACTTGCATTTGGTTTTTAGGATCAAGTCTGGCCAAACAAACAAAAATCCACGTAAGTTATTTTGAAAATAGAATTTTACATCAAGATTTAACTAATACTTCTCAATTAATTACTAACATTATTCTAGCAAAATTTTATTTAGCAAATTAAAATTAAAATTAAAATGAAAACTAAAATTACGGGTTTCACATAAAATAATTAAAAAATAGGGGTTTTACAGTGATAATTTTTGGTTAGATGCTATGCAGGAGGAATTAAACCAATTCGAATGGAATCAAGTTTGGAAACTTGTTCCCAAGCCCATTGATCATCCGGTCATTGGCACCTGTTTGGTATTCCGAAATAAACTGAATGAGAATGGTTTAGTGACTCGTAATAAGGCTCGACTCGTGGCTCAAGGATACAATCAAGAAGAAGGTATCGACTACGATGAGACTTATGCCCCAGTTGCGAGATTAGAATCTATTCGTATGTTATGTGCATTTGCATATTTTTATAATTTCAAGTTATTTTAAATGGATGTCAAAAGCGCATTTTTGAATGGTTTTATAAAAGAATAAGTTTATGTAGCTCAACCTCCAGGTTTTACTGATTTCAAAAATCCTGATTATGTTTTCAAGTTGAAGAAAGCCTTATACGGTTTAAAACAAGCCCCTCGTGCTTGGTATGATCGTCTAAGCTCTTTTCTACTTGACGACAGTTTTTCAAAGGAAAAGGTTGACACTACATTGTCTATAAAGTCTTTGAATAACAATATTCTTTTGATTCAAGTCTATGTAGATGATATTATTTTTGGATCTACTGATGAATCTCTTTGTCAAGAATTTTTCAAGTGTATGCAGAATGAGTTTGAGATGAGCATGATGGCAGAGCTGAAATTCTTTCTCGGACTGCAAATCAAACAAACCAACAATGGAACGTTCATAAATCAAGCAAAGTACACAAAGGATCTATTAAAGAAGTTCGACCTAGAAGCATTCAAACCTCTTAGCACTCCAATGGCAACTTCAACCAAGCTTGATATTAATGAACAAGGCAAACCCGTTGACATACGTAAGTATCGAGGTATGATCGGTAGCTTACTGTACTTAACTGCTAGTCGATCAGACATTATGTTTAGTGTTTGCTTGTGTGTATGTTTTCAAGCCAATCCTAAGGAATCACATCTGTGCGCAGTTAAGCGTATCTTCCAATACCTTAAAGGCACCGCTTCTGTCGGCTTATGGTATCCCAAAACTACGTTATTTAATCTAACCGGTTATTCTGATGCTAATTTTTCCAGATGTAAAGTAGATAGAAAAAGTACCAGCGGCACATGTCATTTCCTAGGAAAAGTTCTAGTCTCTTGGTTTAGCAAAAAGCAAAATTATGTCGCGTTATCAACAACCGAGGCTGAATATATCGTCGCAGGACGTTGTTGTGCACAAATTTTGTGGATGAAGCAAACTTTAGAAGACTATGGATTACATTTTACACACATACCCATTTTCTGTGATAATACTAGTTCTATTAATTTGACTAAGAATCCAGTATGTCATTCTCGTACTAAGCATATCGAGATTTGACATCACTTTCTTAGAGCTCATCAACAAAATGGAGATATAGACCTTGTATACATAGACACACGAAATCAATTGGCTGACATACTAACAAAACCTCTAGCGGAAGATCGTTTCAATTATTTACGTCGAGAATTAGAAATTTTAGATGTCAATAATATTAATTAATTTTGTTTTATTAATTTATTCAATACTTAATAACTGTTTTCGAGACAAGCCTAAAAAGAGTCTGTCTGTCACCACGACTACGGTCGAAGCAAAGCGGTATTTAAGAGTTTTTCGGTGAACCTCCGTTAGCCGGGACAGTACTCCTACAGCTAATCTGAAACATGTGCTGAGTAAAGAATATTAATTAATAAAATAATATTAATTATATTATTTGAAATTTAAAATTACTAAACTTTGAATTAAATACATGAAATGAGTTGATAAAAAAAATGTGGCCCACAAAAAAAAATTTGTTAAAAAAATACCAGAAGAATCCTAGGCGAATTCGGCCCGAGTTCGGTCCGAATTCGGCCCGAGTTTGATCCGAATTCGGCCAGAGTTCGGCTGATGGTATATGTTTTTAAGTCAGAACCTGAGGCCCCCATCTTCTTTATCTCTTTCAAACCACATCAAACAGCAGCAGCAGTCGCCCGAAGTCCCCAAACCTTAGTTTTTCTTCACCTCCTTTCTTCCAATCTACGTGGAGATTTCCATCCAAATTTTGGATTTGTGCGGAGAATCGCGTCCTCTATAGCATACTTGTTTCTCGGAAGGTATAATTCTTTCTCTCCTCCACTCAAATTTTTAGGGTTTCTAGTTTTGGGAAAGAATGCCTAAGGGATTCAATCCTTTCAAGAGGAAGAAGACCCATACCAGTGAAGAGGCATCGTCTTCTGATCCAAACACAGATTCCCTCGTTTCCTCGGTCCAATCGGATGACGGTGCGTCGGATGAGTTTTATTTCAAAACTCACGACCAAGCATTACTTTGGTATGCCGACTTTGCTATACGCATTATATGCACAGGATCTCCAATTAAGTGGACAGTATTTCCTGATCACCGTTTCTACTTTGAGGTATTAGGGTTACACCATTTTGCTACTTTACAATTCCCTATAGCTATTAATACCATTAGATTGTTCTATTGTAACTTCGTGTTAGACGCTTTTACCGCAAGAACTCGTGTTGGCAGGATAGATATCGAGTTCAACAATGAATTGCTAGCAGAAATCCTTGGTCTTCCAAACGAAGGTGCCCCACTCGATGACATCACTGACTTCAATTTTTTCGAGGGCACGACTCCTGTTAGTTTCAAGAATGAGCTTTGTGCGCCCGCACGTGCTCGTCCTGGAAAGTTCAAGGCCAATAACTTGAACTTGTTTAACTATGAGTTACATCGCATCATCTATTCCACTCTGCTTACCAAATCCACTTCCAAAGAATGTCACTGCACTCAAACTTTCTGCCCTATATCACATTATTAAGGGGATTCCTTTTTTCTGCCCCTAAGACTATCATTCAGATGAGGGGTAGGTGTCGTGGTAGAGACCACAACCTCTCTTATGCGATGCTTATTCCACGCACCTTTCAGCGTTTTTATAATGACTTATCCACTTGTGCTCTGGACCTTGAGCCCAAGTTCCTCAAGCTTTCTCGTCGCAGTATTGCCACTGCTCCTCCACCTCCTGTACCTGCTCCTACTACACCTGCTCATACTGTACCTGGTCCTCCTCAGTCTTACCCTATGACCTTTGAGGGTATTCATCAGCACCTATCGGATCTGCAGACGTTCTTTGTTAACACTTCTAGGAAACATGAGTTCCGTGACGTGACTCGGTTCCAGGCTATTGCCAACTCCTTTGTCGATCTCAGATTTGCACAGATGGGTCATTCTACTAGCTCTCTTCCTAGAGACCCTTATGTATCTGGTTACCGCATTGATGATCAGGCGGTCCACTCTCTGTTCCAGCCTGAGAACGCTTACGATTGGTATCGTACTTCTGGTGCTACTCCACACACCTCTGGAGCTGGCACTTCTGGCGCTGGTCCATCTGGACATGCTGGCACTGCAGCAGATGATGATGTGGATGAGGATGATTTTTGAGTTGTTATACTTTTGAGACTGATGACTTTGTCTTATGTTTACTTGAAAATGCTTCGACATTCCAAGATAGTATCAATACTCTTATGATTTGTGACTTTTGATGGAATGTTTTATTATTCAGTTCAGCTTATTATTCAGTTTAGCATATTATTCATTTTTTTAGGATCATCTTTATTTATGCTTCCATATAAACTGCCTACGACAAATATTATTTGTTTATCTTATTTCTGTCTGTGATGTTTATACCATGTCTGTGTTGAATAAATTTAATCCTATTTTTTGTGTATTTCTTCACTGATTGTTACTTATGCATTTATTGCGGGGGAGCTTTCTCTTTGTAATTATTTTGCTAAGTGACAACGGCGAAGAAATAAGATCTAACATCTTCATGAATATAGGTTATGGACAATTTTTTTCAGTACTATTTTGAATTGATAAAGACCGAAGATGTTATATTGGTCAAGGTTTGTCAATTATCAAAATAGGGGAGATTTTTGGCCCATTGGTCATGGTCAAACCTGATTTTAATAATTGATCAAACTCTGTCTCGATAAACGACTCAATTCAGATGTTTACTAAAGACGTTTTGGACACTGATCAAGATTGGATATCTATTCAGCTCAAGACCGAAGCTCTGTTTGCCACTCTAGATTGTATTTCATTACACAATGTAATTTTTATTTTTATTGAGTCTAGGAATACATTGTACACCAAGTCGTACTGGTAAATAGGCTATCCGAAATCGTTTTTCAAAACTGATCTATCTTTTTAAAATAACCTATGTTTTTGAAAAACATCTACTTTTACAAAAAGCTTCTGAAGGATTTTCAAAAAGCCAAAAACAATTTTCACAAAATAAACCTGACCAAACCCTGACAGAACTCGGCCAGAGTTCGACCAGAGTTCGGCCAAGGTGAACGTTATGTGAACGTTAGATTTTGAACTTGGTCTCCCTTCAGTTACGGTTTGTTACAAAGAGTTCTGTCCGAATTCTGCCCGAATTCTGTTAGAGTTCTGTCTTTGGAAAAACTATAAATAGAGAGGAATTCTGATCATTTCAAGACACTCATGCACTTTCATCTTCTCTCTTCTAAAGCTTACGTTTCTTCCAAAGAGTTTTAAAAAGCTTCCATTTTTAAATCCCAGGCCAGTTACAATTCTCTAGTCAATTTGTCGGTACGGTGAGGTCTAGAAGATTTCAGAGAAATTGTAATCAGAGGCTTGATTGAAGAAAGACTATTCAAAACTGAAGTTGGTCGAGTTCTTCGTATCAAAGCTCGCGTCTGTAGAAGTTGCAAGGACTTCGTATGAAAACTTGTAGAATTTTCCAATAGTGGATTCAACTGGAAGCTAGAGTTCTTCCGACTGGACTAGTCCTCACAAGAGAAAAACCAGTATAAATCTCTGTGTTTGTGTTTGCCTTCTGATTACTCTTTTCTTTACAGTTATTTACTTTGTGATTATTATTATTTTTGTGATCTAACTGCTAACAAGTTTGAATTGGTAATATTCTGCTGCCTACTCTATTCACCCACTCTCTAGAGTATTCTGTTTTACGATTTCGTTCCTACAATAACCATGGGCGGAGCCACCTTAGGGCTAAGGTGGGCTCCATCCCCCTTAAAAAATATTTAGTTTTTTTTCATATGTATTTTTTTGTTCCATATGAGTCCAGCAATGCTTCAGCCCACCTCAGCCTAACCTAGCACACCCTAGGTTGAATTTCTAGTTCCGCCACTATTTTTAACTTGTCAAAAGATCACAAGATTGAATAAACTATATTGAACCATTTGTCTAATATTCAACTTTCACCAAACTCAAGAAGAAAGAAGAAGATTACAACTGAATCACTCACCTTATCCGTAGTGATCTCCTTGAACGAAAATAACAACTCCCCGTTCAGGTATTCTTTTCATGTTGTCTTGGATGGCAAGACTAAGAGCAAAGTACGATTTTTCTCTTAGATTTCCTATAGAATTGCTTTCTCGAATCTCCTATTAGGAGCATCTTGTGGCAATCCCCCCTCAACACATATAAATATGTTGAGAAACCTATTTTAGGGTTTAAAATTTTTTCAAAATAGTCTAATATCAATCTTGGTCATATGTACGAACCAACGATGTTGATTAAAACCGGAACCACATTCAAACCGACCGAAACCGAATTCGGCTTATTGTATACCAATAAGTTCTGTTTGGAAAAGCCTAAGTTCTAACAGAATTCAGACAGAACTCGGCCTCTTTTTCATAAAACTCATCCAGATTGGATTTTCGATTGCACTATATACATGTTGTCTCGCAACAGAGTTCCTATTCTCCATTTTTATTGATCTTTGATCCCCCGAACTATTATGCATCTTTCTTCATCTCTATCTCCTTGACTACCACGTCGACACTAGCTAACGTGTGTAGCACCTCCTTTAGGACTGGGATTATGCCGACATCAATAACATAGATATGACCGAAGTCCCTAACGATCAATATTACCGTAAGTCTTGGTCTTGTGTCCGACTTCTGTCTTTCACCGGAACATGCTTCCATTCCAACGAGCTTCTCCACCCTTGGCTATCCCAACCAAGCGAATGGTACGGTTCTCCTGAGATTCAGACTCCTGAACCTGTCACGCCCCGGTCCCGTAGGACCGATCGTCCTCGCTAAGGCGTGATTCCGCGTGAGCCTAGGTTGTGCTCACACAAGACGGGTTCTATAATGGCGGATTACAGGCTAAGCAACGGGGTCGTCGCACAGAAGTCCCATGCAGAAACATTGAATATACAAGGCAACACAAACATTAAAACAAAATTAGAATCTTTTATTAATACTTGGAATAAAATTACAAAGGCGCGAAGCCAAGTTATATCACTCAAGCTCATTTTTCTCTCTGATTACAATCACTCAGCTCTCTCTCATCTCTCAATACAATTTGATGAGCCAGCGGATACTTCAGATAGGCGATGTACATACATTATGTCTCGTATAAGTCCAAACTCTATATAGATGTATGCCTCGAAACGCCAAAGAACTCAGTGCCTCGACGCGTCCAAGCGAGCTCTGCACCAAAGAGCTTCTACCTGTGTCTGCACATGGAAACTGTGTGGGTGTTAGTACTCAACTGTACAGATGGAGTGAGCTTCTCGCCCATCCATACAAAACCAACACGTTCATTTACTTTGTGCAATATAATTCCTTTATTATTGTCTTTCTATTCTTGCCTTAGGATCGATTTTAGAAAATAGACTCTTGGCATATTTGTGTCTCTAGACCATCACAGTGTCTCGCACCGATAACTTACTTATCGATGTGCTTCTAGACCATTCTCGTGCTTACAATGTCAAGTATCGACTCGTACTTGCCCTTCTGACTCCTACCGTGGGATGCAACATGTTTTGTGCCTTCGATTTGGTCTGTGCTTTAAATATCGAGGTTATGCCTCACAATTCAACGTGACATGACCAAACTTTGCCTTACGGCCCTTCCTGACTTAACTCGAGATGACTCAATTCTGACTTATGGAACTTTATGCCAACAACTTAATGCTCGATGCCACATCCCGTGCCGAAGCACATGTCTTTGCTATAGCCAAATCTTAGGCTTCATACTGGCGTTGCTACCGTAAATCCCTTCTTAATACAACTCGTGTCGTGCTTGTACTTCCTTTGATTTGACCGACACCGTACATGCGGATTGTCGCTCAGCACACCAACACATCTATATGAAAGATCACGGCCCCCCAGGCCTACCTGGACTTTGTAGTCTTGCGTAGACAAGGATGTCCGGCACGAGTAGTGAGCCTTGTCGAAAGCCTTTAATCGCCTGAGCTGCACAATCCAGCTCAACTACCTTGCTTCCCTCCTAGGCCATTACCGTCATGTGGCCCCAGGTTTCTGAATCGAGGGTGCGAAACCTTGTCGACAAGTTGTCCAATGATCACGCACCTACGAGAACTTCTAGACTCAATATAAATGCATGGCCTAACTGTCATGTAACACCCACTTTTCAGAAATAAGAGTAATTTTATAATTTTGTAATTATAATCATTTAATAATGATATTTAAATTATATTGTAATTTTTGGTGATTTTTAATCAATTTAAAACTATTTAAATATTGAATTGTGATTTTGTTGGTTAAATTGTTAAACCCTAGTTTTGCTAAGCCTAAAGACTAACCATGACCAAGGGAGCCTAGTTATGTGATTAGAATGTCATATTACTATATTTTAGTCTAGGGGTATTTTGGTTATTTTGATAATTTTGTGAAATTGTAATTTGTATTAATTAAATATTGTGCTAATCTTTTAGTTAAGCCTTAACCTAGAAGTTTAACCTAATCTAGATTAGTCTTAAGGTTAGAATCATGGTTAGAACATTCCTACTAAGTGCCAAGGTTAGCAATATCTAGATATTTCTAAGTGCGATATTTTCTCCTTAGGATATTTGTAAAAAGAAAGCCTTAGGACTAATTGGACCAATAGGAGGACTTGAAATTGGGTGGAGAAGCTTTAGCCACTCATCTACATCTAAACCTAACCCTAATTCATTTTGTGGCAGCCACAGTGCCCCATTTGTAGTTCAATTTTGACCCCCCTTCCAACTTTCAAATGCCATATATATATTATATGTATTTATATAGATAGTTTATAATTGAATGTTCATATGTTATAGGTGTGTGTTAGAGTTTTGTATATATCTATATAGATATTGTGTAAGGTTGGTTGAGTTGAGGGTAATCTCATTGGTATATGATTGTGAGAGGATGTAGATTGAGGTCAAGAGGATACCTTGTATATAGTTGACAAAGGGTATATGACATGATCTAGGTATAGGGTATTGAGTATCATATTTTTGTGTTGAGTTTTTAGATGAGGATATTACCTATAGCATGTGGTCAAGTATAGGTATGGTATGGTATATGGTATGGGTTAAGATATTGAGTTATGATATGTATTTTGGTCGAAGATTTTGAGATACCTATATATGTAAGATATGTATGTACTAGATTAGAGAGGCCATTTATATATTGTGATATGATATAGGTCTAGTATCTTAGTATCTTATATATATATATATATATATATATATATATATATATATATATATATATATATATATATATATATATATATCTTCTAACGCATGCGGGCTCAGTATAATCGTATGTCCCACGCACATGATTCTTGGCCTGTCGTATGGAACGACTTTTGGAGTGCGAACGTAGTCCGTTGGCCTTGTCATCATCGCCGTGCACACGTACCCCGCGTACTCCGTGCGCTTCAGAGCTCCACTCGTTAGCACACCGTCTTTTGACGGCAGTTACTCAACACCTCGCTTTGCCCACGAAGCCGAAGAGACACCCTCGACGACTAAGGGTGACCGTCCGTACGACGGCCACTGATTCCTTGTCGCCTGCGACTACCGATTCCGTCCAGCCGCCCGTTCTATGTGCACGACGCGCATATTGGCGACGATCGCCGACGTCCTTACGATCGAGCCTGCGATCGTTTATGGCGGACGTCTTCTCGTCGCCCTCAGCACCGCCGTACGATGGGCCGCGTGGTCGGCCTATCGCTTATACCCGTGGGCGAATGGTGCTGATTCTCCGATCCGTCGCATGACGACCGTGCACTGCGTTTGCTACACGGACGCCTCATTCTGCCCCACACAATATGTATATATAACAATATGTATATATATATATATATATATATATATGCCTATGGTTAGGTTATAAGTTAGTATAACCTAGAAGTTGACCCAATAGATTGAGAGTTGACCAAAAGTCAACATTGAGTCAATATGTAACCAGTTGACCTAGCTTGACTAGAGTTTGACTTAGTTGACTAAGATTGACTTAGTTGACCAACCCTAAAGTTGACCAATAGTTGACCATTGACCAAATTGACCCTTGATAGCCTAAGTTTGACCAGTTGACCAAGATAGCCTTGTTGTTGACCTAGTTTGACTAGATGTTGACTTAGTTTGACCCAGAGTTGACCAAGAGTTGACATTGCCCTAGATTGACCTAGAAATCATGTAGATTATATCGTAAACTTCATTTACCTTATTTTAAACACATTATAACCCATATTGCTCTATTTAGGACATTGTTACTCTGGTACAGACATCTGATATTACACTACTCTATTCAGAGTGGCAGGAGAGTACATTCTCTGATAGTTCTTTCATTTACTTGTCGATTACTTATGTACTTCAGTTCTAGTTAGTTCTATTTGATTCTCTGTTACAAACACGATTTGACATTGCTGGATCCATTACATGCGACACTCATTTATTCAGGGCTAGCCTCTATTTCTGGAACTACTACTAGCATCACCTACTGGAATCACCCTGGAATCACCTATTAGTATCATTCATGTTCTGGCTGGACTTGTACTTATTTTTGTGTCGGATTATTAATTCATTTGTACTTGTTGGGTGAGAAAATATTGGAGTAGACATGTGAACATTCCCAAATACTGGAACCACTTCCTTGGAATTATACTGGAAAGATAACCATCCCACACTTGGCCGAGTGTGCGATGTGCCGTATTACCTACAGCCATTTACATATTGATCTCGGTATTTTAAAACATACTCTTAGTATATAGTCTGGACTCACCCTAGAATCATTAATCACTGACTGGACTCATCTTGTCCTGGATTCATCTGGTATTAGATTTACATTGTCTGGACTCATATTGGGATTACATTTGACTCATATTATACTATCTGGACTTATATCATGTTAGTCTAGTTTAGCGAGATCTTATTTTACAGTCTTCATTGCCATGCTTCTCCTCTTGTTTAGTTACCTCACTTCCTTTGTACCTTAACTGCTTCTCTACATCTTTACTCGTATAAACTGCTATGTTCATCAATACAACTGTCTATAACTGCTTTATAGTTCTTTGTCATTTACTTGGAATTTCTAGATGAGTTGTGCTCATTCCTGTCCTGACTGGACCTATTGAAAATATTACAGATGCTTGCCCCGAGGACACTTGTCATACTTACTATGGACCAGGAGATGGTTTAGCTACCTTTGGCCCCGACACTCAGGAGTGATCAGGAGACTAGCTAGTTGACTTGCTTTAGATTCATGTTTAGGACTTGAATTGTAATAACTTGAGATATTGAGTTCGTATTTGAGTTTGTTTGAGACATTATTATTTAGTAGTTTATATTTATTGTTGTTGTTTAGTCTTTAGTCATAAACTTCTGTATTATTTTATAGTGCTTAGACTGTGATTGAAATTTCATTATATCTATACTTGTCCTCCGTTCGGAGTTGAGATTTGACAAGTACATTATATAATTACGTGATTTGTTGATTAGAAAGTGATCTAGAACAACGTTCTACCGTCGACACTGTGACATAGGCTGGACGTACCCACTTTTCGTGCCACTACACTGGGTGCGGGTTGTGACACATTTTTAGTGGTGGCCCATGCAGGTCAAGTTTATGTAGTGGTATTCGAACTAGAATATCACTACAGCCTGCGATAGGATTGAGAGATAGGCTTAAATGGAGAGGTACTCAATCACAGTTAAGAAAATTCTGTTTTAATTCCTTCCATCTACACTTCTTGGTGAATTGCCTTCTTTGAAATAAACTGTCCTCTTTTGTTTATATCGATTCCTGCTCAGTATTGACTTCATTATTTGATCTGTCTTCAGGATGGTGGAGACACGATCACATCGCCCCGGTCCAGTAGATACTGGTGAGAGGTCTGCCACCTCTCGTCCAGTGCAGCAGGATACTGGGACCGTAGCACCTTTTGTTCCCGTTCAGGCAGGGATAACTGCAGCCTTTGGGGGTACACCTCTACCTGTTCGAAGGATGACCCTAGTCATTCCTGAGATATTTCAGTAGCAGCATCAGCAACCACCTGCGAGATTGGTTGACGTTGTACACCTCTTTTCCTTCGTGGAGCGGATCTTGGAGTCCCACCAACAGCAGCAGCGCCAGACTATCGACTTTCGACAGGGCATAGATGAGGCCCACCAGCTGGTCAGGACGATAGTAGAGATAGTTACCGTATAGCCACAGGAAGGACAGACACATCAGTGCCATCAGAGGACGCCGGGCATCCAAGAGTTTCAGAAGATGCGTCCAAGGAATTTTCTTGGTACATAGGGTATCCACTATACGAATGACTGTATAGAGCATATGGAGGAGATATTTCGATTAGCAGAGATACCAGCCCGACTTCAGATCGATGCTGCGGGCAGCCAGATGCAGGACTTGGCCTGTACATGGTACTAGACAAACCCAGAGTGGGAACCAAGGGACAAACTTGGGCAGCCTTCAAGGAGCTGTTCAAGGGGTAGTTCTTTCCAGACGTAGCACTTGGAGGCATAGAGGCACAGTTTGAGAGCCTAGTTCAGGAGAACCAGACAGTTGGGGAATATGCTGGATAGTTTTGCCGGCTGAGAAGATTCATTAAGGACCTGAGCGAGAAGACGAAGGCGAGGAAGTTCCGTAGAGGTTTGATCAGAGAGGTCCGGTCATTGACCAAGAATGACAAGGATGCTTCCTTCGCAACGATCTTAGCAGGAGCTAGGGCAGCAGAGGATGATCTAGGGTTGAAACTGAAGAGGGGTCGAGATGCTCATGTAGCTAGTAGCAGTGGAGGTCCAGCCAAGAGGCCTCACGTACAGATTCCACAGATGCAGGCACCAGTGAGAGTACAACAGGCACAACATCAGCCTAGAGGACAGGATCGCAGGGTGCAGACTTGTGCCAACTGCAGGAAGGTAGGGCATGTTTGGGAGTCTTGTAGAGGAGGCTAAAGATTTGTCTATTTTGTGGGTCTGATGCTCACAAGATGATAGATTGTCCCGCTGTACCTCTGTTTGAGGGAGCTAGGCCACCTGTGGCATAGCACCATGCCCAACACCATGCCTAGCACCAGAAGGATAGAGCTTTTGTGCTGGCGGTCGAGGAGACCGGCGTTGCAGGTGATGGGTTAGCAGGTTTGTCCTTCTTGTTCTTCTTCTTTCCCATCTTCATGTGTGATTTCTATTAGTATCTATCAGGATATGCTTGTGATATGCTAGATAGTAGTTACCCTGTTTAAGACTGTAGAATTACGACCAGTAGGACTATGATTGCATGTTATTTATTGACCTTGATTGTTGGGGGTTTGACCTAGAAGATGTACGATCATCTTAATTTCGAGGATGAAATTCTTCTATGGAGGGTAGACTTGAAACACCCATTTTTCAGAAATGAGGGTAATTTTGAAATTTTGTAATTATAATCATTTAATAATTATATTTAAATTATATTATGATTTTTGGTGATTTTTAATCAATTTAAAACTATTTAAATATTGAATTATGATTTTGATGGTTAACTAGTTAAACCCTAGTTTTGCTAAGCCTAGAGACTAACCATGACCAAGGGAGCCTAGTCATGTGATTAGAATGTCATATTACTACTTTTTAGCCTAGGGATATTTTGGTCATTTTTACAATTTTGTAAAATTATAATTTATATTAATTAAATATTGTGCTAATCTTGTAGTTAAGCCTTAACCCAGAAGTTTAACCTAATCTATATTAGTCTTGAGGTTAGAATCATGGTTAGAACATTCCCACAAAGTGCCAAGGTTAGTAATATCTAGATATTTCTAAGTAGGATATTTTTTCCTTAGGATATTTGTAAAAAAGAAAGCCTTAGGACTAATTGGACCAATAGAAGGACTTAAAATTGGGTGGAGAAGCCTTAGCTACTCATCTACATATAAACCTAACCCTAATTCATTTTGTGGCAGCCACAAATAGAAATCCCCCCTCCTATAAAGTATCATTTAGTAGCCCGTTGCCTCTTTTAATATCTACAAAGAACCCTAACTTGTTCTTCCCCGAATTCCTCCCCCTTTATCCAAATTGATCCCAAATTGAGGCTACTCTCTTGCATTGGGATTCATTTCAAATGTGGAGGCTAGTGGGGGCTTGCTTGCAAGAAGTGGAGCTCATTTGGACATCGCTTGAGGAAGGGAACTTCTCATTTAGGAGCCCTTTACATTGAGTTTGAACTTTCAATAGGTAAAATCCTACAAACCTTAATAAATTCCTGATTTCTTTTCATAAATGCATTCATTTAGGGTAACCCTAGCTGTCCCTCAAGTTTGGTAGGAATTGGAGTCCAATTAGTGTCCGTATTGGACACGTATTAGTCCTCTATAAACTGTGTTTGATGAAATGCCTAAACCAATGTTTTGTTTATCTTTTTCAAAACTAATTTCATGAATGTATAGCCCTATATGTGGGGATTTGTATCTATGTTGATTGAGTTGATTTTTGTTCACTTTTTGTGTCTAAATTGGACACGCACCTCATGCACGAGACACCGCACGAGGCTCGTACGGCTTCCCTGCTGCTCGAGTGTCCTAGCGGACACGACACGGCACCATTGGTCATAAAACTTCATGGACATGTGGGGGCACCCACTGACATCATGTCCATGAAGTTTTATGGGTCCTCGTTCAGTGTGCACGAAGAAATCGACTGCGCACTGACATTGCACTGTCTGTGCATGGTTGAATTTTCGTCTCGGATACGGGGCTATAACTTAGACACGACATTACCCCGACTCGATACAGACACCTAGACTCCTAGCCCTAGACCCCCTCTAACTCTAAGCACGTGCACGAGATAGATGGTTGAGTGTGTCGTGTCCTTTTAGACTCGACATGTGTGCACGAGCCCAGCCTATGCACAGTTTGATACTGAGTTCGACCCCCCCCCCCTCTGTCACTATGATGACACATTTGGGACACAATGTTTGACACTAGTAGACACGTGTGACACTCACACACAAATACCCCTAACACACGAGTGTTTTGATTGGGATTGCTTGGAATTTGGGTTTGAACTTGGATTCAAAATGGGAACTAGTTACTGATACTTGAGTTGGGTTATGTTGAGTTGTATGTATATGTGTGTTGGTTATTTTGATTGGGTGCTAAGAGTTAGGTTCAGGTAGCAGTGGTATTGTAGGGAAGATGGGCTCGGGTTAGGCTTGATAGCAGTGAGCAAGCCAGCTTAGGCAGACAGGTAGCAGCCGAGAAGCCTGTTTGGCTTGGCATTGCCTTGTTATTGCAGCAGTGAGTGAGAGTGAGGGATAACTGGAAATATATAGGTTCTGTTCAGTGATATAGGGATAATTGATGAGTAATGAGTAGTTGGGATTTGAATTAGCAGCAGTAGGAGCAGAGCATGGGGGCAGCCACAGTGCCCTATTGCTAGTTCAATTTTGACCCCCCTTTCCAACTTTCAAATACCATATATATGTATTGTATTTATTTATATAGATAGTTTATAATTGAATGTTCATATGTTATAGATGTGTGTTAGAGTTTTGTATATATCTATATAGATATTGTATAAGGTTGGTTGAGTTGAGGGTAATCTCATTGGTATATGGTTGTGAGAGGATGTAGATTGAGGTCAAGACGATACCTTGTATATAGTTGACAAAGGGTATATGACATGATCTAGGTATAGGGTATTGAGTATTATATTTTTGTTTTGAGTTTTTAGATGAAGATATTACCTATAGCATGTGGTCAAGTATAGGTATGGTATGGTATATGGTCTGGGTTATGTACTAGATTAGAGAGACCATCTAGATATTGTGATATGATATGGTTCTAGTATTTTATATATATATATATATATATATATATATATATATATATGGTTAGGTTATAAGATAGTATAACCTAGAAGTTGACCCAGTAGATTGAGAGTTGACCAAAAGTCAACATTGAGTCAATATGTGACCAATTGACCTAGCTTGACTAGAGTTTGACTTAGTTGACTAAGATTGACTTAGTTGACCAACCCTAAAGTTGACCAATAGTTGACCATTGACCCTTGATAGCCTAAGTTTGACCAGTTGACCAAGATAGCCTTGTTGTTGACCTAATTTGACTAGATGTTGACTTAGTTTGACCCAGAGTTGACCAAGAGTTGACTTTGATCTAAATTGACCTAGAAATCATGTAGATTGCATTATAAACTTCATTTACCTTATTTTAAACACATTATAACCTATATTGCTCTATTTAGGACATTATTACTCCGGTACAGATATATAATATTATACTACTCTCTTCAGAGTGTCAGAGGAGTACATTCTCTGATAGTTCTTTCATTTATTTGTCGATTACTCATGTACTTCATTCTAGTTAGTTCTATTTGATTCTCTGTTACAAACACGATTGGATATTGCTGGATCCATTACATGTGACACTCATTTATTCATGGCTAGACTTTATTTCTGGAACTACTACTAGCATCACCTACTGGAATCACCCTGGAATCACCTACTAGTATCATTCATGTTCTGGCTGGACTTATACTTATTTTTGTGTCGGGTTATGGATTCATTTGTACTTGTTGGGCGAGGAAATATTGGAGTAGACATGTGAACATTCCCAAATACTGGAACCACTCTCTTGGAATTATATTGGAAAGATAACCATCCTATATTTGGCGAAGTGTGTGATGTGCCGTATTACCTACAGCCGTTTACATGTCGATCTCGGTATTTTAAAACACACTATTAGTATATAGTCTGGACTCACCCTGAAATCATTAATCATTGACTGGACTCATCTCGTACTGGATTCATCTGGTATTAGATTTATATTGTCTGGACTCACATTGGGATTACACTTGACTCATATAATACTATCTGGACTTATATTATGTTAGTCTAGTTCAGCTAGATCTTATTTTACAGTCTTTATTGCCATGCTTCTCCTATTGTTTAGTTACCTCACTTCCCTTATACCTTAACTGCTTCTCTACATCTTTACTCGTATAAACTGCCATGTTCATCAATACAACTGTCTATAACTGCTTTATAGTTCTTTGTCATTTACTTGGAATTTCTATATGAGTTGTGCTCGTTCTTGTCCTGACTGGACCTGTTGAAAATATTACAGATTCTTTCCCCGAGAACACTTGCCGTACTTACTATGGACCAGGAGACGGTTTAGCTACCTTTGGCCCCGACAATCAGGAGTGATCAGGAGACTAGCTAGTAGACTTGCTTTAGTTTCATATTTAGGACTTGAATTGTAATAACTTGAGATATTGAGTTCGTATTTGAGTTTGTTTGAGACATTATTATTTAGTAGTTTATATTTGTTGTTGTTGTTTAGTCTTTAGTCATAAACTTCTGTGTTATCTTATCGTGCTTAGACTATGATTAAGATTACATTATATCTATACTTGTCCTCCGTTCAGAGTTGAGATTTGACAAGTACATTATATAATTGCGGGAGTTATTGATTAGATAGTGACCTAGAACAGCGTTCTACCGCCGATACTGCAGCGTCGGCTGGACGTACCCACTTCTCGTGCCCCTACACTGGGTGCGGGTCGTGTGTAACACCCAGTTTTCCAGATGAGGGTAATTTTGAAATTTTGTAATTATAATTATTAATTATTGATATTTATTTCACATTATGATTTTTGGTGATTTTTAATAATTTTTAAACTATTTAAAAACTGCTTTAAGTCATGACTTGTGATTTTGACGTGGTGCTAGTGAGACCCTAGAGACTGCATGACCTAGAGCCTAACCATGTCATTAGGATAATTTAATTATTATTTTTAGCCTAGGGATAATTTGGTCATTTTGACTTATTTGAATTATTTGACGATTTATTGAATTTGTGAATTCTAGTTGACTTTGACTTGTTGAGACCTAGTGGACTAGCCTAGAAGCTAACCCTAGCTATGATAACCCTAGTCTAGCTTGAGTTAACTCATTTTAGTCATTAGAGATTATTTTTAGAATGAGAGGATTAGTTTAAGTAGAATTATTTCATGGTTTGTGATTTTAATGAAAGGACTAGTGATTTAAGGACTTAATGATTTATGACTTGGCCCATGGCCCATTATTTGACACCCTAACCCTAACCAAACCCTAAATGACCAGCCACATAGGGATTCCCATCCTATATAAACACTTATTCTCTAGGGCTTGCCTCTTTCTTTATTCATTTCAACATTGGAAAATAAAGGTATTTGTTCCCCTTCCAAAAATCCCCATAAATCCATTTTAATTCCTTTTTAATCCTAGTTTCTTGCATTAGAACCTAATACTCTCCTATTTTCTGATTTTGGGGTTTAATCCCAGCTTTGGGTCAATTTGGAGCTTTTGCCATCAAGAGAAGGAATCCCCCATTTGAAGCTTTTCAAAGCTTTTTGCACATATAGGTAAAACCCTTTAAATTAATTTAAATTTTAGTTTTATTTGCATGTAGGGCTAGATCTAGGAGTCCCCTAGGTGTCCCTGAAATTTGGGTGAATTTTGTGTCCGTTTGGTGTCCGTATCGGACACGTGTCATAATGTTTGTTAGGTGTTCGACGAAATATCTCAAAGAAAATTTTTATGTTGTTTTTGTAAACTAATTGAATGGAAATTTAGGTCTTAAATTGTAGATCACGAATCTATTTGACTGAGTCGAGATCACTGTATTTTTTGTGTCCAAATTGGACACGTACCGCGCGTGCTGACCCATTCAGTGTCCTGCTATTCGACCTCTCGTGTGGACACGACACGCCACGTGGCGGCCTGCCACTTGGCGCAGACCAAGGGGCAGGGACTGACATCATACCCATTAAGTTTCGTGTCATCTTGTGTCGTGTCGGGGAAGAAATCCCATGTGCACGGGTTTTGCACTAGCTGTGCACGCGCGGAGAAGCCCCTCTGATACGGGGTTCGTATCCGCGTGTGACACAACTAGGACACGTCGTGCTGTGTCTGGGGTGTATCCCTATCCTAGGCGAACCCACAGACATGAGCACGAGACGCGTGTCCTTCTGTGTCGTAAGCACGAGGCTCTGTCCTCGTCGTACGACACTGCTGTGTCAGTTCAGTATTTTTGGGTATTTGGTTTATTGGACACATTCGTGTCCCATTTGTCGACACGAATGGTATCCCCTAGACACCTAACATATGGAGAACACATCTATGCACCTGTTTGTAAAATTCTATGGTTTAATTTAGGTTTTTGAATTAAGTTTTGGATGATGAACTGTATGTATGCATTCACTGATACTACACACTGTTTTTTAACCCTGAACTCTAATTTCCTTTCTAAACTGAACATGATGTCTAATTTGCCATGTTAGGTTCAATTACATGTTTATTACATTACCTAAATGTTAGATTAGGATATGTTATCAAGTGATGGATTTTCGAATGTGGTTGGGCTGTTCAACTGTAGACTGAAACTTCCTGGAATTTTACTGTTAGTTAAGGCTGAATTTTTTAACTTCAATTTAAACTGTTATTGGATGTTTAATTGTCATGGTAAGATTGTATATGATGTTGTAATAAGCTTCCAGATTGATGTGTGTTTTGATTAGGTTCTAATGGGTAGTATAGCTGATATCCTTTTCAAGTCAATTTTGAGTTTCTAATTGAATTTCCTTGTATATGTTCACTGTCATTTTCCTGAGTTTAAATGAATAGATTGATGACTTAGTTTAATTTGATGTTAACTGGGTTCGAAAACTGTTAACTGAGAGTATGGGGTTGATTCTCAGGTTTTGGGATTTAGTGTATAATTTAGAATGAATAAATGATTATGTGAAATATGTAAATATGCCTAAAACTAAACCCCCTAAACTGCCATTGTTGAGAACACCCCTACAACCCTCACTGTATACACACATCTCCTAACCTATTACACATTCACTGTTTTTTTCTGAAATCCTGAGAACCTATTGAAGTATCAATTGTTTCCACTGATTTTTCCCCTGTTTAATCACCATGTATTGATGCAATTATATGTGTATTATGTTACTACAATGAGGGGTTATATTTTATGGTTGTAATTGGAATTTCGATTTGGCTTGGGATGAGTAAACTGTCTTTGGTTCTTAGGTTCCCGAGGACCCTATGAAAACTGTCATTGACAGTCCTCCAATCTGAGAACTTAATCTAGACATTATAACCCACACACACATTCATCTATACACCTATATAAAACTGAAAACTTATCACCCCTACATGCCACATAACCCCTTGCCATGCTACACCTACCCATTTGCTATACACAAAGATAGGTTCACACATTACTCTGTTAACACACACACCACACCACTCCTCATGCCCCCTTCCTTAGCCCTCTATCTCAATATATATATATATATATATATATATATATATATATATATATATATATATATATATATATATATATATGGAAATATGTAAATATGCATGTATTTATATAATGACATATGCAAAGGAATGTAAGGATGTAATATACATAATGTATGCATTGTTGAATTTGAATGAAAGAATGTGATATACAATACAAATATATATGTGAGGGTGTATGGTCATGTCTATGTATCTATCTATCTAAATAAGTATGTATCACATACATGATAGGTATACTTGTAATGAACATGCATATGGTGGTGTAAGGGAATGAATGATATGAATACTTGAATGCAAGAATAAATGTATGCAATCTTATGCAAATAATATGCAAGTATTAGTGTCTTGAATGAGTAATGTGTAGGAACAAAATAGTAAAGCGTAATACTCTAGAGAGGGGGTGAATAGAGTTGGCAGCGGAAAAATGCTAATTAAAAATGTTAGCAGCACAATCACAGAATATTAATCACAACTGAAATAATGTAAAGGCAAAGTTAAGAGAGCAAACGCAAAGACAGCGATGTATACTGGTATTCCTCTGTTGAGGACTAATCCAGTCGGTAGAACTCTTGCTACCAGTTGAATCCACTATTAGAAAAACCGCAAGTTTTCTTACGAAGTCCTTGCAACTTCTACAACGCGAGCTTTGATACGAAGAACTCGTCCAACTTCAAATGTGAAGAGGTATTCTTCAATCAAGCCTTCTGATTACAATCTCTCAGAAACTTCTAGACCGTACCGTACTGGCAAATTGACTAGAGGATTGTAACTGGCTTGGGATCTGAAATTGAAAGCTCTAGAAAAACTCTTTGGAAGACTGAAAGCTTTAGATAGAGAGAAGATTGAAAGTGAATGAGTGAATTGAAATGATCGAAATCCTTCTCTATTTATAGGAGTTCCAAAGGCAGACTTCTGTCAGAATTCGGGCAGAATTCGGACAGAACTCTTTGAGCAAATCTCGGTCAAATCCGCAACTGCAGGAGGACCAAGTTCCAAAGATTCAAAATCACAACGGCCACCAACCGAACTCTGGCCGAACTCTGGCCGAACTCGGTCCGAGTTCTGTCAGGGTTAAGTCCGGGTTTAGTTAGGGTTTTTGAAAAAGCTTTTGGTGATTTTTGAAAACCTTTTTGAAAACCTTTTTGAGAGGTCATTTTAAAAACATTTTGAACTCATTTAGGGATAGCCTATTTGCCAGTACGACTCGGTGTACAACATATTCCTAGACTCAAATAAAATGAAAAATACATTGCATAAGGAATTACAGACTCGAGTAGGCAAACAGATCTTCGGTCTTGAATGGAGTGGATAGCCAATCTTGATCATGTCCAAGAATCCGAGATGTCCCGACTGGCTTCGTATATCCAGACAGAGTTTGATCAATTATTAAAATCAGGTTGACCATATGACCAATGGGCCAACAATCTTCCCCATTTTGATAATTGACAAACTATGAATGATATAACATTAAGCTAAGCTTGTTCAAAAAATATCAAAAAGTAGAAATTGTTCATATCCTGTATTATCTCAAAAAAAATGTTAGATCTTTAATTTTCTCCCCCTTTGTCACTTAGTAAAATAATTGCAAAAGAGAAGGCTCCCCCGCAATCAATGCATAAGTAACAAGTAGTGAGAAAACATATAAAAGACAAAAAAAAAATTTGAGAAACACATTACAGCTTGTATTGTTTCTACAGATTAGCATAATAGGCATGTATTATTTCAAGAAAAAAATCTCAGGCATGCTATTTCACAGGCAGTTTGTAATGAAGAAGCAGTATAAAGAGATAGTGCTAATAATTAAAACAAAGTGCTGAAATAAACTGAAATGCCATAACTGAAACATCATAAACATGTCCATGAATGATAATAGTACTGAAACAAACTACAAAGTGCTGATAATAACTAGAAAGTACTGATAAAAATAAAAGAAATACTGATAAAAACTTGGAATGTTGGAGCATTTCCAAGTGTACAATAAAATGTCACTAAAAAATTAAATCACATCTCCTCACTCGACCAGCATGTCCTGAAGGACCAGCACCAGAAGTACCAGCGCCAGAAGGATGAGTAGGGGCGCCAGCATAGAACTCACCAACGTAGTCACGAGGTGCACGATACCAATCATAGGCGTTACCAGGCTGGAAGTAGGCATGGACAGCCTCATCCTTACAGCGGTAACCCGAAAAAGCTGGATCTCGAGGGATGGAATCGGCTGAATGACCAGTCTGAGCAAAACGAAGATCAGCCAAGGAGTTTGCCATCGCCTGATAACGGGTGACGTCGCGAAACTCACGCTCGTGAGCCATGTCCGTCATCGAGACGTGCAAAGCAGATAAATGCTGATGTATGCCCTCAAATGTCATGGAATACTGATGAGGTGGTGGAGGAGGTGCTGTAGGAGGAACAGTAGGTGGAGCTGTAGCAGTCATGCTACGACGAGATAACTGAAGAAACTTGGGCCCAGGGTCCTGAGTACAAGTCGACAGATCGATATCGAAGCGCTGAAAGATGCGTGGGAGAATCATCACGTAAGAGAGATTTCTATCTCTTGCACGACAACGACCCATCATCTGAATCACGGTCTTAGGGGCAGAAAATGGAATCCCCTTAAGAATGTGGTACATGGCGGACAGCTCAAGAGAAGTCACATCGTCCTTTGAAGTGGATTTTGGAAGAATAGTGGAATAGATGATGCGATGCAATTCATAGTTAAACAAGTTCAGGTTGTTAGCCTTGAACTTTCCAGAGCGTACTCTATCAGGTGCACAGAGTTCCGTTTTGAAACTTGCGAGTGTCGTGCCTTCGAGAAAGTCAAAATCAGTGATATCGACTAGCGGTTCACCTTCGTTAGGGATACCAAGGATCTTCGCTAAGTGGCTATCATCGAAATTGATATTAATACCTCCAACACGTGTGCTCACATCGAAAGTGTCTAATATGAGATTGCAATAGAATAATCTAATGGCATTAGTTGCTATAGGGAAGCATATTTTAACAAATAAGTGTAACCCTAATACCTCAAACAAATGACGATGATCAGAAAATACAGTCCATTTTACTGGAGCGCCTGTGCATATGGATCGCATAGAAAAATCACCATACCACAGTAGGGCTTGGTCGAGGGTTTGAAAGAAAAACCCATCGAACGCACCGTCGCTCGTTTGGACCGGCAAAAAGAGTGAATCCGTATGTGGATGCGAAGATGACCCTTCCTCACTAGGGGTCGTCTTCTTCCTCTTAGATGGATTGAATTTAGGTACCATATGTGCAAATTGGAATAAAAATGCACTAATTGAAAGGTGGAGAGAGATGGAGTTATACCTCACGAAATCAAGATATGTCGTAGAGAACGACGATCTCCGCACGATTCCAAATTTTGGAGAGATTTCACCACTTGGATTGGATGGAATAGGGTGGTGAAGAACTAGGGTTTTGATGCTCGGGTCGGCTGCTGCTGCTGTTTGAAATAGTTTGGAAGCAATGAAGAAGAAGGGCTGCTCGGGTTCTGTATATATAACCAGACACCCTCAACCGAACTCGGGCCGAATTCGGTCAGAGCTCTGGCCGAATTCGCCTAGGGTTCTATAAAGTTGATTTTGCCATTCTTTTTTATTGTCTCATTTCAAATATTTAATTCAAAGATTAGTTATTTTAGCCTTCAATTAACATAATTAATATTCTTTTATGAATTAAATGTCGTTACACAGCGACTGTCTCAGATTAGCTGTAGGAGTACTGTCCCAGCTGGCGGAGGTTCATCGGGGAACTCTTAAGTACTGCTTCGCTTCAACCGTAGTTGTGGTGACAGACAGACTCTTTATTGGCTTGTCTCTAACACAGTTTTTGCATAATAATATATAATCATAAAACAAAATCAATTAATATTATTGACGTCCAAAATTCCTAATTCTCGACGTAAATAATTGAAACGATCTTCCGCTAGAGGTTTAGTGAAGATGTCAGCTAGTTGATTTTCAGTATCTATGTACACAAGGTTTATATCTCCATTTTGATGATGATCTCTAAGAAAGTGATGTCGAATCTTGATATGTTTAGTACGAGAGTGACATACTGGATTCTTAGTCAAATTAATAGTGCTTGTGTTATCACAAAAAATAGGAATATGTGTGTAAAATAAATCATAGTCTTCTAGAGTTTGTTTCATCCACAAAATCTGAGCGCAACAACGTCCTGCGGCGATGCACTCAGCCTCTGTTGTTGATAGGGCTACAGAATTTTGCTTTTTTACTAAACCAAGAGACTAAAGCTTTGCCTAAGAAATGACATGTGTTACTTGTACTTTTTCTATCAACTTTACATCCAGCAAAATCTGTATCCGAATAACCAATAAGGTCAAAGGACTTAGTTTTGGGATACCACAAGCCAACAGAAGAAGTGCCTTTAAGGTATCGAAAGATATGCTTAACTGCGGACAGATGTGATTCCTTTGGGTTAGCTTGAAAATGTGCACACAGGCAAATACTAAACATTATATCTGGACGACTAACAGTTAAATAAAGTAAACTACCAATCATACCTCGATACTTACGTGTGTCGACTGGCTTGCCTTGTTCGTCTGAATCAAGCTTTGTTGAAGTTGCCATTGGAGTACCAATAGGTTTGACATTGTCCAGATCGAACTTATTTAGCAGATCTTTTGTATATTTGGCTTGATTTATGAACGTCCCATTATCAGTTTGTTTGATTTGTAATCCGAGAAAGAATTTCAGCTCTTCCATCATGCTCATCTCAAACTCATTCTGCATACACTTAGAAAATTCTTGACACAGAGATTCATCAGTAGATCCAAATATAATATCATTAACATAGATTTGAATTAAAAGCAGCTTGCCATTAAAAGATTTAATAAACAGTGTAGTGTCAACCTTGCCATTTAAAAAACCGTTGTCAAGTAGAAAAGAATTTAAACGATCATACCAAGCACGAGGTGCTTGTTTTAAACCGTATAAGGCTTTCTTCAACTTGAAAACATGATCTGAGTTTTTGAAATCTGTGAAACCTGGAGGTTGTGCTACAAAAACTTCTTCTTTTATAAAGCCATTTAAAAAAGCACTCTTCACATCCATTTGAAAAAGTTTGAAATCAAGAAAACATGCAAATGCACATAACATGCGAATGGATTCTAATCTCGCAACTGGGGCATAAGTCTCATCGTAGTCGATACCTTCTTCTTGATTGTATCCTTGAGCTACGAGTCGAGCCTTATTACGAGTCACTAAACCATTCTCATTCAGTTTGTTTCGGAATACCCAACGGGTGCCAATGACCGGATGATCAATAGGCCTGGGAACAAGTTCCCAAACTTGATTCCGTTCAAATTGGTTTAATTCCTCTTGCATAGCATCTATCCAAAAACTATCACTACATGCTTCATCAATAGTTTTGGGTTCTAGCTGTGAAATAAAAGCAACACTAGAAATAATATCTCTACAGGATATACGAGTACTTACTCCCTTGGTAATATCACCAATTACCAAATCCTTTGGATGATCAGCTGTAAATTTCAACCTTTTCGATAAATTCTGAAGGTAGCTGGTTCCTGGATCTTCTCTAGGAGGTTCAGCTAGTGCAGAGCTTGGTTGAGAATCAGCTGGAGTTGAGCTTGGTACAGATGTATCTTCGTCATTGTCATCGATAGTCATTTGATTCAATTCATCAAAAGTAACATTGATTGACTCTTCGATGATCATGGTACATTTGTTGAAGACTCTGTATCCTTTGCTCTTGGCCGCATAACCTAAAAATATACCTTCATCGGCATTTTCATCAAATTTTCCCAAATTGTCTTTTGTATTAAGAATAAAACATTTACAACCAAAAATTCTAAAGTAAGAAACTGAGGGAATTCTATCAAACCATAACTCAAATGGAGTCTTCTTCGATTTGGGTCAAATTAGAACTCTATTGAGTACAAAGCAAGCTGTATTGACAGCTTCAGCCCAGAAATATTTGGGTAGACTAAACTGGTTTAACATCACTTTGGCCATTTCGGTTAGAGTTTTGTTCTTACGTTCCACAACTCCATTTTGTTGTGGAGTCCTAGGGCAGGAGAACTCGTGTATAAAACCGTGTGTGTCACAAAATTGCTCAAAATCAGCATTCTCGAATTCGCCACCATGATCGCTTCTAATGCGAGTGATCATGTAACCTTTTTCATTCTGAACTTTCTTGCAAAAGGCGACAAATTCGGATAATGCATCATTCTTACGTGTCAAGAAATATACCCACGTGTATATAGAGAAATCATCTACAATTACAAAAGCATAAAGTTTACCTCCGAGGCTAGCAACTCTGCTAGGACCAAATAAGTCCATATGAAGCAATTGTAGAGGTCTAGTAGTACATACTGCGTTTACTGATTTGAATGTGGATCTGGTAGCTTTGTTCCTTTCACATTGGCTGCATACCGAATCCTTCTTGAATGTAATATCCGGTAAATCGCGTACTAACTTCTTTGTGGATAATCTTGATATTGTATCCATATTAGCGTGACCGAGTCTCATATGCCACAGATGACTCTCATCACTCTTGGCCATTAAGCATCTACCTGAAATGTTAGTTTCTTCTAACAAATAGAAAACATATATATTGTCTTCCCTGATACCTTCAAAGATAGTACTACCAGTTGAGCTATCAACTATAGTACATTTGTCTTGCCAAAGTTGATTCCATAACCATGATCAGCTAGGTGATTTATGCTGAGTAGGTTATGTTTCAACTCGGTAACCAGACAGACATCCTTAATCACAGGATAGGGAGACTTACCAACATCACCGATACCAATAATATACCCTTTCAAATTATTACCGAAGGAGACATAGCCTTCCTTCTTTTTCTTCGACAGTGTTGCAAATAGGGTAGCATAACCGGTCATATGCCGTGAGCAACCGCTGTCGAGGATCCATTTGCTTCTAGCATGTGAAGGGTGTTCCATCTACAAAACAGTCTGCAGATGAAACCTTTGGTACCTATTTCTTGTAGGGTCCTGAATTGTTAGCTTTAGGTATCCAAGCATAAATATTTAAATCAACAAGCTTTCTCATTCTACATGCAGATAATATATGACCAATGAGGCCACAATAATGACATTGTGCATGTCGAGTGTTGAAAGCTGAGTGGTGTGCATGGTTGGTAGGTTTGGGTTTTCTAGTATAGAAGAAAGCATACCTATAATCTTGTTTGGGCTTAACCTTTTGGGGTAAAGGTTTTATAGGGTTAGGTCTGACAGTGTTTGGCTTGGGAATGTTCCGATTTTTCGGTAAGTGACACGTGTTAGGGAAGGAAGCAGCAGGCTCAGGCTGTTTTCCTAACCTAATTTTCAATCTTTTGGAAGTGTCATACAACTTAGTATAATCAGAAGTAAGTGATTCCATTCTGATTTGTGCACATTGAAGACTTTTCTTCTCTATAGAAAGTTCTTCCTTGAGTTGGTCAATAATTTTGTCTTTCTCTTCAGATGACTTGGTAGTCTCGTGTAATAAGAGCTTTATTGAAGAAAGCTCACCAGACTCACTAACATTATTTCTAACCTCAGCTAGTAGGTCGGTAAGTCTACCTATTTCACCTTTGTACTCTTTGAGTACCTTCTTAGAGGTCTGATACTAACTACACAGTTTCCTGTAATCAGTCATCAGGTCACTGAAGGCATCTCCTAATTGCTCAAAGGTGAAGTCATCATAAATATCAACTACAGGTTCAGTAGGTACCTGATTGGATGCCATAAAGCATACGTTTGCAGCATCTTCTGATTGTTCGTCTTTTGAGTCGCTGGCTTCACTTTCATGCCATATGCTGGTGTTGGCATACTTCCGTGATGTTGATCTCTTCAAGTTCCCTTTTTCATACCTGTTGCTCTTCTTGCTTGATGATGAGTTTGTGGGACAATCCTTCTTTATGTGTCCCTTCTTCTTGCAACCATAGCAAACAGCATCTTCTTGGTACCAGTTGTTGCTGTTGTTTTCTTTGACTCTCTTCTCATGTCTCATGAATCTTTTGAAATTCCTTGCTAGGAGTGCTTGATCTTCAGCGTCAGATCCACTGCTATCTGAGTCATCTTCAGCAGCTTTTTTGTGCTGAGCCTTGAGGGCGATAGTCTTCTTCTTTGGTGCAGGCTCTTCAAAATCTTGTAGCTCCAGTTCATGAGTGAGTAGCTTACCCATGAGTACTTTTAGGGACATCGTTGTGAGGTCGTTCCCTTCAATGATTGCAGTAGCCTTTGGAATCCAGTTCTTGGTGAGAGCTCGCAGGAGTTTGCGAATCTTTTCATGGTTACTGTAATCTTTGCCTAGGGAGGACAAAGGATTTACAATATCCAAGAACCTCTCGAACATTTGTGTAACTGTTTCTTTGGGCTTCATTTTGAACGCCTCGTACTCTTGAGTAAGTCTGCTGACTTTAGATTCCTTGACTTGAGTCGTGCCTTCATGTGTGACTTCGAGTAGCTTCCATACTTTATTAGCCGTTGTGCAGATAGATACCCTGTTAAATTCAGTTCTGTCTAAAGCACAAAAAAGAGCATTAATGGTACGTGCGTCAAGACTGGCCATTTTCTTTTCTTCCTCTGTATATCTGCTATAGGGTTTTTCAACTAAAACTCCATCAAAATTTATACGAGGTGGCTTCTGATAGCCGTCAAGAACAATAGACCATAAATCAAAGTCAAGAGATTTCAAGAAAAAACTCATCCGTGTTTTCCAATATGTATAATTCGTACCATCAAACAGTGGGGGTCTGTTTGTGGCCTGGCCTTCACTTGTAAATTTTACAGTTGCCATGTGTTGTGCTGTGATCTATATAACAGTTAATTAAAATGAATAAATAATTGCACTGTTACCTTTGCTTTACCTGTAACACTCGCTCTGATACCAATTATAGGAACGAAATAGAAAAGCGTAATACTCTAGAGGGGGGTGAATAGAGTTGGCAGCGGAAAAATGCTAATTAAAAATGTTAGCAGCACAATCACAGAATATTAATCACAACTAAAATAATGTAAAGGCAAAGTTAAGAGAGCAAACGCAAAGACATCGATGTATACTGGAATCCCTCTGTTGAGGACTAATCTAGTCGGTAGAACTCTTGCTACCAGTTGAATCCACTATTGGAAAAATTACAAATTTTCTTACGAAGTCCTTGCAACTTCTACAACGCGAGCTTTGATACGAAGAACTCGTCTAACTTCAAATGTGAAGAGGTATTCTTCAATCAAGCCTTCTGATTACAATCTCTCAGAAACTTCTAGACCGTACTTCACTGGCAAATTGACTACAGGATTGTAACTGGCTTGGGATCTGAAATTGAAAGCTCTAGAAAAACTCTTTGGAAGACTGAAAGCTTTAGATAGAGAGAAGATTGAAAGTGAATGAGTGAATTGAAATGATCGAAATCCTTCTCTATTTATAGGAGTTCCAAAGGCAGACTTCTGTCAGAATTCGGGCAGAATTTGGGCAGAACTCTTTGAACAAATCTCGGTCAAATCCGCAACTGCAGGAGGACCAAGTTCCAAAGATTCAAAATCACAACGGCCACCAACCGAACTCTGGCCGAACTCTGGCCGAACTCGATCCGAGTTCTGTCAGGGTTAAGTCAGGGTTTAGTTAGGGTTTTTGAAAAAGCTTTTGGTGATTTTTGAAAACCTTTTTGAGAGGTCATTTTAAAAACATTTTGAACTCATTTAGGGATAGCCTATTTGCCAGTACGACTCGGTGTACAACATATTTCTAGACTCAAATAAAATAAAAAATACATTACATAAGGAATTACAGACTCGAGTAGGCAAACAGATCTTCGGTCTTGAATGGAGTGGATAGCCAATCTTGATCATGTCCAAGAATCCGAGATGTCTCGACTAGCTTCGTATATCCAGACAGAGTTTGATCAATTATTAAAATCAGGTTGACCATATGACCAATGGGCCAACATAATGAATGCAATATTATATATCTAATGTAATATTGGTATGCTTGTGTGCTAGCCTAGGCTTGGTTAGGATTAGTGAGACTTGACTGGACTAGGATTGACCTAGTTTGACCTAGACAGTTGACCAGTTTGACATAGTTTGACTAGATGTTGACTTGGTTTGACCCAGAGTTGACTTTGCCCTAGATTGACCTAGAAATTATGTAGATTGCATCATAAACTTCATTTACCTTATTTTAAACATATTATAATCTGTACTGCTTTATCTAGGACATTGTGACTCTGGTCCAGGCATCTGATATTACACTACTCTTTTCAGAGTAGCAGGCGAGTACATTCTCTGATAGTTCTCTCATTTATTTGTCAATTACTGTGCTTCAGTTCTAGTTAGCTGTATGTGATTCTCTGTTACAAACACATATTTTTTATTTCTGAATCCATGTATACGACACACATACTTACTCGTCTTACCTCTATTATTTGTATCACCATACGAATCACTATTCGAACCACCTATTCGTATCTTCATATGCTGGTTGGACTTTTATTCGATTGATGTGTCGGATTTTGGATTCATTTGTATTAGATAGGCGGAAAAATACTTGATTAGACATGTGAACATTCCCACTATTCGAACCACCCCCTGTGAATAATATTCGAACGATAGCCATTCCACACCCGGCCAGGTGTGTGATGTGCCGAATTTATCCTTAGTCGTTTACATGTCTAACTAAGTATTTTAAAACACACTTGGAGAATTTATTCAAATCATTATTAGAACATCATATGAATCACTATTCGTATCACCTTATATGGTGCCCCGCTCCACGAAGGCACTAGATAGACAGAAAGATCGGATTGCTGGCTTTGCAACAGAAGACGATTAATCTGGGTGAGTGGATGAAGTCTCATTTGCTGATTCGCTTACGCCTTAAGAATCTGCATTTTTGATTGAATGCTTTTGTTAATAACAAGATGGTAAATCTTTGAGTAGATTTTAAGAGAATTCACATGTTGCCTTGCTAAGAAATGAATGTTGCCTTGATAAAGAGAACCTTGTCATGCCAATAACAAGATGGTAACCAGTATGTATGCTTGTAAAAGATTTCACATGTTGCCATGCTAAGAACAAAGAAAGAGAGAACCTGTATGCTAAAGAAAGAATTAATCTGCATGCTAATAAGAAGACTTGTTGCCTTGCTAGTACAAGAAACTAGATAATCTGCATATATAAGAAGTAGAACTACTAAACTGCTTGCTTGCAAATGTATGTCTAACGCAGAGGGCATCCATGTGAAAATGGGTGCCGGTATGCCATCTGGGGGCTTCGGCTCTGTTATCTGTTATCTGTTATCTGGGGGCGACGGCTCCACTATCTGGGGGCTTCGGCTCTGTTATGGCTTCGGCTCTATTGTATGGGGGCTTCGGCTCTGTTATCTGGGGGCTTCGGCTCTGTTATCTGATGGACTTAAATGAATAATCGCCAATAGATCAAATGTGCCTCAAGAGTTTAGATCATATAGAAAATGATGGTTTTATCATGTTTATGCTAATCCTTGTCTTGTGCAGGGATGGACGGTCGGCTATGGTAAGAATCACTGAAAAGTGATACACATGTATTGTTTGAGTTTGCTATATGAATTGCTTGAAAGATTAATTTGTTACCAAGAAGTGATATGTTCTACTAAAGAAAAGATGTAATATCATGCTTGTAATCTGACCCTTAGAATGTCTTGAATCAAAGAAAAAGATATGATATCATGCTTATACTTGTCCGTAAGAATTGCTTGATCAAAGAAATGAATATGCTCATGAAACACGCTGCGCACTGCACATGAAATGAATAGTCATCGTGCTAGAATTGAATAGTTCCTTGTATGCTTGAAATAAAATAAATTGAAATGTTAGCTTTTCAAAGATGTTTTCAAAAAGAGATGTAAACTGACTCTGTATGCATGAAATGAACATAGGTAAAAGATAACAAGATCACATCACAAGAAACGTTTTCTCACTAAATGAACAGTGATCGTTTCAGACAAATGTAGCTCTTTGTCCATAATTTACCAGTATGCTGATATACTGATCTACCATCAGTCTGCATGCAGGTGCACTATGTATAGAAAAGGATAGTCCGAAGCGATAGCTCGAGCCTCATCCTCAGGAGCCAGAAATCAAAAGAGATGCCAAGAGATTACATCTGTGCAAGAGTTTAGTTTTGTATATAAAAGGATGTAATATATGGGAACGGGATCATTGTAATCTGTAAAGTTCTGAGAGAATGTAATCTTGTATCAGATAGAATCGAGAGCTTGTAATCTGTTCAAATGAAATCAATAAAGAGAATTGTTTCTTGTTACCATTGTGTTCAATGCATGTATTCTGAAATATGTTCGCTGCTGCTTCAATTATCTGCGATACGTTTCGCTGCATATTGTCAACCTTGTCTATCTTGTCTTGTTCCAGGTCTTGGTCTTATGCAAGCGCAACTTAGGCTTGCACGGCATCACGCCTTAGCGAGGACGAACGGTCCCAAAGAGTCCGAAGCGAGGACGAAAGGACTCTGCGGGATCGGGGCGTGACAGAATGGTATCAGAGCAACACGATCCTCTGGCCAATTTTGATTCAGTTGAATTTGTACATGTCTTCTGATCGAAATTCTGTTTCCTACTCGATATCAATAAAGAGATGAACGTTCCATATAATAAGTCCGTAAATATTTTTATGATGCCGGCAAATTTTTTTATCGATTTGATTGATTGAGACTGAAATGCTTTATTGAACAAGAGTTTTGACATGACCTGAATTGTGATTTTATGGATTGATGATGGCGAAGGATGAGGACTATTGCTGCTAAGGATATCGTATGTGTCTCCTTAAGTTTCGAGGACGAAACTTCTTTTCGGTGGGTAATTATGTAGTGTCCCGCTCCGCGAAGGTACTAGATAGACAGAAAGATCGGATTGCTGGCTCTGCAACAGAAGATGATTAATCTGGGTGAGTGGATGAAGTCTCATTTGCTGATTCGCTTACGTCTTAAGAATCTAAATTTTTGATTGAATGCTTTTGTTAATAACAAGATGGTAAATCTTTGAGTAGGTTTTAAGAGAATTCACATGTTGCCTTGCTAAGAAATGAATGTTACCTTGATAAAGAGAACCTTGTGATGCCAATAACAAGATGGTAACCAGTATGTATGCTTGTAAGAGATTTCACATGTTGCCATGCTAAGAACAAAGAAAGATAGAACCTGTATGCTAAAGAAAGAATTAATCTGCATGCTAATAAGAAGACTTGTTGCCTTGCTAGTACAAGAAACTAGATAATCTGCATATATAAGAAGTAGAACTGCTAAACTGCTTCCTTGCAAATGTATGTCTAACGCAGAGGGCATCCATGTGAAAATGGGTGCCGGTATGCCATCTGGGGGCTTCGGCTCTGTTATCTGTTATCTGTTATCTGTTATCTGGGGGCGACGGCTCCACTATCTGGGGGCTTCGGCTCTGTTATGGCTTCGGCTCTATTGTATGGGGGCTTCGGCTCTGTTATCTGGGTGCTTCGACTCTGTTATCTGATGGACTTAAATGAATAATCGCCAATAGATCAAATGTGCCTCAAGAGTTTAGATCATATAGAAAATGATGGTTTTATCATGTTTATGCTAATCCTTGTCTTGTGCAGGGATGGACGGTCGGCTATGGTAAGAATCACTGAAAAGTGATACACATGTATTGCTTGAGTTTGCTATATGAATTGCTTGAAAGATTAATTTGTTACCAAGAAGTGCTATGTTCTACTAAAGAAAAGATGTAATATCATGCTTGTAATCTGACCCTTAGAATGTCTTGAATCAAAGAAAAAGATATGATATCGTGCTTATACTTGTCCGTAAGAATTGCTTGATCAAAGAAATGAATATGATCATGAAACACGCTGCGCACTGCACATGAAATGAATAGTCATCGTGCTAGAATTGAATAGTCCCTTGTATGCTTGAAATAAAATGAATTGAAATGTTGGCTTTTCAAAGATGTTTTCAAAAAGAGATGTAAACTGACTCTGTATGCATGAAATGAACATAGGTAAAAGATAGCAAGATCACATCACAAGAAACGTTTTCTCACTAAATGAACAGTGATCGTTTCAGACAAATGTAGCTCTTTGTCCACAATTCACCAGTATGCTGATATACTGACCCACCATCAGTCTGCATGCAGGTGCACTATGTATCGAAAAGGATAGTCCGAAGCGATAGCCCGAGCCTCATCCTCAGGAGCCAGAAATCAGAAGAGATGCCAAGAGATGACATCTGTGCAAGAGTTTGGTTTTGTATATAAAAGGATGTAATATATGGGAACGGGATCATTGTAATCTGTAAAGTTCTGAGAGAATGTAACCTTGTATCAGAGAGAATCGAGAGCTTGTAATCTGTTCAAATGAAATCAATAAATAGAATTATTTCTTGTTACCATTGTGTTCAATGCATGTATTCTGAAATATGTCCGCTGCTGCTTCAATTATCTGCGATACGTTCCGCTGCGTATTGTCAACCTTGTCTATCTTGTCTTGTTCCAGGTCTTGGCCTTGTGCAAGCGCAACTTAGGCTTGCACGGCATCATGCCTTAGCGAGGACGAACGGTCCCAAAGAGTCCGAAGCGAGGACGAAAGGACTCTGCGGGATCGGGACGTGACAGAATGGTATCAGAGCAACACGATCCTCTGGCCAATTTTGATTCAGTTGAATTTGTACCTGTCTTCTGATCGAAATTTCGTTTCCTACTTGATATCAATAATGAGATGAACGTTCCATACAATAAGTCCGTAAATATTTTTATGATGCCGACAAATGTTTTTATCGATTTGATTGATTGAGACTGAAATGCTTTATTGAACAAGAGTTTTGACAAGATCTGAATTATGATTTCATGGATTGATGATGGCGAAGGATGAGGAATATCGCTGCTAAGGATACCGTATGTTTCTCCTTAAGTTTCGAGGACGAAACTTCTTTTTGGTGGATAATTATGTAGTGCCCCGCTCCGCGAAGGTACTACATAGACAGAAAGATCGGATTGCTGGCTCTGCAACAGAAGACGATTAATCTGGGTGAGTGGATGAAGTCTCATTTGCTGATTCGCTTACGCCTTAAGAATCTGAATTTTTGATTGAATACTTTTGTTAATAACAAGATGGTAAATCTTTGAGTAGGTTTTAAGAGAATTCACATGTTGCCTTGCTAAGAAATGAATGTTGCCTTGATAAAGAGAACCTTGTCATGCCAATAACAAGATGGTAACCAGTATGTATGCTTGTAAGAGATTTCACATGTTGCCATGCTAAGAACAAAGAAAGAGTGAACCTGTATGCTAAAGAAAGAATTAATCTGCATGCTAATAAGAAGACTTGTTGCCTTGCTAGTACAAGAAACAAGATAATCTGCATATATAAGAAGTAGAACTGCTAAACTGCTTGCTTGCAAATGTATGTCTAACGCAGAGGGCATCCATGTGAAAATGGGTGCCGGTATGCCATCTGGGGGCTTCGACTCTGTTATCTGTTATCTGTTATCTGGGGGCGACGGCTCCACTATCTGGGGGCTTCGGCTCTGTTATGGCTTCGGCTCTATTGTATGGGGGCTTCGGCTCTGTTATCTGGGGGCTTCGGCTCTGTTATCTGATGGACTTAAATGAATAATCGCCAATAGATCAAATATGCCTCAAGAGTTTAGATCATATAGAAAATGATGGTTTTATCATGTTTATGCTAACCTTGTCTTGTGCAGGGATGGACGGTCGGCTATGGTAAGAATCACTGAAAAGTGATACACATGTATTGCTTGAGTTTGCTATATGAATTGCTTGAAAGATTAATTTGTTACCAAGAAGTGCTATGTTCTACTAAAGAAAAGATGTAATATCATGCTTGTAATCTGACCCTTAGAATGTCTTGAATCAAAGAAAAAGATATGATATCGTGCTTATACTTGTCCGTAAGAATTGCTTGATCAAAGAAATGAATATGCTCATGAAACACGCTGCACACTGCACATGAAATGAATAGTCATCGTGCTAGAATTGAATAGTCCCTTGTATGCTTGAAATAAAATGAATTAAAATGTTGGCTTTTCAAAGATGTTTTCAAAAAGAGATGTAAACTGACTCTGTATGCATGAAATGAACATAGGTAAAAGATAGAAAGATCACATCACAAGAAATATTTTCTCACTAAATGAACAGTGATCGTTTCAGACAAATGTAGCTCTTTGTCCACAATTCACCAGTATGCAGATATACTGACCCACCATCAGTCTGCATGCAGGTGCAATATGTATCGAAAAGGATAGTCCGAAGCGATAGCCCGAGCCTCATCCTCAGGAGCCAGAAATCAGAAGAGATGCCAAGAGATGACATCTGTGCAAGAGTTTGGTTTTGTATATAAAAGGATGTAATGTATGGGAACGGGATCATTGTAATCTGTAAAGTTCTGAGAGAATGTAACCTTATATCAGAGAGAATCGAGAGCTTGTAATCTGTTCAAATGAAATCAATAAAGAGAATTGTTTCTTGTTACCATTGTGTTCAATGCATGTATTCTGAAATATGCCCGCTGCTGCTTTAATTATCTGCGATACGTTCCGCTGCGTATTGTCAACCTTGTCTATCTTGTCTTATTCCAGGTCTTGGCCTTGTGTAAGCGCAACTTAGGCTTGCACGACATCACGCCTTAGCGAGGACGAACGGTCCCAAAGAGTCCGAAGCGAGGACGAAAGAACTCTGCGGGATCGGGGCGTGACACCTTATTCGTATCACCTTATTCGATTCACCTTATTAGAACAATGATTAGAATCACATTCGACTCATCTTATATTAGACACATTGGGATTACACTCGACTTATATTGTACTATCTGAACTCATTTATGTTACTCTAGTTCAGCTAGATCTTATTTTACAATCTTTTTTGCTATGTTTCTCTTCTTATTTAGTTACTTTACTTCCCTTGTACCTTAACTGCTCTCTACATCATTACTCGTACAAACTGTCATATTCATCAATACAACTGTCTATAACTGCTTTATATTTTTCTGTTATTTACTTGGGATTTCTTGATGAATTGTACTCGTTCCTGTCCTGACTGGACCTGTTGAAAATATTACAGATGCTCGCCCTGAGGATATTTGCCCTACTTGTCTTGGAGCAGGAGATGGCTTAGCTATCTATGGCCCCGACACTCAGGAGTGATCGGGAGACTAGCTAGTAGACTTGGTTTAGTTTTTATATTTTAGAACTTGAATTGTAATAACTGAGATACGAGTTTGTATTTGATTTTGTTTGAGATATTATTATTTAGTAGTTTATAAATGTTGTTGTCTAGTCTTTAGTTATAAACTTCTGTATTATCTTATCGTGCTTAGACTGTGATTGAGATTTCATTATATCTATACTTATCCTCCATTCAGAGTTGAGATTTGACAAGTACATTATATAATTGCGTGAGTTGTTGATTAGATAGTAACCAAGGACAGCGTTCTACCGTCGATACTGCGGCATAGGCTGGACGTACCCACTTTTCGTGCCCCTACACAGGGTGCGGGTCGTGACATCGTGACACGTCTTAACTTATTTTCCTTTGCTTTACTTCTTTTTGCAGAGCCTAAATTGAGGCAACCTCGACGACTGACCTACAGTCTCGACATATTTCTCCTCGACGACTGGCCTACAGTCTCGACATATTTTCTAGTGTTTCCATACTCTTATCGACTCAGACTTAAGAATGACTAATTCATAGCCTTCAAGCATAACTTGAACAAAATGTGTTCCTTACGTGCCACAAACCGTGGCAAACTTTTCATTAAACCAGCTGTGGCTCATGCCTTAAACTAACTTGCGTTCTATGCGACACTACTACCCAAGTCATACTTTATATAACGAGCCTTAAGATCGTAGGGCTCTGTGACTTCAACAACCGCAGAAAGCGTGGGACGGTACTTTCTATGACTTTGATAGCTCGATATAACTTTTGTCAAACTCAATTGGGCAACAACTTAACTCGTAGGACGAGCAAAAGATATGCCAAGCCTTGCATTGTAGAAATGAGCATTGAGACTTTTGGGACACTTTGCTATGCCAAGCATTGGACATTGGGACAATGCATGCTTTATCAAGTATTTATACGTGCGACGCCTAAGACTTAGGCTAATTTTATAGCTTTGTGGCAACTTAGACCAACTTTTTTTTCTCTCAAGCCACGAGATGAAGGATCGAGTATCATTTTGAAAGCACGTCGTGCAATGATTCTAAGTCGTCTGTGGGATCTTTCCATATTCTAACTCAATCCAACCCAACTTGGAATTATTCTCTTAGCTATGTGGATTCGTCTCTTTTATTAGCAAGTCTACTTGTGCAGTTAAAAACTTTCATTTTATTAGTGCGAAGGCCAAGCTGAGTCACCGAAGCCACCCACCTGAGCGAGGAGTTGCCTTGACCGAGCAGGATTTTGAGCAGTTATTGCATGGCTAAGTCCGAACGCCGTTGGCGTTTCGATTCCTCCGATTGAACTGAGCAGGACGGGACATTATATTACACAACACTCAGAAAAAATTTTGTCCTCGAAACTTACTGAGTACACACTCATCGACCTATCATTTCTATTCAATATCCAACGATTCTCGCACACATTTCGTCTATGCATTTCTTAAATCCGAGCCGCGCTCGTGCATACGGACAACTTAGTTCGAGGACAAACCATTCGATCAATCAATATTTAAATTAATTTCAAATCCAATGATCGCACTACCATCAATAATTTCTTTGAAATACACGACTTTGAAATCCTTGATACTATTCCATTCCTTAGTCTTACTTGAATTCAACGTATCACTTAGTTGGATCGTGCACATATTTAAGGCATCCCCCAAATACATATATTTCAACCAAGCCTCGTGATAAAGAATTCGTCATTTCCACTCGAGTCGGATCATGCACATAATTGAATCATTCCATCCACCACTACTATTATCCAATCTTATCAATCCTCCAGATTTTTCAAGAATACTTCAGCAACTCTCGTTGGGCTCCGATCGCATAATTTTATCTCTCCTACATGGACGTTCGTCTAACCGCTAGGCTATCTTTCTAGACTAAGGTCAATCGTCAGTATTGGTATCACAATTCCCAAACAATAATATCAACACTGACCCTAATCCTAAGGTCAAACCAAAGTTGATAATACGGGACTTTCTATCCAAGCTCGTATCACTCCGATTTTAAACTTCGAGCATAGATTTCTCCTATTCGCATTCGAAGCATTCAATCCAGGGGTTCGAATCATTCAGCAAAGCCATCCTATGATAAGTTTTGCTCAACCAAATCTTTTGTATATTTCTATCGCACATCCAAACTATCAATTTGTATAGTCTATTACTTTAAACATGTTTGATATAATCCACATATCCATTCTTTCCAAGTCAAGCATGCTACAACACGATTTGTCACTAAACCATAATCCTCATTCCATACTCCCTAAGTCGCTTATCACAATTCAAGTATTCAATCACAAGGTCGTCTAGCATAACAATATGTCACGCCCCAATCTCACACAAGTCTAATTATCCACGGTGGATATGAAATCACCATGCTAACGTTCCTGCAGGATAATCATCCTCATCAGGACGTAACTCTTGTTTTGAGTCTAGATTAATTCATTCTTGATACACAGATTGGATCTACTCAATCCTTAAATTTATTTAATCGTTAATCACAACTCCGACCAATCCTCGAATTAACCTTCGCATTAAACCACAAGTCGAAGCAATCCAAATTACCACGCCCTGATCTTCTGAGTTTGATCATTCTCGCTGGACATGAATCACCACATCAGTGCTCACGCAGAATGATCGCCCCAAATCCGACGTGATGCATGTGCGAGACTGGAGTTACGCTCGCGCAAGACAAGATCGTCGACGTTGTGGTTATCACCGAACAATCAAGACACTTTTCCTTCATCCAAACATTCATTTCTATCAAAATCCCAAGTATTGCATCCATCAAAATAATAACATTTTAGATGATCGTCATTCCTCGAATCAGAGTACCATCGAGTTATCGCATATCGACCTTTGATACGTCTCAATCCATTGATGATATACGTAACCTGACGATCTTCATTTGCAACGAATTTTGAGTCGTGCAACTGATGTATCATCTGAATTGGATATACCATAATCTCTTCGATATTCAAGATAAAAAATTCGATCATTAATCCTCGAACTAGTCACATGATTATTTCGTTCAAACCCATAATCACGCATGTTCATCCGTCTATCTTAAGTCATCGAGCAACATATTTTCTCAAAATACGTCAATCTATGCTAACTCAAATCATCAAGCAACATCTATTCCAATCCTTAGAGTAATTCTCAAATATTTGAATCATTTCCATGCACGCTATCATCCAATCGTGCTAATTTTTTGCATACGATTCATATCAATTTTCTCGATCGAGTCATCCATTCGTACACCTTAACTTTTCCTCGATTCATTTTATCTACTCAATTATTTTTGTATTTCTTACTTGCGCAATCCCAATCCGGTGCACGTTATTTCTAGTTCGTTCGAATCAACTCGTCAAAATCTTTAAGATTACCACTTACTCAATGATACTCAATCTAAGGCTTTGCATACATGTGACGCTTGCTGATAGACTCATTGGCACCACGTATCCACTAATAAACGACATCCCCGAGGCTATCCCATACACCACTCAGGGATGAAGTCATTAGATAAATCCTTGAAACAAGTTCAAATCACAACCGATTATTTCTAACCTCCGTTTAAACCATTCCTCAAAATCCAAGCATGATTTATCTATCATATTGACGATAGTATCATTCGATGGCTTCCCTATCGATAGTCATCATGTATCCTATGAATCAAGTCAAACTCATTTACATTTGGATACGATTCGAATTCCGCATGCGAATTTTTTAAGGTCGACGTATTTCTTGGTGTATATGCCCAGGCCGACTTAGCCAACCGTGCTTTACGTGAACATTTTGTTTTTGTCAAAAACTATTCTCATATGATTTTCAAATTACATAGACTTATTGTATGCACATCCCATGGGACATTTGAGAGAGAGCACACCAACGATATCGATTTGTGGAAACGATATTTAATACGAAGCCATTAGAGTTAAATAATTCAATCAAATGTCCAATGACGTAAAGCCGTGCTCTGATACCATTATGTCATGCCCCAGTCCAGTAGGATCGATCATCCTCGCTAAGGCATGATGCCGTATGAGCCTAGGTTGCGCTCACGCAAGGCGGGTTCCATAACGGCCGATTATAGGCTAAGCGACAGGGTCGTCGCACAGAAGTCCCATGTAGAAACATTGAATATATAAGGCAACACGAGTACTGAAACAAAATCAGAATCTTTTATTGATACTTAGAATAAAATTACAAAGGCGGGAAGCCAAGTTACAATCACTCAAGCTCACTTTTCTCTTTGATTACAATCACCCAGCTCTCTTATCTCTCAATATAATTTGACGAGCCAGCGGATGCTTCAGATAGACGATGTCCATACAATGTCCCATATAAGTCCAGACTCTATGCGATCGTACGTCTCGAAATGCCAAGAAACTCCGTGCCTCGATGTGTCCAAGCGAGCTCCGCGCCAACGAGCTTCTACCTGTGCCTGCACATGGAAACTGTATGGGTGTCAGTACTCAATTGTACTGGTGGAGTGAGCTCCTCGTGTAACCCCACTTTCCCTTTTTTTTGCATTTTGGGTTTTTTTTTGGTATTTTGAATTTTTGAAATTCTATTTGAGTTTATTTTTAGGAATAGTAAATTTTTAAATTATTAATATTCACTTGTAAATCTTTACATGAAATATTTGATTTTGAGGAGAAGCTCTAGCCATTATAGTTGGAGTGCTCTCCAAGATTATAACAACCTTGTAACTAAATTCTTAACAAACTCTAACCAATTGTAACAAACATTCTAAGCAACATTTCGTTTTCTAACCAATTTTTTTGTATTAAAACTATTCTTTATAATTAATCCATCACTTTTCCTTCCTGCTTATATAAGAGAGCTTTCTCTCTCCATAACCTCATTTTCCATTCGAGCAGATAACTCTGCTGAGCTCTTCCCCAAAAATTGTCTTTCTCTTCTTCTTTCCTGATTCCCCGAGCTAAACCCTAATCCTAATTTCTTAGACGAGATGGCGGCCATGGCTGATGGCAACTACCAGTCCGATGGCAGCAATTAGGTGCCCTCCTTGGAGACGACGACGATCAGGCGGACCCCCACCACAACGACGACGAGTTCGACCGCGATGGTTGCGGGATACTTTTCCCCGGCTTTTGCTTCCGATCTTCCTCGAGCATCGGTGACTTAGACCCGATCACTTCTCCAACGTCGATCTACTTCCTCCTCGACGTTTCCTCTACAACCTCGCCATAATATCTCTGCGACAACAAGGTGAGTCTCGATCTCAGTTTTCGTTCAAATCTGGAGATAATTTGTGTGTTCCTTATGATCGACCTCTTCCTAGTTCGAGTTGAACGAAATCGGTTCAGTCATTGACGGCATCCATTCTATTACAGTACTTGAGATCTCAGGATCAAGCCGAAGTTCTTGGTCATTGGTAAGTATCAGTTCAATCGACAGTCTTCTTTTGTTGATTTGAGTAATTGAGTGAATAGATGCTAGATTTTGAGATTTGAGGAACTAAATCGATCTTTGTCACTCAAATTTAATTTTGTTTGATCGTATTCCAACTGTTTGATGTAATATTTTAAACAGGTCTTGATTTGTGGTTGTACTCATGTAGGATTGAACTGGACACATTAGGATCGTGACCGACTTCTTGATCGTGTCTTCATCTCTCCCAGATCTGATCTTTCAGCTCAGGTATTGACGTGTACGCTTATGTTAGAGATGCACATTATTTCTGAACCTGTATTAATTGGATTCTTGGTCAGATTTAAGGTCGGGATGCGGGTGTGCGGTTCTATTCGTGTCATGTTCAGATGCGTGTGTTGTGTGCGTGTCCGAGCTGTGTTGTGTGCATGTCCGGTGCTGGGGTGTCCAGTCGTTGGGGTCGTATAGGGGACAGTTGGTATTTAAGAGTAGCAATGGCTGTTTGATTTCATATTTTGAGTAGTTGTATGTATATTTTGCTATGAGACAGTTGCATAAAATGGTTCATATATAATTCTCCATATTCGCCATTTTGCTGTACTTGGCCTTGAGGTTCAATATTCCTACATTTCCTTCCTAACTTCAAATTCTAAATTGTGTAAAGGGTGGGTTTTTTCCGTTTGGGATTATTATCATTCGTTTTGTATGTAGATGGAGCCTGCGTCATTTTTGAATTTGTGTTATAGACACTACAAGAATAAAAGCTTTTCTTGATGAGCAAAAACCGTCAAGAAATGGGTATCTTGACGGTTGCAGATCCGTCAACTAGGCCGGAGTCAAGAAAAGAACCACCCTTTTCTTGACGGTCGCTGGCATGGCTTTTCTTGACAGTTTTTGGCCGTTATATTAAGTAATTTTCTTGACTACTTTTAGCTGTCAAGATAATAGTTTTTAGAAACTGTCAACATAGACAAAAACTTTTTTTTGACTCCGGCCTAGATGACGGCATTTAGCCGTCAATAAAAGCATTTTGTTTTGACGGACAAAATCCATCATGAAAAGCACTATTTTACGGCTATATTGTGCAGCATGATATAAATTAAAGTTGACGTTTGACAACCGTCAATAGGATCTATCCAAAGTACCGTCAAGAAAAGCATGCCAAAATTCTGTCAAGAATTATATAATATTAATCAACCACACATTATATCAATCCAGAAGCTACACACATCAAATTACTATAAAACCCAAATTTCATATTAATAAACTGTATTGTTCATACAATAAAAACTTCCAATACATGTCCATAAAGTATTCTTCACTTGTCCAACCATAACATAATCCAACTATAAAGTACACATTCCACATATGTTGTTTCCATACCACTTAAACATCCAAACCACAAACATCCATCACTTGTCACCACAAAATATAATCCACCAACACTACAAAATGAAACAAAAAAGTAGCAAACCATATCGGAGTACATCCCTCTATATCCACAGCATTCCCCTATTCACAGCATGCAACACCTTCATTTTTCAGCTAGTTCCTGAGAGAACAAGAACACAAAGTGACACAACCCGCTCCCGAATAATCGGACACGAGTCGGACATACCCAGCCTTCATCGTTGGACACGATGAAGTAAGTTGTACCAATCTAGGAAAATCTAACCAGATAAACAGGAATAAGTACAAAACACAACATCTATAAACAAATCCCAGAATCAAGTATAAGTCTAAGAGTTATTACATTTTCAGCAAATGAAAAGTAAAGTCTGATAGTCTCGAATACAAAGAAATATAGACTTCTAAAGGGTAAAGTGTTAGGCTTCCTCAGCCTCTAAGTCCAGAGCAACTCCAGCTGGCTCTACTGCATCTACAGGCTCTCGGCCATAATATGTGTCACACAAAGCCTCCATCTCACCTGCAACATATCCTAGTCAGGAGCGGAACAAAGTACAGTTCTAGGTGATGAACAATAACATTATGATATAGAAAATAAGTACAGGAGAACATGAATATGAAATACAGGAAGTAAACATGAAAGTATAGGAATGTAAGTACAAGAATGTAACTATGAACCTGAAGTACAAGACATGACATGTGCTTAATGTTTGAAATACAACTAGTCTATGTGACCGGCTAAGGTGAGTACATGAACATGTACAGGAGTACATGAATATCGGTACGGCTTAGGACCCGCGTGCACGATGCGAGGCCTAATCTATCTACATGAATTTTAGTAATCGGAGTTTGGTCACATGACACGAGTAAGTACAAGAACAGAAAAGTACGAGAGTACAGGATATCGTGTCATGACGTGTCACAAGAAGAGTACAAGATATGTAAATGCACAAAAATCATAGAACAGTACTTGCCTTGCTCCGAAAAAGTATGGGTAATAAATGGAGCTGGATGCCCTCCTATTTTAAATGATTTACAAGTTGGTTAAGCTATGAATAAATTCTAGTTAATTATCTTATAAAGTATTATGATTACACCACTTAGCTAAATCCTATCTATCAACTAGTTATAGAACACTCATTAACCATAACTAATTTATTATATTCTAGTTAGCTACATATAATTGCCAAAAAACTAAGTTATTGCTTAGAAAATGTTTTTTGGACTTAAACGACTACTAACAGTTATTGCAACCAATAATTAAAAAAGATGACACTATTAGTATAAAGTTACAATCAAAGTGATAGATCACAATTCCTAGAATTTGTAATTTCCTGAGATAACTTCTTAAAACAATCCTCAAAAACCTAATGTTACCTTCACCAAACTATTTCATGGAAAGAGACAAGGTAAAAACACACTCTTAATAAAACATGAGCCTAGTATTAATACTTATCAAAGATACTTCAAAACTGGTATCATCCTTCAATTCGGCTAGCTGTCCCAACTCAACAACACTAATTTATAACACTATCATCTAGTCATAAAAAATTGAGCAACAAGTTGAATGTACCAAGGAAAAATATACTGATAACAGCTAGTAGCTAGATTTCAACTCAGAAATTCCATTGCTTAATATGCCACACACACCCCAAACAAAATCCAGAGTATACTTATTTAAATCAACCCCAACACCAGCCGATGCAATGTACAATATAGTTTAAAGACTGTACAATTCAAAGAGAAAGTCAAAATAGAGCCCAAATGCAACTATAAGCTACTACTGCACTTCATCACAGGAGCAAAATTCTGCACCCAATATTCTATTTGGCAACATGGCTGGCCAAGACAGAAAGATTTCAACAGGACACGAACCACACAGCAGGACATGGTCACACTGCAGGACACGGTCGCGCAGTAGGACACGATCACACAACAGGACACGGTCATGAGCCAACTCATACTCCTTATGAGCACAACACAGGGTTTGGATAACCCGCACCTGGACACGACCCTATCTTGCACACAAATATAGACACGACACGAACGAGAGCAAATCCTCAGACACGATCCAACGCCAAATAAAAGTCGACACGAACGCACGACCCAATGCACAGAAATGAACACCACATCGAAATTATAATCAAGCATAAACTGATTAAATCAAGAATTTAGAGTAGAGTTTACCTGAGGGAATGATGAATGATGAGGACTCTACAAAACCGAATACAAATCCCACAACCTCTGCAGAAATTAACAACATATTGCACACAATAAATTAGGTTTATTCTACGGAGACCAACTCTCCCATATCTCAACCTCCAATAAAGAATTTGAAATCAAGGAATGAAGTTCCTTACCAGAAGTTGAATTGATGATTCCTATGAAACTCGAACAATCGGTCAATTGACTCCACTCGAGTTCTAACCAAGGAAAAACATAAATTGACTCACCAACCCTAGAAATTTCTGATCTGAATTCCAAGCAAGGATCAACTCACCAAGAACTGTCTGAAATTAAGGAAGAGCCCGATTCAAATCCCTCTTCGTACACACGAGTAATGAACAATCGATCCCCAAGATCGATCGATCCCTGAATGAGGAACACGAACTAAACATTGGTCTGAGAAAATAGGAACAAAATGATTTATAGGAATCCCGACGAACTCACCTCTACATCACCGCCAAATTCAAGCTCATCGAAGAGGCCAGAAGTATGGTTCGATCGATCCTAGGCATTATGACGAAACTCATCGTCGTCAAGCTCGATCGATGCTGGGGGTTCTGTAGTAGAAGTGACGCTGTCAAGGTGGAAGAGATCTCAAAGATTCTGTCGTCGCCGAGAATCCAGTACTGCAGGGGAGCTTTTCGATGGAGGAGTGGTGCTCGTCAATGTCTAACTCCGGGCACCGCACGGTTGAAGGATCGTCGGCCCCGCCATGGCCGGAGATAAGAAAACTAGGGTTAGGGTTTGGCCGAATTGGGAAATTGGAAAGAGCTCTGAAGAAATCGGGAAGAGAAAATGATTCGAGAATGAAAATACAGCTCTCTCTCTCTCTCTCTCTCTCTCTCTCTCTCTCGCTCTCTCTCTCAGCTGCTATATAAAGCAATGGAACTTTTGCAAATAAGCCCCTCCACTTAATGGCAAAACTGCAAATGACCCCTCCCCCTTTTCACTATTTGCATAACTGATCGAAAATCAGTTATAAAAGTTAGGAGATTCAAAAAAAAATGGGGACCACTTAAATTGGTTGCAACAAACTAAGAATTTCCTCCAAAACCAATAATTCAAATTTCCCTCCAACACTAGTAATGAGAATGATTATTCAATTTACTGATTTGAACAAAATCTATTATTTGAAAACTTATAAAATTCTCAAAAAATCGAGAAAGCGGAGTTACACAAAGTATCAACTCACTACTACAGAATTATCAATACAGTTTGACTAAATGTGCAATATGTTTGTGACTATTAGCAAGAAACATACAAGCAGTTCTAACCTAACAACAAAAACTTAAACTTTTATTTGTGACCCTCCAGGAATTCATTCAACTATATGTAAGATAATTGTTGGACGAGACAAGAAGACCATAAAATTTGCTAGTAATGTTATCCAAATAGCAACAATGAAAAAGAATACAGTCAACACTATCATCCCAAATCATCATGATCCAAACCTTCTCCCATTAGAATTGAGGTTAAGACAATCTTTTTCAAATAAAATTTTACCTTAAGAAGCCTGAGATACAAAGTTATTTACAATCTACCATAAGTACATGCCATTGAATTTCTTTGCTTTAGCTCATTAAATATAATTCTTACAATTGCTTCATGATAATCAGCCTAAAGAGCAATATAAATTCGAAGGCATAAACAATTTAAGGAACATGTTTCAGTATGATAAAGAATAACTAATTGTATTCAGGCATTGCAACAAATTGAGAGGAAAACAGAGTACTTAGGAAGTATGATAACAAAATTCCTTATTTGGGTAATCCAATAATATATACACGAACAATAGAAAATAACATACAAAAGGTTAGTGAAGAGCAGAAATTAACAACATCATGCATTGTCATTTCTAAGCCAGTCTAGAGAAACTAAAGAAAGTGATAGAGAAAAATATTGTCACTATCAAACATACGTCAAAGCAAAATATAGCTTTAGCCATGTGCTAAGTAGTATCTAGGGCCATGATTGAAGAAACAAGTATCACCTTTTTTTTTTTTTTGCAAATTGTCAGGTTCTGCTCAGGATCTTCCTGGCATGGATAACTTTGTAACTGAAACTAAGTCACATATGATAGTTAACTAAATTTTTCGACAAAATTAATAAACACCATAAGATTAAATTCAAATTACCAACAAGTCCTCATGAGGCTTGAGACTCGATTTCAGAGGCAGCAGGATCCCAGTCTAACTCATGCTCCTCCACAACATCCTTTAGACTTGGATGGGAATATAGGGTCAGTAAAGAAAAACTTCTGATACCAGTGTGTATCAGTAAGTCATGAACACTGGCCCAAAGGTGGCACTAACTATTGACCCTTAAAACCATACAGGCAGATATTCCATATATAGCAACAACAATCGTTACATATGATATGTCGCTGCTACCAAGTCCAGCTGCACTGCTGATGACAACAGCCTTCTTCCTTAATTCTTCTGTGGCAGAAATATGGCTTTCCAGCTTCCTCTTTTGAGATAGCCCTGGTTTGCTCATTAAGTCCAATGATTACTATATACAATATATGTCATATATGTAGACTATGGTATTTGAAACGAACCTGTTTTATCCTTTGAGCCATATATAGTTGTCCCGATACCGTCTCTTTTGAGCCACTGGGCTGATTCAAAGCTTGGACTTTTCATGAACCTGAAACTATTTATGCAAAAGTTGGCATCTAGTTCCAAGGGTGAAGTAGACTGACTAAATAATTGTCACAATGGAGGAAATATAGACAAAAACAAAATCTCATACCAGCATCTTTGTATCGTTCCTCGACAGCAGTAATCAAAATATTTTGGACCAAGTCAAACTTTATGCTTTCCAAACAAGGCTAACCATCAGGCCTGTTGACATGAAAACACTAAAATAAGATTACAGCAGGCGACCAAGAAAAGTAAGAACATGAGCGGATTGACAATTTAATGAAATAGTTCAGAGAGTATATACAACACTAAAATGTTTGGTTCAGATCATCAACATGCTGAAATTTAGCAAGCAATTGTCAAAATTTGCCTTTCAGCAAAATATGATTAGAAAGCCCAGACTACTAGGTAGAAAGCATGGATAACAATTAACCAAGTGTAAATGTTAAAGCAGGAGAAAAATGTTATTCCTATAATGAATTAACATCACTGTCCAGGAAAGCCTACCTATCAAATTCTGTAAAAAGTAGTCCATTTTGAAAAAGGGTAATGTACTGCAACCTTTGAAGGCTCAACGACTTTCATACCATCACTAAATGCAACATGCTTGTTTACTTGTATGGGCACCTGTTTAGATTTAGTAGAACCAGCATTTTGGATGCATAGACATGTAAATCAATGTTGATTTAAATAATAACAAACAAATACTAATATGTGCCTAGAGATTTTTATACAAGGTCAACCACAAAAAATGGCTGAAATAAGGATTCAAAGTTGGCCCTCAATTATGGAAATTGTATTAAAACAATAAAAGTATCATCAGCTTTTAAATTAAAGGAAATGAACACTTAACTTTGGCCCCCTCCCCCTCTCCCTGAAGAACATTTAAAGTTAGGTGAATCAGCACATTTCTGAGAGGATCCTTTTGGACCACCAAAATAAACCCCACCCCCAAAATACCCCGTTTATTCTTGAGACCCCTTTCTAAGAGAGACTAGTAGGACACAAACTAAGGCAAACCAATAGTGTTAGTCCCTTGACGAACAATCGATGGAAAAAACACGAGTTCAGAAACAATTGTAAAGACAATGTTTCTGGCAACAACACCCTAAAGAAGGTGAAGTTGTTTTACGAGAATCTAAAAAGATTATTTCGTAATATTTCTCGAAGGCAACAGAACCGTATAACTTCTAAAGAGAAGCGACGGAATTCTCGAAGGCAACCGAACCGTATTACTTCTAAAGAGAAGCGACGGTATTCTCGAAGGCAACAAGAGATGATCAACAACAGTTGAGTCTCAGATTCTCGAAGGCAACAGAAAGAGGGAGGAAGAAGAAGAACGGATCTCGCTGGGGTGTAGAACACCGGCGCTCAAAGCTATACCCGCAGTACGGATAAGCTCCCAGGAACCAGCAAGTTCAGGAGAACTTCTGGAACGCTCGTAAGTCAATATTTGAGACTTGAACGGGCTTCCTGGACTTAACAGATTCCCTCAACTCTCTTTTTGCTGCATCTTTCAAAGGAGGCCAAGGGGCTCTATTTATAGAGTGGAGTTGAGACTTCACCTCTTCTCCTATCCGATGTGGGACTAAAATACCAATACTCAAAAATAGAGTTTGATATTTTAGATCATCCCACAATCAGCATAGAAGTGTGCCAGTCCACGCCTACCCCCCGAACACTCCCGTGCATGCACGAGACATCCTGGAGTCCGTGTCCGAGTCCGAGTCCGCACAACAAAAATTAACTTTCATCCGTGTTGGATTTAATCCTTTTTCCTTCTAGAAAAATACTTCCACATGGCACAAACTTGTGCCCCACTACACCTCATGTGCACACCTCAACACAAGCAATGCATTATATTGAGATACTCACCATTTGGTGTAGCCGATGTGGGACTATCTTTTCTAGTCCAAAGGCAAAAAACACCAACAATCCCCCACATATCTCAATATATGGGTTGAGCGTTCCCCACAGTGATTGTCCATCATGTATTAGGAGAGATGTCGCTACGACTTGAATCTTCCCGCATAGGTTAAATAACAGCATGATACAAGAATGGACTAAGCCTTGAATTCTGCACCATAACTGCAATTCTTCCTACTCACATAATGACATCAACTGTGCTTCTGGCTGCACATTGAAGGCCTTGTGCCAGCCTGGTTTCAGTGTATAATTTTGGGCGTCTACAAGCTTACCCTCAAGAGACGGCCTGATATCTCTTTCCATACACTATAGGTGAGTTCTTTATAAAGAGTCATGGCATGAAGCATTGCGCTTCTTTGCGGTGCTATGCCGCTATGACATGGCTTAAAGCCGAGGCTTTACCCCACCTGGGTACCTCATCGTAGTGTCATACTACTGTAGCATGAGGTCACAAGCCCCTTTGTAGTGCCAAACTACCCAGCATGAAGCCTTGCGCTTCCGTACGGTGTTACGCCGCTATGACATGGCTTGCGAAGCCGAGGCTTTACCCTACCCGGTACCTCTTCGTGGTGTCATGCCACTGTAACATAAGGACATCGTCCTCTTTGTAGTGCTGTCTACCTCTCTTTATTACGATTATCATACAGCATTAGGCTACCTGCCTATTTGCGGTGCTACTCCGCTGTGACTTAGCTTGCAAAGCCGAGGCATTATCCCTACCTGGGAACCTCATAGTGGAGTCACCCCACTGTAGCATGGAGTTTCACTCCTTGTAGTGCTGCTCTACCGTGCTTCCTGTAAAGCACACCAGGCATTCACTCTGCCTGAGAACTCATTAAGGCGTTTTAAGCCAACCTTCCCACAGGATCAATTTTCCGCAGAAAATACATAGTAGACAACAGTGGTTATGGGTCCGTAACCCTTCCATGTTCCGCAGAACAAGTACCCACTGTTAACTGATATTATTCTAGTCAATGATCCTCCTTTGAACCAAAAATTAAATGTCTAGTAGATTTCTCTTTGAACCAATAACATAAAATTTTATGGTAGGATTATAATGACACAATATCAGAAAGTCTTCAAGCCCATCTTCCTTGCTGTGTCCTCGACCAGCTGATGCTTGAGACCCTTCGTGAACGGATCCGCCAGGTTTTCCTGACTCCGAACATCGATCACTGCAATGACGCCCCTTTTGATGAGATCGTTCACTGCTCTGTGCTTCAACCGCACAGTCCTCTTCTTCCCGTTGAAAAGTTCATTTGATGCCACCGCTGCTGCCGCCTGGTTGTCACAGTATATCGGTATTGCCGGTATCTGAGCCCCAACCACCGAAAGATCATACATGAGCTCCCGAAGCCATTCTGCTTCATCTGCAGCAGCATCCAATGCAAAGAATTCAGATTCCATGGAGGAGCGAGATAACATAGTTTGCTTCTTCGACTTCCACGATATAGCAGCTCCGTCCATGGCGAATACGAATCCACCTGTGGAATACTCGCTCTCCATATCTGAACACCAGCTAGCATCACTGAAGCCTTCCACTACTAACGGATCTCCGCTGTAGAAAAGTGCATATGTCTGAGTTTTCTTGAGATATCTCATAACACGCTTTACAGCTTTCCAGTGCTCAACGCCTGGATTGCTAGTGAACCGACTCAGCATTCCCACTGTAAAAGCTATGTCAGGCCTTGTGGCAGTAGTAGCGTACATCAAGCTTCCGATGATGCTAGCTTACTCCAACTGCCTGACGCTTTCCCTCAAATTTGGCTCCAGCTTCTGATCACTCCGGTACGGTGTATCAAATAAAAGGAAGATCTTGATACCCGTAGTGAGTGAGCATTTTCTCAATATAATGAGATTGTGACAGCGCTATTCCAGTGCTTGTCCGGATGATCTTGAGCCCCAAGATTACGTCGGCATCCCCCAAGTCCTTCATACTGAACTTGGTCGAGAGGAATTTCTTTGTCTCTGTGACGCAGCTTAAATCCGTACCTAGGATTAGCATGTCGTCCACGTATAGACAAACGATTACTCCTCTTCCGTCAGCAAACTTCGTATAGACACACTTGTCTGTTTCACTGACCCTGTAGCCATTTGACCTTATCACCTTGTCAAACTTCTCATACCACATTTTGGGAGCTTGCTTCAAACCATACAGAGACTTCATCAACTTGCAGACTTTGTCTTCCAGACCTCTGACGACAAAACCTTCTGGTTGTTGCATGTAGATCTCTTCGGTCAGCTCGCCATTAAGGAATGCCGTTTTTACATCCATCTGATGTATCACCAGCTTGTGTATTGCTGCTAAAGCAATTAACAATCTGATGGTTGTCATCCGAGCTACTGGAGCATAAGTGTCAAAGTAGTCGATCCCCTGCTTCTGAGCAAACCCCTTGGCCACTAGCCTGGCCTTGAACTTGTCAATGGTTCCATCTGCTTTCATCTTCTTCTTGAAGATCCATTTGCATCCGATAGGTCTTGCTCCTTCTGGCAGGTCAACCAATACCCATGTGTTGTTGGAGGTGATTGAGTCAATCTCGTTGTCAATCGCCTCCTTCCAGAATATAGCATCTCTGGTCTTCATCGCCTCATCATAGGTAAGCGGATCTGCTTCCACATGATAGGTGACGAAGTCATCTCCGAAGTCTTTCGGCCTCCTCGCTCGCTTAGTTGACGGCCCAGCGAGTTCTGGTTCAGCTGGTGTCTCCTCGACAACAGCTCCATCTTGGACTACTGGTTCGATAAAGACCTCTGTCTGCTTCGCACCCTCATTATTCTCCGGAATGTTCGCGAGAACAATGTTCTTGTGCCTTGCAAACTTTTCTTTAAAATATTCAGCATCGCGAGATTCGATGATATAGTTTGACTCGATATCAAGGAATCTCCGAGCATCACTCTTCTCGGCATACCCCAAGAAGATCGCCTTCGTAGTCCTTGTCCCCAGCTTCTGAATCTTCAGATCCGGGAGCTTCACATAAGCCAGACACTCCCACACTCGAATGACATTCAAGTTAGGTCTGACTTTGAACCAGAGTTCATGAGGAGTTATGTCGGAAGTTGCATATGGCACTCTGTTCAGAATGAACGTTGCCGTTAGTGCAGCTTCTCTCCAGTAATACTTTGGAAGACCCGCAGTCAACAGCATGGAGTTCATCATCTCTGTCAACGTTCTGTTCTTCCTTTCTGCTACTCCGTTGGATTGAGGAGAGTACGGAGCCGTTGTCTCATTTAAGATTCCATATTCTTTGCAGAATGATAAGAATTCATGAGACCGATACTCCCCGCCTCGATCACTCCTTAACCTCTTGAGTTGTTGTCCAGTTTGCCGCTCAGCCTCGGCCCTGAACTCCTTGAACTTCTCGAATGCTTCGTCTTTAGACTTTAGCAAGTAGACGAAAGCATACTTTGAGAAGTCATCGATGAAAGTAATGAAATACTTCATCCCGGCCTTTGTAGAGAATTGTTTGAAGTCACAGATATCTGAGTGAACCAACTCCAGAAGATCTGTGCTTCGATGGACCCTGTGGAAGGGTTTCCTAGTGATCTTCGTCTGAGCACATACTTCGCATTTCTCTACCTTACCCCCACACTTGGAGATAAGTCCTAGACTAGACATTCTGTTAATTCTTTTACAATGAACATGTCCTAGTCTATTATGCCACAATTCAAGAGAGTAATTCAAACTAGTGATAGCATTTATATTATCATGCTGGGTTACAACAAGCTGAATCTTGTACATTCCTTCAGTTTGGAAAGCTTTCCCGAAGAATGTACCCTTCTTGGACATCACCAACTTGCCAGCATTGATGTCCATCCTCAAGCCTGCGTTGCAGAGCAGACTTCCAGAGATCAGGTTCTTAGCAATTACTGGAACATGCTTCATACCTTGAAGCGTCAGAGTGTTCCCCGATATGAGTTTCAGCTCTACCGTCCCGATCCCCAGTACTTCAACTTGTGCCTGGTTTGCCATTATGACCTTCTCTGAAGTTGGCTCATAAGAGACGAACCAGTCCTTGTCTGAACAGACATGGCAGGTCGTACCAGTGTCTATCCACCAATCCAAGTCAGCCCCCACAGTTGCAACCTGTGCTATCATGGCAATTTGATTAGTAACCAAAGAAACCTTGTTAGGCTCACCTTGCTCTTTGGGCTTGGACTTGCATTCACTTTTATAGTGACCCTTCTTGCCACAGTTAAAGCAAGTCACATGGGACTTGGACTTCTGTTGCTTGAATCCTAGACCCTTCACTTTCAGATTCGAGAAGTCCTTCTTCTTGTGGTGAGAAGCCGCCTGCTTCCCTTTGTTCTCTCTGGTGGCTTGAACCAGATTCGCCGTTGCTAGTTGCTTGGATAGGGCGTCCAACTTCTGTTGAGAGCGCATCTCGTCCTCAACATGAATCTCGCTGAGGAGATTATCCAGGCTAATCTTCATCTTCTTCCTATGCATCCTTGCATAGATGTTGCTCCATCCTGGAGGAAGTTTTGCCACGATCCCTCCAACGACGAACTTGTCGACGAGGGACATGCTATCGTCCTCCAGTTTCTGGCGCAGCTTCAGGAACTCTTTCACTTGGGACAGCATGTTCTTCTCGTCTTCAAAGACCCATTTGTGGTATTTTTCAACCATGAACATCTTCGACCGGACCTCGTCGTCGTCATACAGCTTCCCCACGGACTCCCAGATCTCTTTGGCAGAAGTCTTCTTTGTGTAGGACTCGGCCAGAGAGTCTTCCATGGAATTCAGGATCAGCAGCCTGCATATGCTGTTATCCTTTTTCCACTTCGTCTGCTTGCTCGTAGCAGCGGCCAGAACAGCAGCAGATCCTGTTGCTGGAACGATTGGCTCTTCCTCATCCAACACGTGATCAACATCCACGAGTTGAAGGTTCAGAGTCACCTTTCGCTTCCAGATCTGGAAGTGTTAACCGTCGAATTTCTCCAACTTGTTAAAGCCGGTATCGACAAGCGAAGCACGAGTATTTTCTATCGAATCGTATAGCTTTGAGATTGTTAGTCCCTTGACGAACAATCGATGGAAAAAACACGAGTTCAGAAACAATTGTAAAGACAATGTTTCTGGCAACAACACCCTAAAGAAGGTGAAGTTGTTTTACGAGAATCTAAAAAGATTATTTCGTAATATTTCTCGAAGGCAACAGAACCGTATAACTTCTAAAGAGAAGCGACGAAATTCTCGAAGGCAACCGAACCGTATTACTTCTAAAGAGAAGCGACGGTATTCTCGAAGGCAACAAGAGATGATCAACAACAGTTGAGTCTCAGATTCTCGAAGGCAACAGAAAGAGGGAGGAAGAAGAAGAACGGATCTCGCTGGGGTGTAGAACACCGGCGCTCAAAGCTATACCCGCAGTACGGATAAGCTCCCAGGAACCAGCAAGTTCAGGAGAACTTCTGGAACGCTCGTAAGTCAATATTTGAGACTTGAACGGGCTTCCTGGACTTAACAGATTCCTTCAACTCTCTTTTTGGTGCATCTTTCAAAGGAGGCCAAGGGGCTCTATTTATAGAGTGGAGTTGAGACTTCACCTCTTCTCCTATCCGATGTGGGACTAAAATACCAATACTCAAAAATAGAGTTTGATATTTTAGATCATCCCACAATCAGCATAGAAGTGTGCCAGTCCACGCCTACCCCCCGAACACTCCCGTGCATGCACGAGACATCCTGGAGTCCGTGTCCGAGTCCGAGTCCGCACAACAAAAATTAACTTTCATCCTTGTTGGATTTAATCCTTTTTCCTTCTAGAAAAATACTTCCACATGGCACAAACTTGTGCCCCACTACACCTCATGTGCACACCTCAACACAAGCAATGCATTATATTGAGATACTCACCATTTGGTGTAGCCGATGTGGGACTATCTTTTCTAGTCCAAAGGCAAAAAACACCAACAGAATGATGTGCAGTACTAATCGACCACTCATGTAGCATATCTCAAGTAAATATACAGAATACAAGCAATTCAATGATACAGTCCAACCGTCTTGGTTTGCAAAAAGGGGACTACTTCTGAGTTCTTACAAGCAGTACATTCCAGTACTGCACAGTGTAAGCTTCAAACTGAGGTTTCAAAAGCCGGTCGACACAAAATATGCATATTTGGTTGCACCATTGTACCACATCAAATTTTAGCTGAACATATTTGAACTTTCAGGACATTAATCAATATCAGCCATACTCCAGTATTATGCTAATGGAATGGCAAAGGACAGACCAAGGGACCAAAAATCATGTATCGACCAAGGGACATATTTCAGCCTAAAATTATGTATCAGTATAATATTTCCTTATTGTGCCAAAAGTCATGTATCAGTCAAAAATTATGTATCAGCCAAGGGACATAATATGCCAAGGGACATATTTAAGAGAAATGATAGAAGCCTATTTTTTTAGCTTCAAGTGGTGGCTTAGGCTTAGGCTTGGCTAGCATGTCAATAGCAATTACTAATAAGTGTATGTAGATGGTCTGAATTTATAAATGTCTAGCTTCAAGTGGTGGCTTAGGCTTCCATCCACTTTTGCATACAACAAAGATTTGTATCCTTATACATTTACAAATTGTCTGAATTAATAAGAATGACATTAAGTAAGTAATAGAAATAGACATTTCCACCTCTATTCAGATGACAAATACCCAAACAAATGCTAACAATTTCTTAAATTTTAACAAGTTCAAAGTGAAAATATGTAGACTAATGGAGACTGGTTCTAACAATTTACACCTCTATTCAGTTTTCAAAAATAAGTGAGAAAAAATATACCTCCACAATTCAGACTTGGTTTGTCAGATTCCTCTCTTTTTCACCCTTCCGCAAAGAATATCGCCGTCATCAGGAGCTCCATCGTTGTCGTCGTTGCTGCCACAACCGCAGACAAGCTCTTGACCTCCTGAAGGTCGTCCAGTCCCTCTGCACACCTATCGACTACAGTCAAGGTGCGTTCAACAAGCCAAAGGTGCTTCTGGAGGTCACCAAGGACCCGAAACCTTCGAAGCTCCTGTCTCCACCTCCTTCAATCAGTCTCCACTCCTCACCGTCACTCCCATTTTTTGCCCTAATTTTTTTTACTTTTTTCCAAACCCTAGTCCTCCATGACTCGACCTCACCGTCAGCTCCAACAAGGACGGGATCGGGCTATCCTCCTTGTTGAACACGAAATGCCTTCTTTGGCAAAAAAATTGAATGGAAAGATAGGGTTCAAAGCCCATAAAGTTAAGTATATCACAAATTGAATGGAAAGATAGGGTTATTAACTCAAACAACCCCAATTCCAGTAGTTAGTTCAACAAGCCAACTTTGGCAAAGACTTTGATCTAGTCAAATCACTCAAAATTAGTTGAAAATTGATTAAAAGGAAAGAGGAGATTACCAGCTCTTTACGAAGTTGATCGGATCAAAGAAAGAAACTGACCGAAGGGGATGAACGGTCGTCTAGGTATTCTGGGAAGTGCTCGCAAGAGTCGGACGACCTCTTCCGCACGGTTGCTGCCACCATCGACAGAGTCCTCGAGGAAAGACTTTGATCTAGGGTTAGGGTTTAGGGATAACATCAGATGGATTTGGGGATTAGGGTTATATGAGAGAGAAAGGAGGAAGAAGAGGAGGAAGAGGATGAAGAAGGGCTTTCCTTCTCCATCTACTGCGAATGAGAGAAGGAAGAGAGAAAGGGAGAGCAGAGAGAGAGAGGGTAAGGGACACGACTGATTCAACACCTATTTTGATATGTCGCAGTGTATTCTAAAGTGTCTGTACTACCGGTCATCGGCCTAGCGGCAGGCATGAGTGACCATGCTCCCTTGCGCGTTAAAATGATGGAAAGGGCCACTCATAAAGCTAATCCCTTCCATTAATAATAATGGCTAGTATTTGATTGATGGGTATTCGGATGCTGTTCACCAAGGCCTTTATGCGGCCACACATGGGTTCGCACAAAGGCTCAAGTCCATAAAGATGTAGTTGAAAAGTTGGATTCGTCGACGGCCGAGTGGGGCGCTAAACCTTATGCGCACTGAACTTGCAAGGGTCCAGGAGGAGCTCCAAGCGAACCTACTTAGTCAAGAGCTGGCCGACAAGGAGAAGCTCGTCATCAAGAATGTAGGTAAGCTACTAATGGCGAAAAAAATAGCTGCGACGCAAAGAGCCAAGTACAATTGGCTGAAGAGTAGTGACAAGTGTACGCGGTTCTTTTTCAATATTATCAAAACCAGACAACACCGCAACCGTATTCTTCAACTTATCGATGGACAAGGCAACACATCTCAACATCGGACAATATTAGACAAGAATCAGTCAGGTACTTCTCTGAATTATATAATCAGTCTAATTACTTAACGTGTTTCCCAGAGATTGTATACAAGAAGATCGTCACACAGGAGGGCAATAGCCAATTGCTCGAACCTATAAGGATGGAAGAACTTGAGAATATTGTAAAGAATGCGGACCCTGACAAGGTGCCAGACGGCTTCGAAAGCATGTTCTATAAAAAGAACTGGGAAGAAATCAAAGGACAAGTATTCGAGATTGTCAGTGAATTCTTCAACCAAGGGAGGCTACTGCGCGGACTCAACAACACTTTCCTCACTTTGATCCCAAGAAAGGAAGGAACGTCTAAGCTAGCCGACTTCCGTCCCATAGCATGTTACAATTATATATACAAACTGATCACTGGAGTAATGTGTCGTAGAATGGAAAGGATGATGACAGTGTTGATATCAAGGAATCAAGCGGCTTTCGTGAAGGGGCGCTTGATCTTAGAAAACTCTCTACTTAGATACGAATTCGTCAGAGAGTTTAATAAGCAAGGGGGTAAAAAGGCCTGCATCAAACTAGATTTACGGAAAGCTTATGACTCAGTCAACAGAGACCTTGTCTGTGCGGTGATGACTGCTATGGGATTCTCGACTAAGTGGGTAGACAGAGTTCGAGAGTGCATCACAATTGCTACATTCTCAGTTCTGATAGAAGGTCAACCATGCGGGTTCTTCATCAACAATAGGGGCCTCGGACAGGGAGACCCTCTCTCCCCTACTTATTCACGATGGTTGTGGAGTATTTTACAGGATTGATGGATACGGCAGTTGCATGGGGACAGGTCCAGCCCCTGTATAGAAACATTCGGCCACACGTCAGCTACCTCATATACGCTGACGACCTCATTGTCTTCTTGGCTCCAACGAAGAAACGTATTCGGACAGTCGCCAAGATCATAGAGACGTTTGGCAAGCACACTAGGCTTCGATTAAATAGAAAAAAAATTCGGGTTTACTTCAATCTTTATTGCCCTAATAAGGAGGATTATGCATACAAATTGGAGGTTAGCCGGGCTGAACTACCGGTCAAGTACTTGGGTATCCCGCTGATGGTAAATTATGCACGAGAAGAAGATTGCAGAACATTGGTGGAGTACGTTCAGAAGATGACAGAGGGATGGCAAGCACAAAACTTATCATTCAGAGGCAAGATTGAACTCGTCAAGACAGTCATCCTCGCCATCATGAGATTATGGATGCGGGTAATAATCCTTCCGAAGGTGACCATACGGAAAGTAGAAAAGCTTTGTGCGGAGTTCATCTGGCGAGGGGACGTACACACAATTACTTGGGACAAATTATGCAAGCCGCCCGAGGAAGGGGGAGTTGGTATCCAATCACAGTGCTGAGGAAGGTAGCAGGGATTAAGATCGCTTGGAGATTCATACAGGGCGAATCATTGTGGGCGGAGTGGACCAAAAATCGTTATCTTGGTAATAGGAACCTCTAGGAATATAACTCAAACAACAATGGGTCAGTAACCTTTCAGCAAATCCTTCGACATAGACGGGACATGCTTCCACACATGATCCACATATTCGTTGACGGTCGAACAACCGACTTGTGGCTAGACCCTTGGTTAAACCACTCCTCTTTGCTGAACCGACTGAATCCGACGTCGGACAGGGAGGCAAGACGAGGAGAGCGGGTCTCCAGAATCCTCGTCAAAGAAAACTGGCTGCCGGAGGTGCACCGCCACACACGTACAATTGCACAGGAGATCAAAAGGGTCCCAATCGACCATACTGTGAGGCAAGACTACTGGGCATGGGAGGACTCGAGGAGAACCAGATTTAGCACGAGAGCGATGTACGACAAGCTCAGGATGCATGACGAGGAGGTGGCGTACGCTGACATTGTATGGAAAAAGGAGATTTCATGCAAAATACAACTTTGCATGTATAAACTCATGCTCCATCGTCTACTCACGAAGGACAAATTGCAACGCTTTGGAGTCCATCTGGAATACCTGACGTATCCGTTATGCAGTGTAGAATGCGAATCCATAGGGCATATTTACTTCTAATGTCCAATGGCCAGGGAAATTTGGATATCGCAATTAGCCAAACTCAATGTCCAGCAGGCCCTGAATGGTGATATAGAGGAAGCCATGCAACTGATACACAATAGAAGGGATCAAGATCCAGATTGGGTTAGAGAAATGTGCGATAGACTATCTACCACGGTCTGGCACATAGGAAGGAACGTAACAACAAGATCTATGAAGGTTCCCGAACTGTTTGCATAGGCATCATACACAATATAGACTGATATAGAGAGCATGGGAGTAAGGAGGGCAGGTTGAGTAGCTAATAGTGCATGTTATGTATACTAAGATAGGGAGTGAGAGTGACAGATGAAGTAGATGATTGTACACTTCTTACAGTTTGACACATCAATAAATTTACCAAGTTCCAAATATATATATATATATATATATATATATATATATATATATATATATATATATATATATATATATATATATATATATGCTGAAGTGTCTGTAGACTCTGTACTACTTCTTCCAAATCGACATATCGTCTGAGGTGCAAGGCATACATAAGACACTCTCAAGCGATACGAGACACAAAAATAATAAATAATAAAAATATACATAAAAATATTTTGTAATATGAAAACTAAAATCAAATAACATTTTAAACCAACAAAAGCATGTTAAACATAACCAAATGAACTAGCAAAGCAGCAATAGCAATAATAGTGAACAAAACTAACAAGAGCTTGTATTCTTCCTACCACGTATTTTTAGTAAATTTTACTTTTTTTTAGTAAACTAATAAGAGCTTGTATTCTTCCTACCACGTCTCAACTATAAATGATGCTCTTACTGTAGAAGCATGAAAAATCTCAGCTAGAGACATCCCTTCGCCAAAGCGCAGAAGATACAAAAGACAGAGGCTCAGAGTCGAACTCCCTAAGAAGGACATTTGCATACTTCTCAATGGAAGCGATGGCTCCTTCTACACAGAGTTCTTCTACAAGAATATGGCTCCTATAAACGAAAAAAGCCTCAACCAGCAGCCAACTTACACAAGGCCGATCGCCGCTCGAAGTTAAGTTTGGATCTCGCATGGTGGTGAAGGATGCCGAGAAGAAGACAACGACTCTTCAGATGAGAACTTCCCCTTTTATAGGACCGAAAATGGCCCAGAGCGCACGCCACATGGCCGACGGTCAGAATTCCCGCATTAATGGGACGAACCTAAGACTCAGCACTTTGAATGTTAGTCTTAGACCCTTGGAATTTCCCATATTATGGTGGCAATTAAGAGGAAAGTTCCTTAAAGAGCGGATATTTATTTCTCTTTGCTTCAGAAGCCAAAGCCTTCAAGCCAGAGGCACAGCCACCTGCCTGCGCCAACCTCAGAAGCAAGATGGTGGTAGGCCTCCCTCACCTTCTTTTACTTCAGAAGCCAATGTCTTCACTCCAGAGGCGCAGCTACCTGCCTGCGCCAATTTCATACGCGCAAGGGTGTCATACCCTTCCCTTCGCAGCCAACGCCTTCACTGTTCAAAGGCACAGCTACTTACTTGCGTCCGCATGAGGCGCAGGATTGTGATATGTTCAAACTATCTCCATTCCCCTGGTACAGTCGTCTGCTCCGGATCAGAAGCTTAAGTCACTTCTCTACAAGAGACATGGGAACTCCCATCGCAACCAATGCAAGTTAGCCTGTCGCTCCAAAAGCACAGTAACCTCGCCAACCTGAAGCACAAGCCTACTTGTCGCCTACAACACAATGACTCCGGTATCCTGAAACACAGCTTCATAAGTTGCTCTATATGAACAAAAGTCTCATCGTCATTCGAAGCCAATTCCACTCGTTGCCTGAAAGCACAGAGGTTCCGTCATCTCCAGAAGCACGGTCTACTCGTCGCTCTAGAAGCACAGCAGTACTTATTCTTCACCAGAGGCGAAGGATTCATGGGTCCACCCCAATTGGTTTGTTTAAACCGCCTCTTGCAGAGAAGATTGGGATTAAATCATGATTGATATCATATCAGATTGATTTAAATCTTAGACGAGGATCAATTAGACTCCAAATATAGGATAAAATCCCAAGATTTACTCGGCTGTATATGAGCAAGCAAATTGGTACGTGCCACGTGTCACCTCCTTCGATTATGTTTATAACCACCAGAGGTCTCGTTTGAGAGGAATCTCGATGTCCGCCACGTGTCAGTGCTGCAGAAGTTCGCACCGTGCAATGACGATAGATTCTTTCATATCTCATGAACCCTAATACACATTGCATATGTGCTCGGTTCTCTATAAATAGAAGGAGTTCTTCTTCCACCAAAGCATCGACAGAAAAAATCGACAATCGATAATCTTCAAAGGATCAACAATCTCTGTCCACGAAGAGTCGACCACCATCATCCCCCAATCAACCAAAGAACCAACCAATCAACCATCTTCAAGGGATCTTCTTCTCTAGACAGCCTCTTGATCGGTGACCCCAGAGTCCCATCAAAGGTGCCAGAGAGCCATAGCAAGGTTGATTCGTCGTCAGATCGTCAACGGAGTAAAGGAGCCGCTACAGTGCTCGATCTCCACCGTCACACTTTCCCAGAAACCTCTTCTTTCTGTACTTAGAATATCATGTTTAGGACTTCCTTCTTTGTACACAGATACCTTATACGTTCAATAAAACAAAAAGTTTGTTCAACCTTTTATTATGTCAAATAAAATGGCGACTCTGCTGGGGACTACCTTCTCCTCCAACGAGAAAGCGATGATGTAATCTGATGGCAACTTGCTGGGAGCTTCTCAAGACATGCTGGTCGTATGCTTCGACCAGCAGGCTTTTGAAGATCTTCTCTCTGGTAAAAAGTTGAAGACTTCGAAGCGGTTCATACAACCGAAGAAGACTCGACAAGTTTGGAGGCCTAAGGCGGCTGCAGTCAGCAGCACGATGGTGGAAACTGCGTCTCAGAACCCCCTCAACGCCAAAGCCATAAAGAAGATTTTGGCTACTACAGCCTTATTCGCTCGCCCGATTCTCGTCCTGGGAAAGCATGGTGAGGAAGATGGTGGTTCCATGGTTGATCAGATGAAGGAACGATGCCAAAGAAAGCGCACACCGATCCAACCCCTCACGACGGGAGTATTACCGGTAAGGAGATCTGTCTTCGACAGAATTGCTTTCCCTTCAGGTAAACCTTCGACGGACTCTGAATACTACTCGCCCGCTGGGGATAGTAGAAAGAGATCCCAGGTGGCTCGTACTTCGTACAATAAGCGTGCGACACCAACGGCAGACCAGAGGCCCGTGTTGACAGTTACATGTGCAGCCGATGGAAAGCTATACAAGACTAGCCCTCGCGCTCTGATGCCTCAACCAGTCGAATCTTCCTTCCACTGGGGTACTCCTGTACGTAAGCCAAGCCAGGGGGTACGTCCCTCGGAGAGGGAGCCACGCGAGCAGCGTTCCCGCAGAAGCAACAAGAGGCTTCCTCGCCAAACCTGCTCTGACCGTACTTACATGCAGCTTCCCTACATGTACAATGGGAGTGCTATGACAGAAGATCTAACACTCTCCCAAGCGGAAGAAGAATTTGTGCACAGAATGTGCCTAAATCAAGGCACTCTTGTACCCAGATTACCATCAACTGCTGTTGTTAGGAAACGGTCGCGCCATCGCTGAGCTGGCATTTCGTCTTCCAGAGACTCTACTCCACGTCGACCCCATGCCAGGGGCTTAACAGGGGGTCGGTGAGCCATAGAGAAGACGAACCTCGTATTACCACATGCTACGCGGCACAGGGTTCCAGAGCTTTCAAGAAGCCCTTCCAAAATCCTTCTATATCAGTTGCTAAACTGAAGAGGAGGTCAGAGAGCAATAAATCTAAGGTACCCGATGCAGATGTGCTCCAAGGCACTCATTCTAGATCTGTATTAGGTACCTTGTCAAAAATTGGGGGTAGCCAGCCTCCTACCATGCACGATAACCCTGTGTTCCAGTTTGAGGAGGCGCAATACGACACAGATGTCTCCATTAGCGCAGCCAGTCATCAGACTGGGGTAGCAACCATACTGAGTCCGAAGAAGATCACAATCTTATGGTATATCCTCAGGACAGCGAGGCTCAAGCGTCTAAGCCATAAAGTGAAGGATCTATGGCTCCCTCGAGTCACCCTCACACTCGGTCTGTGTTTATGGTCGATGGCAGTGAGAAAGACAATAATGAAGCTCTCAGACATATCGAAGTCCTCGAGACAAAGTTAGATACGCTGACGGACACCAGGAAGACCATGTCCTCGATCATAATCGACCTCAAGAGTAGCATGGCCCCCGCTGCCTCTACTCTTGCATGTGATCCGCCAACCAATGACGAATCCAACAGGCTGCCTACTGCCAATCAGCCAGGACCATCGTCATCTACTCCATTGATTACAGGCTCCGCAATATGGGCCAAAATATCGCAGGCCATCAAAGACTTGTATCCTTGTTATGATGCCAAGGAGAAGCAAGCAACGCTCCAGAAGATGGGAATCCGGTAGCCATACCCTGCCGAGTGGGACAACGTCGTCTATCCTCTCAAACACAATCCGCAATCGCTTACACCTTATGCAGGAAAGGGGTCTCCCCGACAATACTTGAGGTACTTTGCCTCAGTAACGGGACACCTGCCAAAGGATGGCGCCCTCCTGTCCAACATGTTCATAGGAGCCCTGCAGGAGGTAGCCTATGAGTCGTTCTGCAGTCTTTCGGACGATTGTATCTCGTCATTTAAAGAACTGAAGACTCGGTTCGTGGACCGATTCTATGAAGGAGGCATGGATATGACCATGTCAACCCTCATAGAAGTTGTCCAGAGAGAGAAAGAGCTTGTCCGCGCATACATCGAGCGCTTTCGCCAGGCAGCCCTCAGATTACCACCCGACATGCCCGAGCCCATGCTTATGGACTCCTGCCACAAGAACATGATGCGCGCTATAAAATTATGGCACAGTGCTTCTTGCATGGAGTGGATGCTTTTCATTACAGAGGCAGATGCCGCACAAAGAAAAGCCCAGGATGCGCAACTCCTGGGGCTACACTTTCCTGTGCCCGAAGACAAGGGGAGACGTTCGTCTAGCGACAACCCTAAAGACGAAAAATGCAAGCAAGCTATGACCGTCAACATCTCCAAAGGTTCAGCAGTTGTGAACCCCAATCCGCGGAAGCACAGAGGCCGAGGGAGACTTACTCCTTCAATGACGAGGATACGCTGGAGCTCTTCGAGATGCTTACGAAGAGTGACAAACTGTCCATCCCGGCACCCAGGCGTCCTGATGAGGTGGGAAAGGTGGACCATCCCAAGTACTATAAGTATCACCAGTACGTCCATCACTCAACACAAGACTGCTATGTATTGAAGAGGCAAATTCATTGCCTCATTAACGCCAACGTCATATCGTTGGATTATGAAGAGAAGGCCGTCACGACCAACATGGTTACTCTCCAGTTCGGAAGTTTTCTAGCCACAAAGGTGCAAGATGGCGTCATCCCTATTCCAAAGGCGTCGATAGAAGTAGTCAAGCTTCCGCCAGCACGGGACAATGCTCAAGGACTCATCCCGTTCTCCATGCCTCAAGACAAAGTCATGTGGATACATCCTGACTTGGTTTCCGACATGATGACATCTACGACCCTTTCTGCCAAAGGGAAGAAAAGCAAGGCATGCCGCATAGTCTCGACGTCGACCGACGATACTTTGGTGACCACCCGCTCGGCACAGGGACAAGAGGAAAGACAGGCTCCATACCAGGAGGAGTCTCCACCAAATACTTTCTTTGTCCCAGATATGTCAGGAGCAGGTCCACCTTAAACCCCTGAGGTACTAGAGACGGGTCCATCCCAGGCCCCTACTGTGGACAAGCAGAAACAGAAGGAGGTTCATTTCGACAAACCTCTCAGAAAGGATCCGGCAATAGGGCCTATTAAGCCCTACAACTTCAATATTCTAGCACAGATGGCTAATACTCCGGCTAAATTATCACTTTTTGAGCTCATCCACCTCTCTAAGGAGACCTGAGATGCGCTCAGTGAAGCATTACAGAACGCCGAGTCCTTCTTCACCCAGGTTCGGCCACCGAAAGTGGATCCTACAGCTTTCCCACATTGCCACGGTATGGTCGAAGTGATTCCCAGTATCACTTTCACCCAGCAAGACATGTTACTAAGGAATAACCAGCACAACTGCCCTTGTACTATACAGGGTATGTCGGTGCCATTAAGGTCGATCGCATCCACGTCGACCCAGGTTCCTCTCTGAGCATTATACCAAGAAGCCTGCTTCAAACTTTAGGGATTTCGATGCATCGGTTGACAGCCTCGAACACAACAATCAGTACCCTCAACGCGGGAAAGAGCATACCCCTGGGCAAAATTTGCCTGAAATGTCAGATCGACGACCTTCATACTGAAGTGACTTGCTATGTTATTGATGTAAACATAAACTACGATATGCTGCTGGGGCGACCATGGATCAATAAGTACATGATTGTCCCTTCTACCCTACACTAGTGAATGAAGTATGTGGCCAGCGACGGGACCATCAAAATAGAGTTTGTTGATATCGACCCATTCCGGGGACTTGAAGCATACTGTACGGATGTCGATCTGTACAAGTCAGTCCCCTAGGACGATGATAGCAATGATGCTGACGACGAGGCAGAGACAGCTTCAGAAAGCGTAGCAGTGGTCGAAGAACCTTTAAAGGTTCGACTGAAAGGGAGGCCTCCAAAGGTGTCAGCACCTCTCATTGTTAAGCTTCGGGGCAAAGCTCCACCTTCGCCTCCAGAGATGATGGAAGATGGTCAGGAGCCTATATGAATAAGGTTATCCCGAAGGTCCCCAAGGCCGACCATGAAGGCACAGGAGCATCCGACCACAATTCCCTTGTTGGTCAAGCTGAAAGAGAGGTGTCATCCTTCTCCTCCGGCGGCAGCTCTAGTCCTCACTGACGAAGAGCTAGAAGATTATGTCTGCGCCAACACAGGCCCACTCTTTCGACGACGTAATCCTTCGGGACAAAATATCACACTTCATTAACAGAAAGTTGTCATCGAACTACTCTGTTGCATGCTGGAACACCAAATATTTTATGTACAATTCTCTGTGTAAAGTACAGACGCAAGTGTCAACTGCCAACCATGTGAGCCGAGTTGTCCCTACCCGGGGCACCTACTTCGTAGTTGCAGCCAGGAAAAAAGAAGAAGAACCCATCATATTCGATCGATTGGAGCATCCACAACGAATAACTCCTGAAGACCCAGACCTCGACAACGGCAAAATACAGTTCTACCGCAACACGATGCAGGCCAAAAACCTCATCCAAAAGATGGGCTAAGACCTGAATACCAACAAGGGGCTCAATTATGGCGAAGGCCGACGTCTTTCCTTACGAATTTGTGATATAAAGAAAAAGCTGAAAACTACTACCAACGTACTCGTCGAGGGCTGGGGTACGTTACACCTACGTCCACCTCAGAAGATTCAGAGGAAGAAGTTAGAAGTGCTGGATGAAAAGTGCTTGCTCGTGCAGCAAAGGATTGAGCTTTACCAAGCTCGCATCTCTGGGGCCTTCAACAAAAAAGGTCTACGAAAGATCCTACCAGGTGGGCGACCCTGTCTTGGCAGTATGGAGACTGATGGTGATAACCCACAAGACGGCTGGAAAGTTCGAGCCCAAGTGGGAAGGACCATTCGTCATAGAAACGGTACTCTAACAGTGCTTATCGGCTAGCTAAGCCTAATGGTGACTTGCTAATGATGCCCATCAACGGCAAGTTCCTAAAGAAGTATTACGTCTGAAGACAGAACCAGCATAGGCACCCACATCCCCTGAAAAGGGTGCCCATGAGTTCTGGTAAGGGGATCTCTCGCCCTCCCTCCTATATATTCTCTCAAGTAGATGAAGCACTTTACGTCTACATTACCTCTGGATTGCTCCTCTACGCCTGAAAGACACGACTACCATGTCGACATTACCTTTGAGTAGTCGTTCTTCTCGTATCAGTTCTATGATTATTTCGACGGTTTAGAAAACAGTTCACGTCCATATTACCTCTGGATTGTTGTTCTATACCCCGGCAAAGATCAAGCCTACCACGTCCATATTACCTCTGGTCAGGCAAATCTATTATGAAGATTCCCTCTTTATTCTGAAGAAAAAAGCAAAGGGAACAAGAAAGCTTCTACATATAAAAACATATGACTACAAAGACCTATTATAGACTCTTCGTAGTTACATACACAGAAGCAAAAAAGCTAAAATTACGGTACAAGCTCTCAATAATGCGGGCGAGGTGGTGACAGAGCCAATCACTTCCTGGTTAAAAGAAGTCATCGCCCGAAGCTGCTACTGGCCCGAGCCGGGGATGAAGACCAGCACAGGATTCCCCTATCTCTTCAGCTGGCCGGAGAGAGCAACCACAGCAGCATGCCTTGCCATTTTTCGGTTGGTATGGCAACCAATGCGAATTTAGGAAGCAAGGGTTTGAGACACCATTGACGCCCACGACATCCAGAACGGGGGATGTCTTGAGATCCAGTAGTTGCTCTACTACAGCTTCTTTAGATGAAAAGATTTGCCACCGATGGTCGCCTCAAGCAAACTCCAGGGTCGTCAGGAGCTGATCATCGGGCAAGCAAGACCATTGTTGAAGAAGCTGAGTCTTCTCTTGAAGGGGATAGTCCCTTATATAGGCTGTTCGCATGGTCCAAGCATGAGCTAGACATCAGTCAGAAGGAAGCTTACAAGTTAAGCTAAAGCTCCACTCTATGACAGATGACAGTACTGCGTGTAACTGAAGGAACGTGACTCTGAACCTCCTTTGCTAAAAAGATTTGTGATCCCTGCAAAGACGCAAGAGGCTCCAATATCAAGAAGCCACCAGGAGCCCATGCTCTGAAACTATGACTCAGCATAATTAATGCTAAGAACTAGGCGTGACACTTGCCATCACCCAGCTCGTACAGTCCTGACACGTGTTCATGCTTCTGTTCAAAGTATTTCGAGCTTGACTCAAGTTCGGAACACTTTGAAGGGGGTCTTGTAGAAGCATAAAAAATCTCAGCCGAAAATATCCCTTCGCCAAAGCGCAAAAGATGCAAAAGACTGAGGCTCAGAGTCGAACTCCCTAAAAAAGATATTTGCATACTTCTCAAGGGCAGCGATGGCTCCTTCTACACAGAGTTATTCTACAAGAATATGGCTCCTACAAACGAGAAAAGTCTCAACCAGCAGCCAACTTACACAAGGTCGATCGTCGCTCGAAGTTAAGTTTGGATCTCGCATGGTGGTGAAGGATGCCGAGAAGAAGACAACGACCCTTAAGAAGAGAACTCCTTTTATAGGATCGAAAATGGCCCAAAGCGCACGTCACATGGCCGACGGTCAAAATTTTTGCATTAATGGGACGAACCTAAGACTCAGCACTTTGAATGTAGTCTTAGATCCTTTGTAGCGCCTCTTCCCGAAATTTTGAAATATTTTTATTTATTTATTTGATTTAAATGGTAATTTTAGAATTTTTGTAAATAATTTTAGTTAATTATTACGGTAGATGATTTTTAATCATGATTAAACTTGGAGTACAATGTGACTAGAAATCGTGGCATGAATTGTGCAGTACGGGCTTTGACTAGTGTATTAGCCATGTCCAGGGAAGACCGAGCCATAGTGATGTCCTAACTAGAAAAATCCGGCCAAGTTATAGTATGACCATTATAAATAAGTTTAATTAATTACTATTAGATTTATTGACTTGCAGGAACCCGGTTGAACCAAGTTAGTCCTAACTGGGCGAAACCAAGTCCAAGTCCAAGTAGGCAAGTAGTGAGACATTTTATCTGCTGGTGTACTTGATTAGTGACAAGGAAGAAATTGTGACCATCTATTTTGTGGGTGTACTACATCCCAATATTCTGTAGTAAACCAGTTAACAGAATTGTCAAGGGACTAGGCATGATAGAACAGTAATTTGAGGTACTTTTGCAAGTTGAAAAATGAGAAACAAATAATCATGACACGTCTACTTTCTCATCAAAGTTTCTACTGGACTTTTAAGGTTCTATTAGTTATACGAAATGACCAAGCTAGTGGAATTGGACACCAACTTGACGAGGGCAAGTAGATGGTTGGCCCACCTAAATATTACTGTATCTGACTGTGGCCCTACTCTTCTTAGATACCCCATACCAACAGTGTCTGACTGTTTTTCCTTATTGGCACTTCAGCTGTCCTCAAAGCAATTTTCAGAGCCCACCCCTCAGACCGGCCCAGGACCCACCGTAGGAGAACTCAGCCAAACCAAATGCCAGGCCAAGCTGAGCACCCACCCGCTCGAGTTTCCCGAACTAGGTATATATACTACACGATTACGAGAAGGAGAGGCCGAGACCCAAACCCTAACACCTGTCACCAGCGCCAACCCCCACCCCTGGCGAGCTCCCCGGCCCTCGGTGCGATCGCGTGCGGCCGTAGGACGGCCATGGCAGCACCGGCGTGCGCACGCGAGAACACATCCCCGACAGCAGCATGCAGCAACCACCCGACTTCACGGGTACATATCTTCCCCATCGAGCAACCAATGCACGAACCAATTTTTGAGGTACGATCCCAACATAACCCTCATCCATCACCTTCAAGTAGAATGATTTTTAGTACGTTAGTGTGATGTAGAAATCGAACCGAAGTTTGGGAAAACCAGTCCCGAAACAGGACATTTAACAGTCCAATCACCCGTATTCGAGGATCGATTTCGATCGATCCAGTGACTGTTTATAAATTCCACTTGAACACATGTTTAGATGACCTATAGGCCTTCACCAAAGTTTTTATAGAAGCTAAAACTAGCGACTACATGTCGAGAAATTGAATCCCGAACTTTGACGAAAACCTATTTTAAAAATATGAAAATTCATCCACACGACGTGTGTCCCGCAAAACCGGGCAACGTGGTCGTGCACCGTAGGCATCGAAAGTTGCGTAACGACTTTGTGGTTGTGTAGGCTTTGACGGAATTCAAATTGGTCGCATGTGCACGACGAATTTGATGCGTATCCGTCAAAATTTACCGTATCGGCCTCTATACAAGTTTCCCAATTACTTCGTACACGCTTGTCAGATCGAGACGAAACTTGTGCCAACAGGACCGTATCATTTTTCTCGTCCTGTATGCCAAGTTTGGTCCAATTATGAGACAGTTGAATCGAACGCCGTTTTGTGGGCCCCACGGTCCTACTCAACGGGCGATTTTGTGCACGGTCCGCCGAAATCTAACTTTGGATATACGGTTGGGTTCATATCGAAAAACCAGACATATAGTTTGACTACTTTAGAGACTGTTGATCCTGGCACGCTTTTCGATGCAAAACAGGCCCAACGACGGATACCGTTTTGGCCCAAAATTACCATTTTGCCCCTGTGTCCAGAATTAGACTTAAGGACAGGTAATCCTAGCTAATTTGACTATTCTGAGAATGTTGGTATTGTTTATTTCTGCATCTGGAGACTTCTGTATGTGTTGACTGATTGTGGCTTATTGAGTGGTATAGTATTATTGGTTTCTCCAGCTAAGGACCTCAGGCAAGTGCACTTTCTGATTGCTTTCGATTCATAGTAGTTTTCTCATTTCATGTCTATATATATATCTTGCTGCTTGTTGACACGCTCGTCACATGGAGTAGTCGGGAGGAGAAATATCTTAGTAGACATGTGAACTACCCAGAACTATCCCATGAGTCTATTCTTGAATAATAGCATCTGCGCACGACACGTGCAGGTGCCGGATTTCCTCCTAGCCGTTCACATGTCGAAACAGATATTTTACACCACATAGGTAGATATCTTTTATTTTTTCCTTTTCTTCTCCATCGTGCCATGTCATCAGTATTTTCCAGTTTTTATTTCTCATATGTTATTTTCAAGTCTTGTTAATTCTATTATGTTTTCGTATTGTCGTCGGTTTGTGTACTTGTTCCATTCCTGACTGGAAACTAACATTTTTCAGGTTTAGCCGCGATCACTCTTAGCATTGGGAAGGCTTGGGTATGCTGAGGTCAACCTAGAAATAGAAAACAGTTGTACCATTTTCATTAATTGTAAAATCTTGTATTTTCTTTAATTTTAAATGATGTAAATGTTGTAATAAATTTAGAAATGTGAATGAGCAGCAAATATTATACTTTGAGCATTTATTTCTTGTGGGCTTGACAGCGTTCTACCGCCGACTCTGCGGCGTAGGCTGGCTTGGACACGTCTCGTATCCGAAAAAGTGGGTGCGAGTCGTGACAAGTTTTTGTGGTGGCCCATGCAGGTCAGTTTTTGTAAAAGATTACGAACTCGTGATGGTACGTTAGTTGTACTATTGCGAGCATGCGCCCAGGAAATGCTCATTCACAATTATGATTAAAATAATTTAAGATAATGACTAGGACTAGGAGTCCCTTGTTCAAATTGACCATTGGGTAGTTAAGGTTATTGGATAGGCCATGCAATTTAGATAGCTTGCTAGATCCCTATAGGTACACTATTACTTTTGATATGATAATGTGATCCAATGTGGATATACTATTCGCTGGGTATGTTAGGCTTGCCTAGATTTAAGGCGTTAATTTTGATAAACTGTTCAATTTTCTTTTTGCTTTATTAGACATAAATCTTATATCATAAGTTAGAATTGTCTATTTTAAATTCTTTTTTGCTGTAAGGAGTCAGTTATAATTTCTGATTCTGTTATTTGTGTATAAATCTCGAGTTAGATTTTGATTCTCATAAAACTCGAACTACTTATGCCTCCTTTCCAAAAATCTCGCCTATTTATATTTTGACTCTCTTGACCAATGCTGCTATTACAGCCTAGTTTTTGTAAGCTTACTCTTTTATCGAGCTTGATTCAAGACATATGTTTATTGGGGACGCCTGCTAACATATTGTCTAATCAGAATTATTGTATTACGGTCTGATCAACCATGATGTAATTGGTTCGCTCTTCATCTAATTACCCTACGTGGATTGAGATATAGATGTCTCTAGGATCTCATCCACGACAGCTTTGACAATTTCTCTTGAATTATACATTCGCCCTTGAATCGCGTAATTGTATTCGGTGACATCTCTCTTGAACTCGTTAATATTTTTTTGTCTTTCACTGATTGGAAAGACGAAAGCTCGTAATTGATAGATAGATACAGAGTATTTCCCATGGCTATGATAGTTGTATACACAAGTGTAGCTACCATCGGCCAGTCATGTGACTAAAACCTTGCCTTGAGTTACTCACTCTCCTCTCAATCCTCAAACTACTATTGGGACCTGCTAGCCATCTAAATTTGAGGAATGATCCTTGACTTGACATATATCTACCGTATCTCGTACGCCGTGTCTTATTCTCTGTTAACCAGAGTCGAGGTACAATATCTGGACTTTGGAATCCTTCTAAAACTCACCATTCCTAAAACCATATCATAGCTTCTAAGGTGGATAGACGGTAAGCCTTATAAAATTTTAGGATATACAAGGATTACCGACTGATTAGAATAATTTCCATTAGCATGATAATTAGTGCCCATGGACTCCCATTTTTCCTTTAGATCATTTCGTGTCCCCGGCCGTGCCATTAATATTCGGAGCACGAGACCAGTTGTTACCTCCCAACAAATTTCATATGCAAGGTCTAGACGAGTCCACCTTCATCTAGGTATATCATGTCCCACTCAAACCCGTCCTCTTGTACTCTATTTTTGGGCTACGACTTTCAGGTTAAAAGGACTAGCTATAATCCTTACCATAGTACCTACCTGGTATACTTCCAGACTTCCATTTGAGCCTCAACCTTGACTCAATTCCTTCGACCCAATATATGGTTGTGGTCTACTCGAAGCCCACTACGCACATGCCACTAGTGTGCCACCCAATTGAGACCTCATGTGCTACTTAAACATAAAAGTCACTGAAGGCGCATTCTGGACTTTAGGAACCTATCTAACCAATTTGACGGGCAACTAGCTCAACCCTTGGATAGAAACCTATTATAGGATACCCTAATCTAGTAGGAAGAGCTTTATCATTGGAATCTTGTCCAGTCCATATAGATTGTAATCCAATGTTCATTCAACCTACGAGTGATGTCCAAGTAGGGAACCCATTATGATCCAGTAAAAACCATCCATACATACCACCATACTCAGACTATAAAACCGAACTATTTGAAATAGGCCCTATACCTACTATGTAGTCCCCACCTCTTAGGATGTGATGTCATTCGTAACTCTTATTTCATTTACCCGGAAGTCGCGATACGATCTTGTGTTGCATTATATCCCTTGCTCGTGTGTTTAAATAACCACGAAAAAGATTACAACCTGAATTTCTCAAATTCTGTTCTATTGTGAAACCTTGTTTAGAATTTCGGAAACAAAATTTTTGTATTGCATGGATTGCAAGCCCTCTAAGAGCGAAGGGTTCTTCGATGTAGCAAGTGACTGGACTAGAGTAGCCCAATCTATTGAATAAGACTATAGGTTCATAAATACTCTTTCTACCTGTATTATTGTATATTCTCTACCGCTCTTTAAACTTCATAATTGCTCTTGATTATTCTTCCTTATCTTTTTGTCCTCTCTATTGCAGATAGACGAAGGTCATACTTATTAGAATTCACCAATATTTCTTAGCTACTTGCGTAAATTACTGCTTGCTAAGTTCGGGTTGCTTGATAGATACGAGAGGATTATAGATACCATATGCCTAGATATTTGTTAGTAGGATTGTTAGCACCAGTTAGAAGATTTTGAGATTTTAGTGTGATGAGTAGTGTGACCAAAGGTGGGTAGAAGTCCTGGAGGCTATTTGGCTAGGAGAAGAATACAAACTATTTTTTTGAGGAATTAAAAATTTAAAAAGATTGTGGTAATAGTGGATTTATTCCTTGACTTTTATTTTTAAATTTTAGGCATGGTTATGAGTTAGAATTTCGAGGACGAAATTATTTTTAAGGTAGGTAGATTTGTAGCTCCCCTTCCCGGAATTTTAAAATATTTTTATTTATTTATTTGATTTAAATGGTAATTTTAGAATTTTTGTAAATAATTTTAGTTAATTATTACGGTAGATGATTTTTAATCATGATTAAACTTGGAGTACAATGTGACTAGAAATCGTGGCACGAATAGTGCAGTGGCGGGCTTTGACTAGTGTATTAGCCATTCCCGGGGAAGACCGAGCCATAGTGATGTCCTAACTAGAAAAATCCGGCCAAGTTATAGCATGACCATTATAAATAAGTTTAATTAATTATTATTAGATTTATTGACTTGCAGGAACCCGGTTGAACCAAGTTAGTCCGAACTGGGCGAAACCAAGTCCAAGTCCAAGTTGGCAAGTAATGAGACATTTTATCTGTTGGTGTACTTGATCAGTGACAAGGAAGAAATTGTGACCATCTATTTTGTGGGTGTACTACATCCCAATATTTTGTAGTAAACCAGTTAACAGAATTGTCAAGGGACTAGGCATGATAGAACAGTGATTTGAGGTACTTTTACAAGTTGAAAAATGAGAAACAAATAATCATGACACGTCTACTTTCTCATTAAAGTTTCTACTGGACTTTTAAGGTTCTATTAGTTTTGCGAAATGACCAAGCTAGTGGAATTGGACACCAACTTGACGAGGGCAAGTAGATGGTTGGCCCACCTAAATATTACTGTATCTGACTGTGGCCCTACTCTTCTTAGATACCCCATACCAACAGTATCTGACTGTTTTGCCTTATTGGCACTTCAGCTGTCCTCGAAGCAATTTTTAGAGCCCACCCCTCAGACCGGCCCAGGACCCACCATAGGAGAACTCAGCCAAACCAAATGCCAGGCCAAGCCGAGCACCCACCCACTCGAGTTTCCCGAACTAGGTATATATACTACACGATTACGAGAAGGAGAGGCCGAGACCCAAACCCTAACACCTGTCACCAGTGCCAACCCCCACATCTGGCGAGCTCCCCGGCCCTCGGCGCGGCCACGTGCGGCTGCAGGACGGCCATGGCAGCACCGGCGTGCGCGCGCGAGAACACAGCCCCGACAACAGCATGCAACAACCACCCGACTTTACGGGTACATATCTTCTCCATCGAGCAACCAATGAACGAACCGATTTTTGAGGTACGATCCCGACATAACCCTCGTCCATCACCTTCAAGTAGAATAATTTGTAGTGCATTAGTGTGATGTGGAAATCGAACCGAAGCTCGGGAAAAACCAGTCCCGAAATAGGACGTTTAACAGTCCAATCACCCGTATTCGAGGATCGATTTCGATCGATCCAGTGACTGTTTATAAATTTCACTTGAACACATGTTTAGACGACCTATAGGCCTTCACCAAAGTTTTTACAGAAGCCAAAACCAGCGACTACATGTCGAGAAATCGAATCCCGAACTTTGACGAAAACCTATTTTAAAAACATGAAAATTCATCCACACGACGTGCGTCCCGCCAAACCGGGAGACGTGGTCGCGCACCGTAGGCATCGAAAGCTGCATAACTTCTTCGTGGTCGTGTGGGCTTTGACAGAATTTAAATTGGTCGCATGTGCGCGATGAATTTGATATGTATCCGTCGAAATTCACCTTATCGGCCACTATGCAAGTTTTCTAATTACTTCGTACACGCTCGTCAAATTGAGACAAAACTTGCACCAAAAGGACTTTATCATTTTTTTTGTCCTGTATGCCAAGTTTGGTCCAATTTTGAGACAGTTGAATCGAACGCCGTTTTGCGGGCCCTACGGTCCCACTCAACCGACGATTTTGTGCACGGCCCGCCAAAATCCAACTTTGGACATACGGTTGGGTTCGTATCGAAAAATCGGACCTGTTGACATATAGTTTGACGACTTTAGAGACCGTTGACCCTGTCACACTTTTTGGTGCAAAGCGGGTCCAACGGCGGACACCGTTTTGGACCAAAATTACCGTTTTTCCCCTGTATCCAGAATTGGACTTAAGGACAGATAATCCTACCTAATTTGACTATTCTGAGAACACTAGTACTGTTTATTTCAGCATCTGGAGACTTCTGTATGTGTTGACTGATTGTGGCTCATTGAGTGGTATAGTATTATTGGTTTCTCCAGCTAAGGACCTCAGGCAAGTGCACTTTCTGATTGCTTTCAATTCATAGTAGTTTTCTCATTTCATGTCTATACATATATCTTGCTGCTTGTTAACACGCTCGTCACACGGAGTAGTCGGGAGGAAAAATATCTTAGTAGACATGTGAACTACCCAGAACTATCCTATGAGTCTATTCTTGAATAATAGCATTTGCGTACGACGCGTGCAGGTGCCGAATTTACCCCTAGCCGTTCACATATCGAAACAGATATTTCACACCTTATAGGTAGATGTCTTTTATTTTTTTTTCTTCTCCATCGTGCCATGTCATCAATATTTTTCAGTTTTCATATCTCATATGTTATTTTCATGTCTTGTTAATTCTATTGTGTTTTCGTATTACCGTCAGTTTGTGTACTTGTTCCATTCCTGACTGGAAACCAACATTTTTCAGGTTTATCCGCGATCACTCTTAGCATTGGGAAGGCTTGGGTATGCTGAGGTCAACCTAGAAATAGAAAACAGTTGTACCATTTTTATTAATTATAAAATCTTGTATTTTCTATAATTTTAAATGATGTAAATGTTGTAATAAATTTAGAAATATGAATGAGCAGCAAATGTTATACTTTGAGCATTTATTTTTTGCGGGCTTGACAGCGTTCTACCGCCGACTCTGCGGCGTAGGCTGGCTTGGACACGTCTCGTATCCGCAAAAGCGGGTGCGGGTCGTGACACCCTTAGATTTCCCCATATTACGGTGACAATTAGGTGGGAAGTTCCTTAAAGAGCAGATATTTATTGCTCTTTGCTTCAAAAGCCAAAGCCTTCAAGCCAGAAGCGCAGCCACCTGCCTGCGCCAACCTCAGAAGCAAGATGGTAGTAGGCCGCCCTTCCCTTATTTTACTTCAGAAGCCAGTGTCTTCACTCCATAGGCGCGGCTACCTGCCTGCGCTAATCTCAGACGCGCAATGGTGTCATACCCTTCCCTTCGCAGCCAACGCCTTCACTGTTCAAAGACGCAGCTACTTAACTGCGTCCGTATGAGGCACAGGATGGTGATATTCTCACACCATCTCTATTTCCATGGCACAGTCGTCTGCTCCAGATCAGAAGCTTAAATCACTTCTCTACAAGAGACTTAGGAACTTCCATCACAACCAATGCAAGTCAGCCTGTCGCTACAAAAGTACAGCAACTTTGCCAACCTGAAGCACAAGCCAACTTGTCGCCTACAACACAGTGACTCTGGTATCCCGAAACACAGCTTCATAAGTTGCTCTATATGCACAGAAGTCTCGTCATCATTCGAAGCCAAGTCCACTCGTCGCCTGAATGCACAGAGGTTCTGTCGTCTCCAGAAGCACGGTCTACTCGTCGTCCTAGAAGCACAGCAGTACTTAGTCTTCACCAGAGGCGCAAGAAGCATGGGTCCACCCTAATTGGTTTGTTTAAACCGCCTCTTGCAGAGAAGATTGGATTAAATCATGATTGATATCATATCAGATTGATTTAAATCTTAGACGAGGATCAATTACGCTCCAAATCTAGGATAAAATTCCAAGATTTACTCGACAGTATCCGAGCAAGCAAATTGGCATGTGCCACATGTTACCTCCTTCGGTTATGTTTATAACCATCAGAGATCTTATTTTAGGGAAATCTCAATATCTGCCACGTGTCAGCGTCGTAGAAGCCCGTACCGTACAATGATGGTATATTCTTTCATATCTCAGGAACCCTAATGCACATCGCATATGTGTTCAGTTCTCTATAAATAGAAGGAGTTCTTCCTCTACCAAAGCATCGACAAAAGATAATCGAAAATCGACAATCTTCAAAGGATCAGCAATCTCTGTCCAAGAAGAGTCGATTACCCTCATCCACCAATCAACAAAAGAACCAACCAACCATCTTTAAGGGATCTTTTCCTCCAGACAGCCTCTTGATCGGTGACCCCAGAGTCCTATCAAAGGCGCCAGAGAGCCATAGCAAGGTTAATTTTTCGTCAGATCGTCAACGGAGTAAAGGAGCCGCTGCAGTGCTCAATCTCTACCGTCACACTTTCCCAGAAACCTCTTCTTCCTGTACTTAGAATATCATGTTTAGGACTTCCTTTTTGTACACAGATACCTTATACATTTAATAAAGAAAAAAGTTCGTTTAATCTTTTGTTATGTCGAACACTTACGAGCTAAGTTTCTTAGTCACGATAGAGACTTGATCATAAGTCCCATTGAGCGTTGGAGGCAGTTGTAGAGATTATATGTGTAATAATTGGTTGATAAAGTAGACGTTTAAGATGCACTTATTCAGTGCATGATGTGCGTAATATATGATTGATTAAGACTTACAGAGACTAGCATAGAGTTACATTCAAAAAAATATTGATTAGTGGACATAGCAGAGAACTAGTACAGAGTGGACATAGCATAGCAAAAATTAGTGCAGAACTATATTTAGAAGAATGTAGCTAAGTGGAGATGGCATAATCATAGTGCAGAGTTACATTCGAAAGAATGTACCTGAGTGGAGAATACATTATTTTACTATAATATTTCTATTTTTTAAGAGATTTACTGCAGTATTTTTTAATTTTCTGAAAATATGTGCCAGTTTGTCTGGCACATTTTGTGTTGTTCAAATTGTGCCAGACCGATTGACAACTTATATGTATAGGTAATTCTGCAAAACTTTTCTTTCTAAAGCCTATATTCCCTAAATAAATTACTGTAAATGTTTCAGTTGTTGGATGATGAAGACCTTCCTTCTGCCTCTTCAATTTTTGGTGACTCGAGCTCTGACCTTCAACATTCTGTTGGAAATCCAGTTTAGTTGAGTTCTATGAAGAACATATCGAGTTCGATTCAAATTTGGTCCAACATAACTCGGACCGAACTTAGGCTATTTTAAGCAGAACTTATTAGTATACGACCAGCCAAATATGATCTGAAATAAATTTGGTTTCAGTCGGATTGAACATGGTTCATATTTTGGTTCGTACGGACGACTAGGATTGATGCTGGACTATTTTGGAATTTTTTAAAACCCTAAAAAATAGGTTTTTCAATCTATTTATGTGTTGAGAGAAGGTTGCCACAAGAAGCTCAGAACAGGAAATTCGAGGGAGAAGTCCACAGAGAATCTAAGAGAAAGTTCATACTTTGTTCTTAGAGCTTGTCATCCAAGACAACATGAAAAGAAGATCTGTTCGGGGAGTCGTCATCTTCGTTCAGGGAGATTCCTATGGGCAGGGTGAGTGATTTTAGTTGTAATCTTCTTCTTTCTTCTTGAGTTTGGTGAATGTTGAATCTTTGGGCAAATGGTTCAATATAGTTTATTTGTCAAGGTGACACAGTCACCGAAATACTGTATTTGATCTGGCTTGACATTTTTTAAAATAATGGTTTGTTATCTTTGGGTTGGTTATCTTTAATAGTTTTCGATGTGGTCAATTTCATATACGTGGATCAGAGCACTTCGTAGGCGTTGTCGATCCCAACATCTGGTAACGAAGCTCTCAGTTTGGTGAGAGAAAATGTGCAACCATGTAACCACCCTCATAAGGGGGAAATAACTGATCTGGAAGTCAAGGATGGAGGATCTACTCTGATACAAGGATTTGGATGGTCCTTGGAGGGCGACGACCCCAAGCCATCGGACAAGTTTGTTGATGGTTGAAAATGATTAGATCGAGAGGCCGTTGGATTCTTCCGCCAATGACTGGACGATTCGGTGTTTCACCATGTGTCCATGAAGTGTTTTGCAAAAGAGTTATGGATAAGTTGTATTCACTGTACGAACGGAAGATTGCTGACAATAAGGCATTTTTATTCGCCAACTCGAAGTATACGGAAGGTGTCTCAATGGCAAAACATATGAACGAGGTTCAGGATATCATCAATCAATTGTCAACGATGAAGATGGTGATTGACGATGAGCTTTAAGACTTGCTGATTTTGAGGTCTCTACCAAAAAGTTGGAAAACGTTGGTGGTATTGGTGAGCAACTCGCAGCTGATAGAGTTGTCACGATAGAGGTAGTCAAATGCGATTTGTTAAACGGGAAGGTCTGACGTAAGCATATATCATCATCGCAGGAGTCCGCTTTGGTAGCTTTCGACGAAAAGAGTCACAATAAGGAGGGAGGATGTGTGGAGTTCTTGGGTTCTTGTGATTGTAAGCTGCAAGGAGTGCTGCCATTATTATGGCAAAATGGGTCATTTTAAAGGAACTGTCAAAAGCTCAAAGATAAAAGGGCTAAATACAAGAATGATTACGTAGATCTTACGGCTATGAGAGATATCCTCATCGCAACAACCGATGTAGAGTAACCATGTGGCATGTAGCATGACAATGATTGGTTTTTGGACACGAGGGCGTCGTATCACGCTACTCCATAAAGGCAGATGTTTGCGTCATACCGAGGCGGTAGGTTTTGACATGTCTAGATACATATATGGGCAATAAGGGGGTTGTAGTTATAGGCATCGGAGACTTGCATTTGACAACGGAGCTTGGCGAGAAGCTCGTTCTCAAGGGAATCAGTTATGTGTCAAGTTTGCGTTACAACTTAGTTTTGGTAGAAAAGCTGACGGATGAAGATAGTCACATTTTATTTGGGAACAAAGATTAGAAACTTACGAAGGGTTCCCAACTGTTTGCTCGAGGAGATATATGTTGTGGTATGTACAGGCTTAAACTGTTGACGTGTACAGACAAACCACAAATATCGGATGCAGGCTCGAGGGATGTTCGATAGTAGTTTGTGGATCATCAAAAACTTGCTGAGGAGAGTTTTCAAGATGATTTAAGGATACGAAGGATTTAATTTGTCAAGACAAAGCGATGAATGATGATGAGTCCAATATTGAGGGTCAGTCTGTCGGTCCCATGACAGTCGGTCGGTCTCCAAGAGGGGGTTGTTATACGGATTTGATTTATGTGATGGGTGGTTTGCCAAAGTTTTATGGGGCAACATTGGTTTCAACTGTTAGAAACCAGACAAGATATCAAAGTGTGCAACAAACTCAATTCAAGACAGGCGTATATCCATTCACATAGTTCAGAGGAAGCTGTGGGTCATCGAATGTAATGTTCAGTCCCGCTCAGTTCAACCGAAGGAATCAAAATGCCAATGGCGTTTGGACTTAGCCATGCAACGGCTTGCTCGAAGTACCGTACGGTCGAGGCAACTCCTCGTACAGGTAGGTGATTTTGGTGAACTTGCCTCAGCTTGGCCTTTACACGAATAAAACAAAAGTTTTTAATGCACTGAATAAGCTTGATAATAAAAGAG
>JANAVB010005600.1:13196788-13241788 GCA_029216955.1 Iris pallida
TATATATATATATATATATATATTTTTTTTTTTTTTTAAAACACCCCCTCTTTTTATTAATCAAGGCTCAAAATGCCGAAGCCTGATATGTATACAAGGCAAAAAGTCGGAAGAAGAAAACCACCAAAAGGAAAGACAAGGGGAGGGGCGACCGCGCCCCCAAAACTATCAGAAGTATGGTTGCCAGAATGCTGGAGGGCTGTGGGAGCACAGTGAACTCCTTTTACGGCATTGTCGGTGAATTTCTCGAATTAGCTGTTCAGCAGAGTATTGGTGACCCTCGTATCTCGCTTTGTTGCGATTCTTCCAAATTGTCCAGGTAGTGGCCGCTGCTATGATCTGGTGGCCGTGGGACGCAACTCCCCAGAGGGCCAGAAGATCGTTAAAGCGTCCGTCTCCTGGAGTGATGTTGTAGTTGCGGTTGAGGATGCTCCAGATTTGGTTGGGGAGGCTTCCCTCCTGGAAGATGTGGTCAATAGTCTCCGTCTGACGCTTGTTGCAGCAATTACAAGCAGACGCCAGGCTAATACCGATGGAGTTAAGAATCTCATCGGTTGGCAATTTCTTTCTCATGACTCTCCACAGGAAGAAGGACCATTTCTTTGTGATGCAAGAATGCCAGTATCGCGCAATAAAGTGTTCCTGCCCGTTCTTTTGGATAGCGATTCTCACCGATCGTACTGAGAATGCTCCAGAAGCTTCCAGCGACCATCTCAGCTCGTCTGCGTCGGGCCCAATGATAAGTCCGTGCTGAAGAATGCTGTCAACCGTTTCGTTGCTGGACCAATCGCGAATCTGGTCCCAATTCCAATCGTTATTAGTGGGGATCCACGGGTCTTTGATCCTGCTATTGCTTGGGGAGTCAGTAATGTTCGGGATAAGGCTGTCACCGATCCATCTCTCCAGGAAGGGGTTAGCCTCGCCGTCACCCAGATGAAGTCTAATCGCTGGCTCTGCCAATTCGTGGCCTCGTAAAATACGATGTCAAGTCGCTGAGGATCTGCTGTTAGCTCTGGCCATCGCTGGGTGGATGTGTTTGAAGTATCTGGCCTTCATAAACCTGGTCCATAGGTTTTCGTTCGTGCATAATTTCTACCACCGTTTCATTGAGAAGGCTTTGACGATGTGATTGAGTTTGGTAAATCCAAGCCCTCCGATCGCGATCGGGGTAGCCATGACTTCCCAGCTGGCCCAGTGGTGTTTGTCTTGTCCTTTGTTGTAGCCCCAGAAGAACTTGAAAAAGATCTGCTCGATCGACGCGGTGACCTTCCTAGTCGGGGAGCATGCAGCTAAGGTGTGGATGGGGACGGAGTTGAGCACATGTTTGATAAGGATAATTTTGTCGCCTGGAGATAGGGTGGCGTTATGCCATCCTTCGATTTTGTTTCTGATTTTGGTGATCAGGTTTTCGAAGATGCTGGCGTTGGATTTCCCGTACACTAGGGGACAGCCGAGGTAGTTTAAGGGAGGGTGTGCCACCGTGAAGAAAGTTAGGTTGGTTAGTCTGGTAGCGTTCTCGATTTTGATGTTGTAGTGGGCGTAGATGACGCTCTTGGATTGGTTAATTTTCTGGCCAGAGCATCTGGAGTACCGCTCCAGGGTGTTATGAACCACCTCCATCGATCCGACATCTCCAGAAGAGAAGATGAGTAAATCATCGACAAAGGCCAGGTGGGTGATGGTGGGGCATCCACTGGCTGTGTGATATTGCTGGAAGTTAGGGATGTTGGCCATGTTGTTGAGATTTCTGCTCAGGGCGTCGGCTGCAATGATGAAGACCGTGGATGATAGAGGGTCGCCTTGTCTGACACCGCGACTAGATTTGAAAAAGCCCTTAGATTGGTCGTTGATAGCTATGGAGAACCATGAGTTGCTGACGGATCTCCACACGATGTTGGTCCAATTCTCCGAGAATTCGAAAGCTCTGAAGACCCAGATCATGAACTGCCAATCGAGTCTGTCGTAGGCTTTTTCTATGTCAATTTTGATGGCGATGTTGTCCCCTCGAGCAGGAAACTTCATGTAGGTGATAAGTTCTTGGGCCAGCATGATGTTGTCCTGGATGTTCATTCTTCGAACGAACCCGCTTTGCTCCTCCGATATGATTTTGGGGAGAGTGTCTGTCATTCTAGTAGCGATGATCTTGGATATAATTTTGTTGGTGAAGGTACAAAGGCTGATAGGTCGGAAATTGTGAAAGGAGTTGGGGTTGTCTTTTTCGGGATGAGGATGAGATTGGCACTGGAGATAGCTTTGGGGTAAGGAGCTCCTTCAAGGAAAGCAATAGCCGCGTCGGTGATGTCCCGCTTGATAATCTCCTAGCAGGTGCGAAAGAAGACTCCAGTAAAGCCATCCGGGCCGGGGGCACTATGCTCGTTCAATGCCCATACCGCATCTTTCACTTCCTGTTCGGACAGGGGGCGCTCCAACAAAGCATTATCAGAGTCGTTGATAATAGTGGGAATTTGGTCGAGGAATGATGTGTCTTTGTGGACCGTCTCCTTGGAGAATAATTTGGCATAGTAATCGGCAGCCGCCGCTTAGATTCCCTTGTGGTCCATTCTGATGATGTCGTGCTCGTCTGATATATGATGTATCGATAGTTTGTTTCTTTTGCCATTGACGGAGGTATGGAAATATTTAGAATTTTTGTCCCCGTCGCTGTCCCATTTCAGTCTGGCTTTCTACTTCCAAAAATCAGTCTCAACTTTGAGCCTAAATTTGAGCATAACCTTGGTAAGGTTCAGGGCTCTCCTGGCCGCAGGGGATCGGTCTGTTAAGAATATAGCTTCTGCTCGGGTGACGTCGTCCTTTGCAACACGGATCGCTTAGAAAATGTCCCCAAAGGTTTGTTTGCTCCAATTTGAAAGGGCTTTCCTGGTGGCTTTGAGCTTGTTGCCGACTCGAGTGAATGGATTGGGGGAATCCGGACTGCTCCATGCTTCTGCAACGATGCTCGAGAACTGCGGGTGGTCGGTCCAAAAGTCGAGGAATTGGAAGTTCTTTTTGGATGGGTAGGTGTTGTTTTTTATTTCCACCAGAATAGGGGCGTGGTCGGATTCTGTGGAGTTGAGGTGGGACAGGATGGAGATGATCCTCATGCCGTACCAGTGCGCATTGGTGAGGGCTCTGTCCAGACGGGAATATTGATGGCGATCGCCATCCTGCATATTACACCAAGTGAATTCGCTGCCTTTGAACTGGAGAGGAGTGAGACGAGCGTTGAATATGAAGTCATTGAAGTCTTGCATGGCTTATAGTGGTGTGGGGCGACCTTCGATCTTCTCGACGGGTGATGGCGTTGAAGTCCCCTATGCAAAGCCAGGGGGTGTTGGTGTTATGGAGATAGGTGTCGAGAAGATCGTTCCAGAAACGTTTACGTTCTGCGATGACACAGCTACCGTGGACCGCAGAAAGGATGGCACGCTCCGGTAGTGTGGGTGAGTGACCCAGCATGAGAGGGCTTATTGGGAGTCCTGGATGATTTCAAGATTAACATCCTTCGAGCCGAGAATCCAAATATCATGCCTGCCTGCAATCGCTGTGGGGAGGCCCAGAGCCATTTTGGTAGATTTAAGTCATTTGGAGGGGATTTTGGGTTCAATGATGATAAAGATATCAATCTTGTGAATTTTCAGAAGCCTGAAAATTATCCTTAATGTCGGTTTGTTTGCCAGACCTCGAACATTCCAATATAGGATGTTAAGCATTTATGATATTGTGGGAGGGTTTTTTGTTCCGCCTTACGGCAAATCTGGTTTGGATGGTGACGGTTTTGTCGGTGCCTGACTTGCTCCATTGGGAGTTCGACGTTTCCGCTTTCGATGTTATGGAAGGATTGCAGTTAAGGTGCTCGTGCGGGCCTAAGGAGGGGCCTATCAGATCTCCTGCTGAGTCTACTACAGGATCCTCCGAGGGTATGGCCAGGGAGTCGTGCGCACTCTCAGTCAACAACTGCTGAAGTGGGACTCCTGCGGCTAGGCCTTGCATACCTCTCCTCGCTTTATCGAGTCCGAGGAAGGCTAGGGCATCTTCGACTGGGTTTCCGCTGGGGGGTTGATGAGCTGCATTGATATGGGGGAAGGCCAGGGAGTCTGCCTCCTGGCCGATGGGGGGTACAGGTGCTCAGCGCTGCCTGAGACGATAGCTTCCTTCACTCGCGAGGAGTTGGGGGAGGGGGGCGGTAGCTCGGGAAGGCTAGAGCCTTCGGGGAGGCTACCCGGCTCCGGGTCCTCCGAGTCGAGAATGGCGAGTTGGTTGGAGGTCGCTATGTATTGGAGAATGAAAGGGATCAGGGCTCTGCTCGGAGGATCGCTGGAAGCTGGATCGCTGATGCTGGAGTCGAATCGAATGTGGGAATTCGGAAGAGGTAGAATGGGCGACTTGGGGGGCCTTTCGGCTGAAAGGTCGTTGTCTTTCCTAGATGACTTCTTTTTGAGCTCCGGGTGAAGGCGGTGGCAATACTTAGGAAGGTGGCATCTTAAATGGCAGTGGTTACAGAATAATATGTGATTGTCGTAAAGGATTTGTTGGGTGTGGGTGTGGTTGCCTAGCTCGATAGTAATGAAGTTGGGTGGATCTGATGTGAGATCTAGTTCAACACAGATTTTAGCGTAGTGGGCTTTGGTGAGGTTGCTGGTCTCGGACGCCGTAGCCACGTACGTCCCGAAGGAGTTGGCGATGCGTCTTAGCGCCGCTGGGACAAAGCAAATAAGAGGAAGGTTAGGGAGGGTAACCGAAGATGCAACAGTGGCTGAATCTTCTTTGGTGTTGAACCCTGGGGACCACTTGATTATCTTCATATGGTGGGTGTCAATCCTGCAAGTGCCCTTGGACCACACAGTCCTGTGATCGCGTTCCCAAGATAGGTGAAGGAGAATGTGTCTGGGGTCGAGGGGGGCCACCCGATAGTCAGACGAGAGATTCTACTTGGCGATCGCTTCCTGCACCCTGGCAAGTTTGGGACACCCCGCAGAGAATTTCAGAATGAATATGTGTGGAAAAGCCACTGACAGCGAAGTCAGTTCCAAGTCGGAAAAGGGGATGACTGGAATAGAGGTCTCTTGACAATAATCAATGTCCGACAGATGGATGTCTGGGAGAATAATGCACTTCGAGGGGTTAAGGTCCGGACGCAGCATGGCGGAATAGGAAGGCTGAGACGGTCCGGGAGAAGAGGGTCCTGAGGAGCCGATACGGGAGACTGAGGAGCCACTCTGGGGATGGATGAGCCCGATGCTGGAGGATAGGGAAGTGGTGGGTGCCAGGGAAGGCCTGCCTGAGAGGGGATGAAGGGGGGGCGGGGCGCCGAGGCGGGCAGCGACGGGGGCCGCACCGTCGCAAGGAGGAAGTATGGGGGGCTGCGGCGATGTTGCCTCCACCGAGGAAGGGATGCCCGGGGGAGCCGCGGGAGGAGGCACGAGGCCGACAAAGACGGGAGCGGAGATGGACGCCGGAAGGACAGGGACGGAGGGCGGCGTCGCGGGAGACGGAGAGGTGGCGAGGGCGAAAGCAAAGGAACTGGGGAACGTCGGGGTTGAGCAAGGGCAGAAGGGTTGGCCGAAGGTAGGGGGATACAGGGTGGGCTGGGAGGGGGCTGCGCTAAGGGGAAGGGGGGACTGCACAATGAGGGGGGTGGGCGAACTGAGCACAGGGGAAGGGGGAGGAGGGGTGCACAATGGAGGAAGGAGGAGGAGGAAGGGTGAAGGACAGGTGGGGGGAGAGGAAAGCTAGAGGGGGGACGAATTGCGCAGAGGGGAGGGCTGGGAGGAACTAGCACGCTAGGAGAAAATGTGGGGCTGGACTGCGCAAGAGAGGGGGGCCACCAAAGGCATGCGCGGCCTACTGCAGCTGCGCAAGAAGAGAAGGGGACGTCTCGGGCGTCAGGAGCTGCGCAACAGGGGAATAGCGCTCAGAAGGGCCAGAAGCGCAATCGGGAATGACCGCCTCGAGAAGGTCGCCAGAAGTGGCGTTCCCGAGGGGCCAGGAGACGGGGGGGCCGAGGCCTGCTCTGTTGGGGATTACGCCTCCCGAGGGGGGAAGGAGGAGTTCAAAATTGGGGAGAGGACGGGAATGAGGGGAGGCAGCGAAGTGGAGCCGGAGACGCCTGCTCCGCTGTCCTGGGCGGAGGAGGACAGGGGGCAGGCGGGCGCCCTCGGCGAGGGGCTGAGGGAGCCACCCCGAGCGCTGGAGATGGAAGGCCGGAGGGCGCTCCGGGCTGCACGGAGGGGGAATTGGCTGGCGGCGAGGGGGATCTCGGAGGGGGAAAAGGAGGGGAGCGGGATTGGAGGACGGCAGGGAGGAGCTGACAGATCAGAGCCAGCGCCTCAGGGGGCAGGGGGTCGACATCGGAAAAGACGACCGGAGAGGGACGGCAGAGACGCTCGGAGAGGCGGGGGGGGAGGGGCGGCCGGCCTAGGCCGGCCAGGGGATGGGGGACCGACGCTCGGGGAGCAAGGGGAGGCAGACCATTGGGGAAAATATATATATATATATATATTATATATATATATATATATATATATATATATATATAAATATATATATATATATATATATATATATATATATATATATATATATATATATATATATATATATATGTTATGCATGTTTGGGATATCCTACTAACTTGTTATAAGAGATGAGGTATATATATAGGTTATGCATGTTTGGGATATCCTAATAACTTGTTATAAGAGATGAGGTGTATATATATATATATATATATATATATATATATATATATATATATATATATATATATATATATATATATATATATTTATTTATTTATTTATTTATTTATTTATTTTTATTTTTTTTGAAGCAATCGTCCATTTTATTGAAGAATGCCGAAGCTTTACAAGTATACCTAGAGGCACAAAATATGGATGCCTGTACACGTATACTGACAAAAGAAGAGGCAAACAAGAAACAAAATGGCTAAGCCGAGGATAGGAGAGAGTTCTAGAGAGCCTTCTGGCCGTGCCTACAAAGGGGTCTTCGTTTGTGGCATTAACGAATGGTCTCCCTAATTAGTTGGTCAGCACTGTACTGGTGGCCTTCGTATCTTGTTCCAATTTTTTCAGATAATCCACGTGGCAGCCGCAGCGACGATATGGTTGCCATGGGACGCTGAAGCCCAATTGGCCAGGAGGTGGTGTAAGTTGTCGCCTCCATGAGGCAATCTGCAGAGCTTATAAGAAAGAGCTCTCCAAAACTTGGCCGGAAGGGCCCCTTGGATGAGGATGTGGTTGGCTATTTTCGATTGTCGATCAGGACAGCATGTGCACGTCGAGGCAAGGCTGAATCCGATGGTGTTGAGATTGTCGTCAGCGGAGAGGATATTGCGGAGGGCTATCCAGATGAGGAAAGACCACTTCTTTAGGATGCATGTTTGCTAGAAGGAGGCAATGGTAGGGTACGTAGCTGCGTTGCCCAGGATGAAGCTTCTGGCCGACTTAACCGAGAAGGTGCCAGAACCGTCGGGGGACCACACGAGTTTATCTGCGTCCGGTCCGATGCTTAAGCCGCTACGACGAATGTAATCGGGAGCTTCGGGCCCAGCGCATGAGCTGATTTTGGACCAGTTCCAGGTGTTATTAGGAGGGTCCCATAGATCCTTGATGGTGTTGTTCCTAGGGGCCACTGGAGTGTTGGGAATTAAGAAATCGTCTATCCAACGCTCCAGGAATGGTGATGCGTCCCCGCTACCCACCTTAAGGCGAATTGTCAGTTCGGCGAGGGACCTCCCGTGAAGGATGCGGCGCCAGGCCGCAGAAGCTCTGCTATTAGCTGTGGATGTGGACGGGTGGATGTGCTTGAAGTATCTGGCCTTCATGAATCTGGACCATAAGTTCTTACTGGTGCGAAGCGTCCACCACAATTTCATCAAAAAGGCATTAATAATATGGGAAAGTTTGGTAAAACCCAGCCCCCCCTCTCCGGTAGGCCAAACCATGGTGTCCCAGCTGGCCCAATGGTGCTTATCGTGGCCGCCGCTGTGTCCCCAGAGAAAATTGCTGAAGATTCTCTCGATATAGGATAGGACTTTCTTAGGGGGAACACGCTGCCAGGGTGTAGATGGGAATGGAGGTGAGGACGTGGTTGATGAGGATATTCTTGCCACCTGGGGATAGGGTGGCATTGTGCCAGCCTTCGAGCTTCTTCCTAATACGATTGGTCAGGTTTTCGAAGGTCCCGTGTAACTCCACCTTTCTAATATTTATTTATAATTAGAATTTGTTTTATATTTTAAATACATGAGAAGTTATATACATAATTATGTATATGTTTTAATCCTTGGGTTTAAATTGATTGGGAACAATGGACCCCTATTTATTTATAAATAGATGTTCAATGGGTAAAGCCCATTTATGAGGCCCAAACACTTCAATCCCTTTCTGTCACGACCCGCACCCTGAAGAGGGGCACGAGCACGTGGTTACGTCCAGCCTACGCCGCAGAATCGGCGGTAGAACGCTGTATATAGGGTCTGTAAATACTACGACTAAACAGATAAATGTACCTGTACAGTATATACACTCCGAATGGAGGAACAAAGCAATACTGTCTCAATCACATAATCAAAACTAAGGTAGAAAAACATAGAAAAGAGATATAAGAGAATAAGCAAGAACGAGTCCAGAAATATCCACAAGTCACAGCTAACACAAAATCCAGAGTCTCAGAATAGTAAAATAAGTATAAAGATGCTACAACAGAAATGAACTAGCTGGCTCGCAGGCCAGGCAAACCTAACTAACTAGGCTACTCCGGGTGGGCGAAGTCAAGAGGCTCTACCACTAAGCCCCTGTCTAGGTCAAGTCCATCAGACTCTATCCCGTAGTAAGTCGGGCAATCATCCTCTAAATCATCTGTAAAATTTGTCAACGGTATCCTGTCAAGAAAATGAGCAAGTACAAACACCAACAGCAGTTCCATATGAATTGAGAAATACTATAAGAGACAGTAATAATGAAATACAAGACAAAGATATTGGCGACTTGGGAACCATTTGAAAGCCGAGTTACAACCCTTAAACCAAACAAGGACCGGGGTTGTAACTCTTCTTTCAAACAGAACTTAGTCCCATAACCAAGGTACAGTATAAAAGACAGGTAGAGCATATGAGAATGAATCATAGCATGGTGAAAGTACAGTAAGTAAAGCTAAAACTGGAATATAAAACATGACAAATAAAGTAAAAAGGTGTTTTGAATTATTAGAGCGATATGTGATCGGCTAGGTAAGCAAGAGCTGGTTATCCACTTGGTCCGGCAATCCGCGGTGTACTCAACGGAGAATCATGCCGTCCAACCTGGATAACTGGTAATGGGGTGTCTGCAGCACCCTACGTGAGGCAAGGGTGATGCTAGCAATGTATAGTTACAGGAAGGCTTGATCACATAACCCCTAATAATTCTCCCATTTCCCCGAATAGTATAAATGGATCCGGTCATAGCACGTCATGACGCAGGATTCCCTAAGAGGGGAGCAAGTCCTCTTCAGGAATCGGCGTCAATACAAGTACAAGAATCAAGACCAAGCAAGTACCAGTATCCCAAGAAACCCAGGAATGACATCTTATGACCTGAATCCGATAATACTAGTCCGTGAACTATCGTATCGAGAATCTAGTAAGACACTACGACTGAATCGGATATAGTAGATATCAAGACAATGAAAACTATCAGTGAATGTACTCGCCTATAGTCCTGAGCTGATAGAGTGAACAGACGCTCAGAGCGATCACAGACCTAAGATAAGATACTATGAGTCAAACAGGACTAAATACTGAAAAGGAAACTAATACAAGTCATGAATGCAAGTCTAAGTCAAAACTAGGTCAATCTAGGTCTAACTGAGTCATACGAGGCCTTACTGGTTCATACTAGGTCATACTAGGTCACTGGAAGTCATTCCAAGTCAAACTAGGTCAATCGGGATCAACGGTTGACTTACAGTTGACTTTTGGTCAAAAAGTCAACTCTGGTCAACTCTAGTCAACTCTAGGTCAACCCTAGGTCAAACTGGTCTAATGTTGACCAACTGTTGACTTTCAGTCAACTGGTCAACTCTGGGTTGGTTTCGGTCAAATCGGGTCGCTTTAAGGCTAAGTTTGACTCTCGGTTGACTTTTGTTGACTTTTGGTCAAAAAGGTCAACCGACATCAAAACTAGTCTTAGAGTACCATATTTGATCATTACCAACCACGGGGATCAAGTTCTAACACCATCTTAGGCTTCTAACACTAATATCATATTTCTAGGCAAAACTAGCATTTATCCTTCTAAGGTAAATCCCGATACCTTGCCAAAACCCAAGGAAACTTTGCAAATACCCATGGAACTAGCCTAGGCTCCTTAGGGTAGCTAGATATCAACCTATCTAAGGTTTACCTACCAAGAAATTTGGGTATCCTAGTTATCTAGGTCATGTTAGGATACGGGGTATAGGTTTACCCTATTACCTATCCTATGTCATGAATTTACCCTTCTTTCTACCACACTCACCCCATCACTCATACACAACACTCACAAGACACCTCTCCCTCTCATAGACTTCTCTATAAGTTCCTAATAGGTTTAGACACTAGGCTAACCTATTGGCATCACTACATACTAGGCTTCCTTACACACACACTCACAAAACACACTCACACACACAAGCAATTATTGGACTGATTTGTGAGCAAAGAGGGACTGTCCAAGGGTGGCAAAAGTGGACTGAAACATGGTCAAGTAGTGGACTGTTTTAGGACAGCCATTGGAGACTTTCTAGGGGCTGTCATAGGGTGCATACATGGGCTGAATATGTGAAGTATTGGGACAGCCATATAGGCTCATTCATGGGCTGATTTGGAGTGAAATAGGACTGTTATTTGGAGGGTCATATGGGGATTTACTGGGCTGTTCTTGACAGCACTTAGGGGGGGATGTTTGGGACAAAAGGACAGCCATATAGGGCATGAATGGGGACTGTCAAGAGCTGGAAATGGACAGTCCAATACTGGTTTGTATGGGCTGTTCCTAGATGGTTTAGATGGCAAATTTGGACAGCCATCTCATGGCTCTAGAGGACACAAAATGTGGGGACTGTTTTGTGGTTTAATGGGCTGAAACAAGGGTGAAGCATGGGCTGAAATTAGTGGACAGATTTGGGTTTTCTCCTCCCTCTACTTCACAACACACACACAAACAAACCCCTCTCAAATACCCCACACACACACACATGCTAGGCCTAACCTGGCCGAACCTGGCAGCTCTTCCCACACCACAACACCACCACAAAACAATCTCAAATATATATATATATATATATATATATATATATATATATATATATATATATATATATATATATATATATATCCCTTATATAACCATATATACATATGCCACTAAATATATATATATACATAGAGAATACTAGATATGAAACTATACACATGTAACACACCCTTTCCCTCCCATGGCTGAAACCTGCTGTCCTTTCTCAATCCCACACAAAGACACAAGCCACAACCACATATAATATTCACCATTTATATATATATATACATATATATATATATATATATATATATATATATATATATATATATACATATATATATATATATATATATATATAGAGAGAATGATATAGAGAGAGAATGATATATATAACTATATATATATAAATACATATAGGAATGAATATGATACATAAAAATACATGGAGAAACTCATTCTAAACATGACAAAATCTGGAATATTAATGAGAACAACACAAAAACAATATTAAAACAATATCCATGTGTCAAAAAGGGGGTTTTTCCTATTGGGACACAAACCTACATGTGGACACTCCTAGAAATGTCCAAAGGACACAAAATGGTCTCTAGAGAGGGACACAACCATGGGACTCATCCTAATGGGTTTCCTAACCAATCTACATGAGAAGAGAAATAGATTTGGAGAAGAAATCACCTTGGTTTGAAGAAGGAATCAATGGAAGCTTCAAAAGTGGATGGAGCCTTTGGAGAAGAAGAAGAAAAAGTGGATGAGAATGAAATGGAATTGGTTTTCTCTCTCCTCCCCATCCCCTCATGATGTGGCCGGCCAAGCAAGGGTTTTGTCCTATTTGGGAAATTACAAGTTTGCCCTCCAATGGTTAAAATAGCTAAAAAATAGAAAAGGGTTAAACCGGGGGTAGTTTAGTCAAACCGAAACCACTAATCTCTAACTAAATATTAACTAAAATAATTAGTCTAGTCTCTAACCAAAATATCTAACATGTGGGCCATGGCTAACTAGTGTGGGCCCGCTAAGGTCAAAATACTCCGGGTCCCCGAAACAAGTCAAAACAAGTCGGAATGAATTGAAATTCGAACCCGATTTAAATAACCCCAAAATAATACAAATAATAAATAAAAAAATTTCAAAATAATTTTTAAAGTAGAAAATTACCAAAATATCTCTGTTTGTGAAAACTGGGGGTGACACTTTCTGATGAGGATTAAACTTCTCCTCTCAGTTCTTAGCCATTCTCAACCGCAGCCATCAAAGCAAACTTTCAAATTTTTCTGTTACGAGCTCGTGCCATGTGCAGGCCTAACAGAATTTTTCCTGCGCTTTCCACCTTTGGCGATCTATCCATGCTCCCCAGGCTCTATATAAACCTACATTATTCTCTATCTTTCCCATTCAGAGCAGCTCCACATCTGAGAAATTCTAGCTAGGGCTCAAGGAGGAAGGAGAGCACCAAGGGAGAAGAAGGAATCACCATAGCTGTGGTGATCATCGGCGCAGAAGGGCTCGACATAGATGCAAATTCAGGTGAATCCCATCTTACAATTTGTGAGTCTTGGGTGAATAATCAACCATGACTGATAGTTCTTCCTTTTCCTCTCAAATAATTTTAGGGATCCTGATCTCTGGATCGACAGTTGATCCTTACAGTTTTTCCTAAACCAACGATCGTTCTGGTAAGTGATCGAGCGATCAAATCTTTAGAAATTCATGTTAACTAATTTTTTCCTTGATCTGATCTATTGAAATTTCGATCCATTCTATTTCATTTCTCCCAGATCTGAAGGTTTTGATCTTGATTCATTCAGAATGATCAACTCTCGATCATTTGAAACAATCACAGTGTGTGTGAGTATTTTGTTCCTTCTATTTTTAAACTCTATTTTCATACTACCTAGTATTTGATCCTAAATTGTGAAGTATGGATTGAAGGATCTCATAGTGAACTTACAATGTCATGTTGTCTTTGTTTATTTCCTAATTCAGGGGATTTTCTGAAATAAATACTTTTCGAGATTAGTCGAATCAATTGTGAGAGTGAGACTCAGATCTAGTATTGTGACACATCATCAGGTATTTCTTATTCCTTGCATATATTCTTAGAACAATTGAGTGATGTGTGGAAGTTCAGATTTGTTATGTAAGTTCATAAGTTTTGTTGAGAATAATGTGTCCTGATTTAGAATGTTTAACTAAGCAAATTCCTAGGATCTATTAATGGTTAGCTATGGTTCATTGATAGTTACAGAACCCTACCTGACTATTGTGATTAGCCAATGATTGTTGAACACCTTGATTACATTGTAGAGTAATTTGTGAAGAGGTACAGGTTCATGGCTGAAGTGATGTGAGTCCTGTTAAATTTTACAGTTGATATGGGCTAGATCGATTTCCATTTCAGAACTGAATCTTAAACCTCCCTATTCTCCAGATTAATTTCTTAGGAACCTACCCTAGGAATCTACAGGATTTTAGAGTTAGATTGTATCAAGTATATGATACAGTGCTTGGTAACTAGTTGCAGGATCCTATCCTCATTAAAATCTGCAGGAGGTAGTTTATTTTCTTATTAAACAGGTTATCCTCTACTGTTAAAAGTTAGAGTTTACTGAGCTTATTTTAGTGTCATTTCCTGTTGTTATAAACTGAAGACCCTGTATAGAGAGGTGGCAAATTGCTGTAATTATTAGATTACAGGGCATTCTTTGTGATTAGAAGGTTTCAGTGTACTGGACTGAGGAATCAGAGTTGAAAGACCAGTCCTGGGTGTGTCTAGATTAGTATCAATCATGTACATACCTTGCCTTTACTGATGTCTGATGTTCGAGACAATGATGAGTTGAAGCTTGACTGTTCTTTCAATCACTGAAATTACCTCTGTTCTGAGATGGTAACAGAGAACAATTGAGAACTGTTGAATTATAATTTAGATATTATGGTGGGGGTTGTACTATCATTACTGACATGGAAGAGTCATTACAAACACTTTAGTTTAGTTCAACCTTGTAAATGCATTTCATGTTATGGTTGCAATTGCTTATTCTCAGTTAATGAATTTAGGAAGTTGCAATCATGCCTGTTAGTTCATTGAAGATTGAAGTAAACCAAATACCTATTGTGGACTTTTCATTTATTGAAAGTCATCAGTCCAAATTGAGAACTGCCCTGGAATGGACTGAACAAGTGGAGTAGGTCTATGTCTCAGTGTAATTCAGGTGTTATATTACAAGCATTTTACCTTGTGTGTTGCAGGTGAAATGTTGGCCTGTTTTACTGTGATGAGGACCATGGTGACAATGACTGAACCTGGAAACAGCATTGATTGTTCCCATGTTCTGATAGGGATTTCATTAGGATTAATTAGTAGGGATTACTCTTGATAAGTGAAAACCTGATATTAGAAGGTCTTAGTTACAAATCAGTGCAGATGCCTTCATGACTATACAGGACAGGTTCCAGGGAACAGCCCTATAGTAAGATGGATAGACTCAACCCTCATGTTCAGTCTAGGATTGATAAGGAGCCCTGTTCTAGATTTGCTATGCCTCACTATAGCAACTAGATGTCCCATATATGAACCTTCAGTCTAAATACCTGAATGAGAGTTTAGCCATTAACAGCCTGTCCTTAGACTAAAGATCATGTGCAAATAAGGATTGGGGCCTTGATGCAGGACTGAATGTTCATTGGACCTGGAGTACCATGATTCAGTGAACCAGGATTCTTAATGTTAAGTTATTTTGAAGAACTTGACTCATTAAATTTATGAAAGGATGTTGTTATATGTCTAAGGGGTACTTGCCAGTTATAACATGGTTAATGTTTAGTAAGGATTAGAAACACTTGATAACCAGTTAGAACTATTCTTTTGATAGATTACCTTCTAGGATCTCTAGCTCTGATTAAACAATGCTGGTTAGAGTATTCAATAGTCATAATAAGTTGACTATTATTATAGGTTTAAGAAGTATTTAGATAAGTTTAGTTTAAACTAGACTATAGATACTTTCTTTCAATAGAGTAGATTGTATTTATCAAATGGAACCTAGGGTTTGTCTTAGTGATCTTAGACTTAATCATCAATTTTACATTGTTGACTTATCCTTGTAATCATTATTAACAGGAGATCCTCCAGCTCTTTTTACCTACTCGTACTTCCTGGAGCAAGGCAAGTACACTCTATGGTTTTGATCCGTGCATTTTCTTGTTCTTTATTGCTGACACACTGCGACACGTTCATGATCTTATCTGTCTTGTTCATTCATGTTCTTACTTGTATCTTGGGGTGGGGAAATACTCTAGATATGTAACCAAACCCGGATACTTATTCATGATCTTTAGCTTAGGCCTCGCACAGTGCACGCGGGTCCTAAGCCGTACATATATGATCTTTCAGGATCTTTTCATGGTCTTACCTAAGCCGGTCACATATCATAGAAGTATTTCAAATCTATAACACACATGTTCAGGATTTTGTTCTTACATTAGTTCCTATGATCTTGATCTTGATATTAGCTATAGTCGTGATCTTTCCTGTATCTTTACATAATCATGATCTTTCATGTATCTTATAGTAGTATTTCATGTTCTTTACATACCTTGTTCTTATCTTGTTCTTTCAGCATTTACTTTCCATACCATGATGTTATTGTTCATTACCTAGAACTGTACTTTGTTCCGCTCCTGAATAGGATATGTTGCAGGTGAGATGGAGGCTTTGTATGACAGCTACTATAGACAGGATACTGATTTCTCTGTTGAGCCAGCTGGAGCTGTTTGTGACTTAGAGGCTGCAGAAGCCTAGAGCTTCTTAGCATTTCCTATTATCTTTTCATGTATTGAGACTAGTAGACTTTCTATCATTCTGGAATGTAATAATTCAGATATTGTACTTTACTTTGGTTGGGACACATTTATATAGATGCTGTAATTCATTCATATTCATATTATCTGGTTAGTTTCCCTAGATTGGTACAGCTTACTTTGTTGTGTCTAACAACAAAGGCTGGGCGTGTCCGACTCGTATCCGATTATTCGGGAGCGGGTCGTGACATTTTTTTAGTGGTGGCCCATACAGGTCCATCCTAATGGTACCTAGGACTTAGTGTACTATTGGGGGACTTGATTACACTAGGGAAACTTGATCACAGCATAGAAAAATCGGGAAATAAGGGTATATCAGGTTATTCAAGTTTTCAGGTGCTTATTATCATTAAAAATATTGTTTGTTAGGTTTTAGGGTTTGTCATTCAACAAGTTTTCTTTTTATGCAGGATGGTCGCCACGAGAAAGACCGCAGATCAGCCTGGAGTTGCAGGCAGTTCTGGAGTTGCAGGCAGTTCTGGAGTTGTAGGCGGTTCGGAGCAGGCCGCACCAGACGTTCAGGCAAATCCGCTTCCGACAGCGCCTCCTATCTTTCCAGCACTGCCGCCGACTATGATGTTTGACGGCAACCAGGTGATGGCGATGTTTCAGCAATTTATGGAGGCTCAGAACCATCAGGCTGCTCAGTTCCGTGAGACCCAGAACCAGCAGGCCACGCAGTTCAGAGCGACTGTCGTCGACGCGCTGAGGACCAGAGAGCTGGCAGCACCAGCACCAGTAGCACCTCCAGCACCGCGAGGACCGAGACCGGGGACAGCCAAAGAGTACCAGAATCTTTGCCCGATGGACTTCTGGGGCGACAAGGGGATCATCTATGCAGATGAGTGGCTGGAGAATGCAGAGAGGACCTTGACCATGGCGAACATTCCAGAGGATCAGAAGGTGTCAGTGGCTAGCATGCGACTCTTTGACTTGGCCAGAGCTTGGTATCGGGAGGACCCCCAGTTGGCGGAGCCCCGAGTGTCTTGGACAGTTTTCAAAACACTGTTCAAGGAGAAATTCTTTCCAGAGATGGAGCGTGATGAGTTGAGGATGCAGTTCGAGGCGCTGCAGCAGGGGACGATGACGGTTGCACAGTACACTTCGGAGTTCACCAGACTCAGCAGGTTCGCTGAGAACCTGATTAGAGAGCCAGAGGACAGAGCATGGAGATTCAAGAAGGGTCTCACCCGGTAGCTGCGACATGCGGTGGCGATCAGTCAGGCAACGACATATACGAGCATTCTGAAGATTGCTCAGGCTGTGGAAAAGGAGGCGGACCCCAAGCTGAAGAGGGACCGGGATGTGGGCAGCAACAGTTTCCAGGCACCAGCGAAGAGGGTTCAGACTCAGACCCAGGCGAGGCCGCACCAGCAGCAGCATCACCGTCAGGCCAGAGCTCCAGCACATCAGCATCAGAGGCAGCAGCTGGCGACCCCTTGTGCCTATTACCATCTTCCCGGCCACCATATCGACGAGTGCCGCAAGAGGTTGGGACTTTGCCTCTTTTGCGGATCAGATGCACATCAGATGAGGGACTGCGCTCAGGCTATAGCTAGACTAGCAGGAGGACCCCGAGGAGCTGGAGGACCACCGGCTGCACCATCCAGAGCATTGCCTGCTGTACCCCAGAGAGGAGGAGCTCTACCACCCCAGCAGCAGAGGTTTGCACAGCACCAGCAGCAGCAGAGAGGAGGAGCACAGCAGGGACGTGCTTACGTCATGGCTGCGGTTGAGGAGGACGAGGCAGTGCCAGATGTGATCACAGGTTCTATATTCTTACATTCTTTCCCTGCCATTGCATTGTTTGATTCTGGAGCCACCCATAGCTTTGTATCATATGAGTTTCTGCATAGACACGGCTTCACACCCAAGCCCACTAGGCGGAACTGTCAGATTATGACAGGAGGAGGGTCGTGCCAGTAAGTGAGATGGTGGAATGCCCTATCACTATTGCTGGGACAGAGATTCGAGCTCGACTTCTAGTGATGCCACTGCCCAAATTCGACGTAGTCCTCGGCATCGACTGGATGAGCGAGCAGTTTGCCGTAATAGACTGCCATGAGGGGAAGGTGATCTTCAGCCCGCCAGGAGTTCTACCATTCGAGATCAGCAGACCAGTTGCAGAGAGGCCAGAGGGAGTCTACTTCGGAGCAGTTGCAGAAGATTAGAAGTTGCCACATCCGCTGATTACAGAGTATCTCGACGTCTTTCCCGAGGAGCTGCCAGGATTACCGCCAGATCGAGATGTGGAGTTCAGCATCGACCTAGTGCCCGGATCAGCACCGAAGTCCCAGCACTGTTACAAGATCAACCCGAAGGAAGCTGCGGAGTTGAAGGCGCAGATTGATGAGCTTGAGGGCAAGGGATTTATTCGGTCCAGTTCTTTACCCTGGGGAGCACCGGTACTTTTTGTGCCCAAGAAGGATGGGACGGTGAGGATGTGCATTGACTACCGTGTACTCAACAACATCACCATCAAGAATAGATATCCTTTGCCACGAATTGATGAGCTGTTTGACCAGCTTAGTAGGGCGAAGGTCTTTTCTAAGATTGATGTTCGGTCGGGGTACCACCAGATGAAGGTTCGGGAGCAGGATATTCTGAAGACAGCCTTCAACACCCGATACGGCCAGTATGAATTCCTAGTGATGCCGTTCGGACTCACTAATGCCCCAACTGTGTTTATGAACCTGATGAATAAGGTTTTCCACAAATATTTGGATAAGTTTGTCGTAGTCTTCATTGACGACATTCTGATCTATTCGAAGACAGAGGAGGAGCATGTGGAGCACCTGCAGATTGTTTTGGAGATTCTGCAGTAGGAGAAGCTGTACGGGAAACTCTCGAAATGTGAGTTTTTCTTGGACCGAGTGGAGTTTTTGGGGCACGTAGTGACTGGAGAGGGGATTTCTGTGGATCCCAAGAAGATTGAGGCAGTAGAAGCATGGGCACCTCCCAAGTCAGTAGCAGAGATTCGTAGTTTCCTGGGTCTAGCAGGATACTACAGAAAGTTCGTAAAGGACTTCGCCAGGATAGCAGAGCCTATGACGAAGCTTACGCGGAAAGACGAGGAGTTCATCTGGAGCGACGCCTGCCAGTCAGCATTTGAAGAATTGAAGAGAAGACTCACGACGGCACCAGTTCTAGCTTTGCCATCGGGATCAGGAGGGTTCGTCATCTACAGCGATGCTTCAGGGAAAGGCTTGGGATGTGTGCTGGAGCAGAACAAGAAGGTTATAGCGTATGCTTCTAGACAGTTGAGGTCCCATGAGAAGAATTATGCTACACATGACTTGGAGCTTGCAGCAGTCATATTTGCCTTGAAACTGTGGAAGCATTACCTATATGGAGAGAGAGTGGACATCTTCACGGACCATAAAAGCCTGAAGTATGTCTTTACTCAGAAGGAGCTGAATATGAGACAGCGCAGATGGCTGGAACTCATGAAGGACTTCGACATCAGTCTGCAGTACCACCCTGGAAAGGTGAATGTGGTTGCAGATGCTCTCAGTCGATATCCTATTGCTATGTATCTCACCATGGACCGGCATCTCTTGGAGGACCTGGAGAGCCTTGGGATTGAGATTGTTCTCCCAGGGTATGGAGGTCAGATGATGCATATGCTGATACAGTAGGGGTTGCTAGAGAATATCAAGGAGGCCCAGCTTCTTGATGAGGAGCTCTGATGTCTCAGAGCTCGGGTGGAGTTGGGTTTGCTCGACGATTTCACCATTGCGGAGGACGGATCCTTGAGGCACGGGAGTCAGCTATGTGTGCCCAAGGACTTGCAGGAGGAGGTGATGTAGGAGGCCCACCAGTCACAGTATTCTATACATCCTGGGTCTACCAAGATGTACAAGGATCTGCGGAAGTATGTTTGGTGGTATATGATGAAGAGAGAGGTTGCCAGATTTGTTTCCAGATGCCTTGTGTGCCAACAAGTCAAGGCGGAGCGCCAGAGACCAGCGGGACTACTCCAGCCTTTATCTATTCCGGAGTGGAAGTGGGAGCACATTACCATGGACTTCGTCTCTGGATTGCCGCGTACTCCCAGTGGCAAGGACGCTATTTGGGTGATCGTGGACAGATTGACAAAGTTCGCTCATTTCATTCCGTTCAAGGTTGGGCTGTCGACCGAGAAGCTTGCAGACCTTTACATGCGTCAGATCGTGCGGATTCACGGAGTGCCGGTGAGCATCGTTTCAGATCAGACAGCCACTTCACATCACACTTCTGGAGGAGTCTACAGCAGAGCTTGGGATCATAGTTGAAGTTCAGCACAGCCTATCATCCACAGACGGACAGACAGTCTGAGAGGACCATTCAGACCTTGGAGGACATGTTGCGGGTTTGCACACTCGACTTCGGCGGTTCGTGGGAGGACCATTTGCATCTAGTAGAGTTTGCCTATAACAACAGTTATCAGGCTAGCATCGAGATGACCCCGTTCGAGGTACTGTATGGACGGAGATGCCGTACACCGCTATCTTGGGACGACGTTGGCGAGAGAGCTTTGCTTGGGCCAGAGATGGTGGTAGACTCAGCTGAGAAGATCAGACTGATCAGGGATCGTCTCAGAGTTGCGCAGGATCGGCAGAAGCACTGAACGGACAGCAGCAGACGGCCATTGGAGTTCGCAGCTGGCGATAGGGTGTTCCTGAATATCTCACCGACCAGAGGAGTCATTCGGTTCGGCAGAGGCAGGAAGCTCAGTCCGAGGTACATCGAGCCTTTCGAGGTGACAGCACGGATTGGCGAGGTGGCGTATCGACTAGCGCTTCCAGCTAACTTAGAGGGAGTATACAGCGTCTTCCACGTATCTCAGCTTCGACGATACATTCCAGACCCGAGCCATGTGGTAGATCACTCAGAGCTGGAGGTGGGCCCGAGATTGACTTACGAGGAGCATCCAGTAGAGATCTTGGACCGAAGAGAGAAGCGACTGCGGAACCAGACCATTCCACTTGTCCGCGTCATGTGGAGACACCACTCTCCGGGAGAGTCCACATGGGAGCGTGAGGATGAGATGCGTGAGCAATATCCTAGTTTGTTCATTTGAGTGTTTTGTGTTTCATATATTTTGAATTCAATAAACAACTCTTTAGTTTCACTATTCTTGATGATCTGTGTCTACATTCCAATTTCGAGGATGAAATTTTTCAAGGGGGAGAGATTTGTAACTCCACCTTTCTAATATTTTTTTATAAATTAGAATTTGTTTTATATTTTAAATACATGAGAAGTTATATACATAATTATGTATATGTTTTAATCCTTGGGTTTAAATTGATTGGGAACAATGGACCCCTATTTATTTATAAATAGATGTTCAATGGGTAAAGCCCATTTATGAGGCCCAAACACTTCAATCCCTTTCTGATGAGGATTAAACTTCTCCTCTCAGTTCTTAGCCATTCTCAACCGCAGCCATCAAAGCAAACTTTCAAATTTTTCTGTTACGAGCTCGTGCCATGTGCAGGCCTAACAGAATTTTTCCCGCGCTTTTCACCTTTGGCGATCTGTCCATGCTCCCCAGGCTCTATATAAACCTACATTATTCTCTATATTTCCCATTCAGAGCAGCTCCACATCTGAGAAATTCTAGCTAGGGCTCAAGGAGGAAGGAGAGCACCAAGGGAGAAGAAGGAATCACCATAGCTGTGGTGATCATCGGCGCGGAAGGGCTCGACATAGATGCTAATTCAGGTGAATCCCATCTTAAAATTTGTGAGTCTTGGGTGAATAATCAACCATGACTGATAGTTCTTCCTTTTCTTCTCAAATAATTTTAGGGATCCTGATCTCTGGATCGATAGTTGATCCTTGCAGTTTTTCCTAAACCAACGATCGTTCTGGTAAGTGATCGAGCGATCAAATCTTTAGAAATTCATGTTAACTAATTTTTTCCTTGATCTGATCTATTGAAATTTCGATCCATTCTATTCCATTTCTCCCAGATCTGAAGGTTTTGATCTTGATTCATTCAGAATGATCAACTCTCGATCATTTGAAACAATCACAGTGTGTGTGAGTATTTTGTTCCTTCTATTTTTAAACTCTATTTTCATACTACCTAGTATTTGATCCTAAATTGTGAAGTATGGATTGAAGGGTCTCACAGTGAACTTACAATGTCATGTTGTCTTTGTTTATTTCCTAATTCAGGGGATTTTCTGAAATAAATACTTTTCGAGATTAGTCGAATCAATTGTGAGAGTGAGACTCAGATCTAGTGTTGTGACACATCATCAGGTATTTCTTATTCCTTGCATATATTCTTAGAACAATTGAGTGATGTGTGGAAGTTCAGATTTGTTATGTAAGTTCATAAGTTTTGTTGAGAATAGAGTGTCCTGATTTAGAATGTTTAACTAAGCAAATTCCTAGGATCTATTAATGGTTAGCTATGGTTCATTGATAGTTACAAAACCCTACCTGACTATTGTGATTAGCCAATGATTGTTGAACACCTTGATTACATTGTAGAGTAATTTGTGAAGAGGTACAGGTTCATGGCTGAAGTGATGTGAGTCCTGTTAAATTTTACAGTTGATATGGGCTAGATCGATTTCCATTTCAGAACTGAATCTTAAACCTCCCTATTCTCCTAATTAATTTCTTAGGAACATACCCTAGGAATCTACAGGATTTTAGAGTTAGATTGTATCAAGTATATGATACAGTGCTTGGTAACTAGTTGCAGGATCCTATCCTCATTAAAATCTGCAGGAGGTAGTTTATTTTCTTATTAAACAGGTTATCCTCTACTGTTAAAAGTTAGAGTTTACTGAGCTTATTTTAGTGTCATTTCCTGTTGTTATAAACTGAAGACCCTGTATAGAGAGGTGGCAAATTGCTGTAATTATTAGATTACAGGGCATTCTTTGTGATTAGAAGGTTTCAGTGTACTGGACTGAGGAATCAGAGTTGAAAGACCAGTCCTGGGTGTGTCTAGATTAGTATCAATCATGTACATACCTTGCCTTTACTGATGTCTGATGTTCGAGACAATGATGAGTTGAAGCTTGACTGTTCTTTCAATCACTGAAATTACCTCTGTTCTGAGATGGTAACAGAGAACAATTGAGAAATGTTGAGTTGTAATTTGGATATTATGGTGGGGGTTGTACTATCATTACTGACATGGAAGAGTCATTACAAACACTTTAGTTTAGTTCAACCTTGTAAATGCATTTCATGTTATGGTTGCAATTGCTTATTCTTAGTTAATGAATTTAGGAAGTTGCAATCATGCCTGTTAGTTCATTGAAGATTGAAGTAAACCAAATACCTATTGTGGACTTTTCATTTATTGAAAGTCATCAGTCCAAATTGAGAACTGCCCTGGAATGGACTGAACAAGTGGAGTAGGTCTCTGTCTCAGTGTAATTCAGGTGTTATATTACAAGCATTTTACCTTGTGTGTTGCAGGTAAAATGTTGGCCTGTTTTACTGTGATGAGGACCATGGTGACAATGACTGAACCTGGAAACAGCATTGATTGTTCCCATGTTCTGATAGGGATTTCATTAGGATTAATTAGTAGGGATTACTCTTGATAAGTGAAAACCTGATATTAGAAGGTCTTAGTTACAAATCAGTGCAGATGCCTTCATGACTATACAGGACAGGTTCCAGGGAACAGCCCTATAGTAAGATGGATAGACTCAACCCTCATGTTCAGTCTAGGATTGATAAGGAGCCCTGTTCTAGATTTGCTATGCCTTACTATAGCAACTAGATGCCCCATAAATGAACCTTCAGTCTAAATACCTGAATGAGAGTTTAGCCATTAACAGCCTGTCCTTAGACTAAAGATCATGTGCAAATAAGGATTGGGGCCTTGATGCAGGACTGAATGTTCATTGGAACTGGAGTACCATGATTCAGTGAACCAGGATTCTTAATGTTAAGTTATTTTGAAGCACTTGACTCATTAAATTTATGAAAGGATGTTGTTATATGTCTAAGGGGTCCTTGCCAGTTATAACATGGTTAATGTTTAGTCAGGATTAGAAACACTTGATAACCAGTTAGAACTATTCTTTTGATAGATTACCTTCTAGGATCTCTAGCTCTGATTAAACAATGCTGGTTAGAGTATTCAATAGTCATAATAAGTTGACTATTATTATAGGTTTAAGAAGTATTTAGATAAGTTTAGTTTAAACTAGACTATAGATACTTTCTTTCAATAGAGTAGATTGTATTTATCAAATGGAACCTAGGGTTTGTCTTAGTGATCTTAGACTTAATCATCAATTTTATATTGTTGACTTATCCTTGTAATCATTATTAATAGGAGATCCTCCAGCTCTTTTTACCTACTCGTACTTCCTGGAGCAAGGCAAGTACACTCTATGGTTTTGATCAGTGTATTTTCTTGTTCTTTATTGCTGACACACTGCGACACGTTCATGATCTTATCTGTCTTGTTCATTCATGTTCTTACTTGTATCTTGGGGTGGGAAAATACTCTAGATATGTGACCAAACCCGGATACTTATTCATGATCTTTAGCTTAGGCCTCGCACAGTGCACGCGGGTCCTAAGCCGTACCTATATGATCTTTCAGGATCTTTTCATGCTCTTTTATGGTCTTACCTAAGCCGGTCACATATCATAGAAGTATTTCAAATCTATAACACACATGTTCAGGATTTTGTTCTTACATTAGTTCCTATGATCCTGATCTTGATATTAGCTATAGTCGTGATCTTTCCTGTATCTTTACATAATCATGATCTTTCATGTATCTTATAGCAGTATTTCATGTTCTTCATGTTCTTTACATACCTTGTTCTTATCTTGTTCTTTCAGCATTTACTTTACATACCCTGATGTTATTGTTCATTACCTAGAACTGTACTTTGCTCCGCTCCTGAATAGGATATGTTGCAGGTGAGATGGAGGCTTTGTGTGACAGCTACTATGGACAGGATACTGATTTCCCTGTTCAGCCAGTTGGAGCTGCTTGTGACTTAGAGGCTGCAGAAGCCTAGAGCTTCTTAGCATTTCCTATTATCTTTTCATGTATTGAGACTAGTAGACTTTCTATCATTCTGGAATGTAATAATTCAGATATTGTACTTTACTTTGGTTGGGACACATTTATATAGATGCTGTGATTCATTCATGTTCATATTATCTGGTTAGTTTCCCTAGATTGGTACAGCTTACTTTGTTGTGTCTAACAACAAAGGCTGGACGTGTCCGACTCGTATCCGGTTATTCGGGAGCGGGTCGTGACATCCCGGCATTCGATTTCTCGTACACCAGGGGGCACCCGAGGTAGATAACTGGAGGGTATTTGATGGGGAATGATGTGATGGTTGATATGCTAGCCGCTTGCTCTCTCTTGATATTGTGGTGAGTGTAGATAACACTCTTTTCTGGGTTGATCTTATGCCTAGAGCATTTTTCATAGATCTGGAGTGTATTGTGGATGACTTCCACCGATCCTGCGTCTCCGGATGAGAATATAAGGATATCGTCGACAAAGGCCAGGTGGGTGATGATCGGGCAGCCGCTAGCCGTATGGTAGTACAGGAAGTTAGGGGAGTTCGTCATCTTATTAAGGTTTCTGCTCAACGCATCCGTCGCAATGATAAAAATGGTGGATGATAGCGGATCCCCTTGCCTGACCTCGCGAGTGGATTTAAAGAACCTGTCCGCTTGGCCGTTAATAACCGTGGAGAACCACGAATTGCTGATCAATCTCCACACAACGTTGGTCCAAGTTTCGGGGAAGCCGAAGCCTCTGAAGACCCAGATCATAAATTGCCAATCAAGCCTGTCGTAGGCTTTTTCCATGTCTAGCTTGATAGCAATGTTGCCCCCTCTTGCTGGAAATTTCATGCAGGTGACTAATTCTTGAGCCAGCATGATGTTATCTTGGATATTTCTCCCCCGAACAAAGCCACTCTACTCCTCCGAGATAATCTTAGGGAGGATGCCTACCATACGGGAGGCGATGATCTTGGATATAATCTTGTTGGTAAAGGTGCAGAGACTGATGGAGCGAAAGTCGCGAAATGTCTCGGGGTTGTCTTTCTTCGGGATGAGGATGAGGTTGGTGCTCGAGATGGCTCTGGGGTAGGTGGCTCCTTGAAGGAAGGCGGAGGTCGCATTGTGGATGTCAGTCTTGATGATATCCCAGCAAGTGCGGAAGAAAACCCCCAAAAATCCATCTGGCCCAGGGGCGTTGTGCTCATCGAGGGCCCAGACAGCTTCTTTCACTTCTTCCTCCGAGGGAGGCTGTTCAAGCTGTAAATTGTCTGTATCGCTGATAAGTAGGGAAACTTCGTCCAGGAAAGTATCGTCTTTAAGAACCGTCTCCTTGAAAAAAGTCTGGAATAAAACTTTGTAGCCTCCTCTTGGATACCTTTTTGGTCGGTGATGCTGGTGCCGTTGTCTGCGACAATCTGATGGAGAGTGAGCTTCTGTCTCCGCCCGTTGACGCAGGCGTAGAAGAAACTGGAGTTGTTGTCCCCCTCGTTGTCCCATTTAATCCTAGCTTTCTACTTCCAAAAATCGGTCTCAATCTTCAGCCTGAATTTGAGATAGCTTTGGTGAGATTCTTCGCCTTCCTGGTATCAGGCGAGCAGTCGGCCATATATTTCGCTTCAGCATGAGTCACGTCGTCCTCCGCCTCGCGAATGGCTTGAAAGATATCTCCATAAGCTTGCTTGCTCCATGTTGTCAGAGCTTTCCTTGTGGCCTTGAGCTTAATGGCCACGTGGTTAAGGGGGTCTACGGAGTCTGTACTGTTCCAAGCTTCTGTGACGACTCCTAAGAATTAGGGGTGCTCGCTCCAGAACTCCAGGAAGCGGAAGCTCTTTCTGGAATGGTTGGATGTGCTAGTGATACCAACCAGCAGGGGGCGTGGTCGGATTCGGTGGCGGTAAGGTAAGAGAGCTTGGAGCTATTCTCCATGTCAAGCCAGTGGACGTTCGTTAACGCCCTATCAAGACGGAAGGATTGCCGCCGGTCGCCTTCCTGCATATTGTACCAGGTGAATGCGTTGTCGGTGAATGGAAGGGAGGTGAGGTGGGAGTTAAAGATGAAGTTGTTGAAGTCTTACATGGCGGAAAGAGCAGGAGCGCGGCCTTCAATCTTCTCTTCTCTGTAAGTGATGGCGTTGAAGTCTCCGATACAAATCCATGGGAGGTTGCGGTTGTGGTGGTTGGTGTCTATGAGGTCGTTCAAAGTTGTCTGCGTTCTGAAATGTCGCAGCTGCCGTGAACCGCAGAAAGGATGGCACGTTTGGGGATTAAGTGATGTTCCATCCAGCAAGACAGGGCTTGACTGGAGTCATGGATCACACCGATTTTGACAGATTTGGAACAGAGAATCCAAATGTCGTGCTTACCGGCAATGGCCGAGTGGAACCCTAACTGCAGTTGAATGGATTTGAGTCTCTTGTATGATATTTTGGGTTCGAAGATGATCAAGATGTCGATCTTGTGAGTTTTCTTAAGGATGGTGATTCTCAATGGTGATTCTCCTTATCGTTGGTTTGTTCGTCAGGCCGCGGACATTCCAGGAGAGAATGTTCAGCATTAATAGAGCTTTAGGAGGGGTTGGTTGGACCGCTTTGCAGCGGACCTGGTGTGCATGGACGGGGATTTGGCGGTCCCTTTTTTGTCCGCTTTTCTATTGGTGATGGATGGTTCTCCCGCCTGCTTAGGGGAGGTATCGAGAGGGGTCGTCGGGGCTTTTGGATGGAGCGACCTTTTCTCCTGCTGAATCGAGGTCGGCCTGCTCCGGTGGGATGAGGAGGGAGTCGTCGGAGCTATCTATCTGGTCCCCCTCCGCTTGGAGAGGGAATCCAGCGGCGAGGACCTGAAGGCCTCTAAGGACCTGCTCTGGCCCTAGGATGGCTAGTGCGGCGGTGGGGTTGCCGAGCGGAGTCTGCAGTTCGTCATCAATGGGAAGTGCTGGGACGGACACTTTCGCTTCCTCAAGGGGAGTGTTGCTGAGGTCTGCTGGATCCGTTCTGAGGGCCTGGTCGAAGTTAGTATGACTGACCGAATCATGGGGAGAGCCGGTGGCTTCTGATGCAAGGGCGCTGAATTGATTAGACAGGGATAGGTTAGGTGGGTGGTAGGGGATCACTGCTTTTTCTGCAGAGTTGCCTCTGCTGGGTTTGCCTTCGCTGGAGTTGAATCTAGTGTGGGAGTTCGAAAGAGGAAGCAGGGGTGGTTGAGCAATTTAGTGATGCTTTATTCCATTGGGATTAGGTTCTGACCTCTCTGGTTTCTTCCTCAGCTCCGGATGGAGACGGTGGCAGTGCTTCAATAGGTGACCGCGTAAGTGGCAGTGAGTGCAGTAAATAATGTGGTTGTTGTAGATTATTTGCTGAGTGTGTGTTTGGTTGCCAAGTTCAATGAGGATATGGTTGGGGGGGTATGTAGCGAGATCGAGTTCCACACATATCTTAGTGTAGTGAGCTTTTATCAGGTTGCTGGTTTCGGCGCGGTGGCCACGTAAGTCCCGAAGGAATTTGCTATACGCTTCAGAGCCGCCGGAACGAAGCAAATTAAGGATAGATTGGGTAGGGTGACCCATACGGCGATCGTCGCTGAATCTTACTTGGTGTTAAAGTGCGGTGACCACTTGACTATCTTCATCTGGTGGGAGTCCACCCTCCCTGTGCCTTTGGACCACACCGTCCTGTGGTCCACGTCTGAGGATATGTGGAGCAGGATATGCCTCGGGTCTAGGGGCTACCCTGTACTCCGCCGTGAGCCGCCAACTTGTTATGACCTCTGCCACCCTAGCGAGCTTGGGATAGCCTGCTGAGAATTTGAGAATGAAGGAGAAGGAGAATGAGGTGGCCAAGGACGAGAGATCCTGGTCGGTGAACGGCACGGTCGGTATTGGGGAGGCCTGCGGGTATTCAACTTCGGGAAGAGGGACGTCCGGGAACAGGAGTCTCGGCTTGGGAGCCCTGTCAGGTCGAAGAATGTCTGCAAAGGAGGTGGTCGGGAGCTGTGATGCGCCCAGGGTAGGGGGACGGGAAGGTGGGATGCGCCAGTAGGCACAAAGCTAGGGAGGGGATGGCATGCTCCCAGGGAGGGGGGGGGGGGGGGGGGAGCGACCCCCAGAAGTCCCCAGAAGCGCGCTCGAAGAAGTCCGGGGGGAGAGGGGGCGTAGGATGGGCGGCGCCAAGGAGGGGGGCGCCCAGCAATCCAGCCGCATCGGAGAGCAACATGGCATCTACCGGCGGAGGAGGAGGGGGCACAAACTAAGGGCAGGGGTGGGATGGGGGGCTACGCCCAGCGGGACCACCACAGGAGGGGCAGATGGAGGAGAGGAGAGGGAAGACTGGGTTGCGCCCGCACCCGGCACAACCGAAGGAGGGGTGGGGAGGCACGCCCAACGGGGCCGCACTGTGAGACGCAGAAAGAGGAGGGGAAAGGAGGGAGGGGGAGGCAAGGGGCCCCCTGGGAGGCACGCAGGGCCGGTCCTGGGGTAAGCCTGACAAGACTTCGGGCTTGGGCAACCCCCCTCCATAGGGCAACCCCCCAGGCCATTTAGTTTTCTTAGGACCGGTCCAACAAAAATTCAAATTAAACATTTATCTTTCAATAAGAATAAAGGGCAACAAAAATTAGTTCCGGCTAAGGCAACCCAAACCGCAGGACCGGCCCTGGAGGCACGGCCCAAGCCGAGGTCCTAACTGTGCCACGGGCTAAATCCAAGCGGACTGCACCAGGGGCCAAATTCAAGCGAACTGCGCCCAACTTTGAAGCCGAGCAGCCAAACGCATCCAGAGGTGCGCCATAAGGAGGCTGGGACAGACAACCAGCGGTCCCACCAAAACAGAGAGCGGCAGCATCAGTCTACGGAACAGACGAGAGCATGTGGCCAGAAGGCCCACTGCTCAGGAGAGCTGAAGGGGGCGCACCAAGAGGCGCGCTCCAACCAAAGGGAGCAACTGCGCCAGCGGCTAAGTCCAAAAGGACTGCGCCTAGCTCAGAACCCGAGGAGCCCACCGCACCCATAGGTGAGCCAAGCAAAGAAAGGGACAGGCAGCTCGGGGGCCCACCACATTGGAGAGCAAGAGCAGCGTCCAGCGGGTCTGAAGAAGGCACGGGTCAGCTGTCCCTCGATTTCTGATCGCAACAGGGGGCGCACTCCCCCATGCGGGAGCGGCGACCGAAGCAGACGAAAATGACAGGGAGGAGACAGGGCGGGATGGCGTATGGGGGCCCGAGGTCGGTGGGAGGCCCGAGGCCGATGGGACGGAGGGGTAGACGAAGGCGGGAGAAGAAGGGGGCGGCTCCGACGAAGGCCCACCGGGGAGGAGGGCATTGGGAGGCGGCTCCGGGGGGTGGGCAACGACAGGGAGGTGGGAGAGGAAGTGGGAGGAGGGAGAAGGGCAGGCTGAGGGCGGTAGAGAGGAGGTGGAGGGGAAGGGGGCGTCGGGGAATGGAGCGGAAGGCAGAGGCGGGGGGAGGGGGCGAGAGCCGGTCGCTGCAGAAAGAAAGTGGGGGAGGGAGGCGCCGGGTCGGCGGGGAAACCCAGCAAGGCGAGGAGATCGGGGGGGACGGCCATGGAGGAGATCGGGGGGGCCGAGCTCCGGCGAGGCCTGACGGCGGCGGGCGGCGGCCCAACACAGGGCACGAATATATATATATATATATATATATATATATATATATATATATGGCTATGGGCTACTTATCTCTAAGCCTACAATATACATCCTTCTCTTATTACAACTTATTGACAATACAGTGACTAAACTCAAACTGAACAAAATAGAAGGGAAAGCAATGTGATGTTCAAGTCTGAACATCAAGTACTAAAGCAATTCCCACTTAAACCCCAATCAGTACACAAATGTAAAATCAAGGCACTGAACCAATGTTCAATTCCTGGTGGTCTGATCAATGAGACAAAACCTATAGTTCAATCATTAGGCTAAGGGTCTGGGCATGCTAAGCAAGGGCTGAACCTAAGAAGGGTATGGGGACTAACCTCATAAGGTTTGATACTCCATGAAGACCAATGTGATCAAGAGGAATCATATGGGAAGATACAGAATTATTGGGGCAAGTGATTGAACACATGGATGTTCAATGGACAGGACAAGGAAGCAGTAAGCCTCTAAGCTTAGGGCAGGACAATGTACTCAAATGACTGCACATTTGAGCCTAAGGGCTTGTTTGCTGACCGGATATTACTATTTGGATTTGGATTTGGAAATCCTCCAAATCCAAATCATGGATTTTACTATTCAAATCCAACTCCAACCAAACATAGGATTTGGTTTTATGATTAATAACTATAAATTAAATAATTAATAATTGACGATTAATAATAGTAATTATAAATTAAATAATTAATAATTAATAATTAATAATTAACGATTAATAATTAATAATTAATAACTAATAATTAATAATTAAGTAATTATAATTAAGTAATTATAATTATGTAATAAATAATTAAGTAGTAATTAATAATTAACGATTATAAATTAAGTAATTATAATTAATAATTAAATAATTAACGATTATTAATTAATGATTATAAATTAAGTAATTATAAATTAAGTAATAGTTAAATAATTAAGTAATAATTAATAATTAATAATGAATTAATAATTAATAATTAATAATTAACGATTAATTAACTATAAATTAAATATCCAAACGAGCCCTAAGGGATTAACCCCAAGTGCAGGAAAGATATACCACTGGTACTCAAGGAATTTGGGCTAAAGAATGGTATGGGACAGAACCTAGTTGATGGGATGCACATCTACAATATAGATAAGTCAAATGAATGCAGGACAACATACCATGATCTGATCATAATAAGGGTTGATAGCTCTGAGAAATGAATGCAGGAGGGGCAGATAAAGGTTGGACACTAAAGCATATGTCTATATAGAACAAACACTTCAATATGGAAATCTGTACATAAGTTGGGAACAGAACAATGGAATAGAAGGTAAGTTTGGACAAGAGGTCAATTGGAAATGAACCACAAGAACATGATATGGTTCGATATATATGTATACTTACATATACGGACAGCTAAAAGAATGGACAAATCTCTAATAGAGGTGACTAATACTTGTATGCTTTGAATTGGAATTTGATACATAAGGAGGGATTGATAGATACTTAGTGAAGGAAAGCTAATACACAAACAATTAATGGATATATATATCATCTAATTGATCAGCAAGGTCATGGCAAGGTTTAATACTTAAGGTGTGGTCTGATACATCATATATATAGACGGCACAGGTGAAATAATAAAAAAACAATATATATATATATATATATATATATATATATATATATATATATATATATATATATATATATATATATATATATATATATATATATATTGGAAAAAGGTAAATTTTATTCCAAATGAAAAGTCATAATCATACAACATACAGTCTGAGTGGGACTCCCACTCAGCACTCATCCATTCTCCATAGCGTTTACATCAAACTCAATATTATGGAGAATGCCAACCGGAGGTGTGACTAGTCCCTCAAAGATCCGGCAGTTTCGCTCCCGCCAAACATGCCAAACCGAAGCCGCCAGTCGAACTCTAGCTGTACGGAACCAGTCCTGACCTCGACCCCTGCTATCTCGTATCACCGGAATGATGTCCCCAATGTATTTACCAGAGACGGACACTCCCAATACCCGACTCTGCTCCGACCAAATCTGTCATGCCAGAGTGCACTCGAAAAATATATGTCTAATAGACTCAGGCTCCAAACAGCAAAGCACACATTTGGAATCCGGCACTGCCACTCCAAAAGAACTCAGGCGATCCCTCGTTAAGAGGCGACCCAGAAGAATCTTATAAACACACAGCTGCATCTTTCTAGCCAGACCCTTACACCAGACGAAATCGTAATCAGAACTCAGAGGAAAGGTGTGCCGGATAAGATTGTAGCAACTACTGAACTGGAACTCCCCCGAGCCCGAAGATGCTCCAGACGGCTCCCAGATCCATCGATCAGTAGGCAAAGCCGGATCAATGACTGTAGACATAATGTACCCTCCCAGCTCCTCAGTGTACCGATAGGAATTCGGCCTCCACACTCCATCTCGTAAGATCCGACTACACGTCAGACCTCGCCTGTCCTCCGTGTGAGTCGGGGATCCCCTAATGTCTAGCAAAGAACGCCGATCAATCCAAGGGTCCCGCCAGAGATCCGTGTCTGACCCATCCTTCATGACCCTCCGGATAGCAGTCTTGAGCACCCCCCGTGTCTCAGGACAGTCTTGAACGTGACAGAATGGTTGTTATCAGGAGAACACGTCCAAAAATTGCCCTGCTTCACGTATCTGCTGTACATCCAGTCCGCCCAGAGAGACCTCCCGCTAATGAATATCCAGGCCAGCTTGAGCGCAGAGGCCTCCCTGATCTCCAGCAACGGCCTGAGCCCCACACCTCCCTCCTTCCTGGGACGACAGAGCTGCTCCCATGAAATCGCATGCATGCCTCCCCTCCAAAGGAAATCAGCACAAAGACGCTCCACGCGTCGAATAGTGGCCACCAGTAGGAGGATGGACTGTAGCCAAAAATAGGCCACAGCCGAGAACACAGATCTGATCAGCTCAATGCGTCCGCCGAAAGACAGACCGGCGGCTTGCCAGCCTTCTATTCGCCGCTGGACATACTCTACCAGGCCATGGCAGTCCTGAGCCCGCACATAATTGACTGTGAGGGGCACTCCTAAATATATATATATATATATACGACACAGGTAAAATAATGGTCTGATACCTTAGAGTATCAGTCAATTGAATGTGTGGATAGACTGAACAGATCCATAATAATTAGGATATGTATAACAGAACCCATATCTGATCATGTGAATGCAGAACACCACCTGGGCATAACATGGGTCCAAGAGGACTGAATCAAATAGGTGTTTTAAGGACAGAACATTAGATACTCAGATATTAGAACATTATTGATGTTCAGAGACTAAACAAAATAAATGAGAGGATCAAATAGATGTAGGGCATTGCATGAGTTGATCCAAAGTCTAAAGTCTGGAGGTGGTTATGCAAACTGGGACAATACTTAAGCTAAGGCTCATACTTGAGCCACCCCTCTCCTATTGAACTGAACAAAAGATTTTGAGGTGGCTAAACATTCAAATAGAAAGGGGCTGGTTACCAAGAATAAAAGTGGATAACATAATATGGTGTGAATTAGATTATGAAACATGCAGAACATGTGATTAGTGAAGGAATGCAGGTCAGATATGCATAAGGGGAACACTGAACTAATGTATATATCTGATACTAAATGTATCCTAAAGTGAACTAAGGGATTGAATACTCATATATGTAGGACAATTATCGAGTAAAGGGGCAGATCAACTTACCTAGTCAGGTCTGAACTAAAGGTGCAGTGAACTACATTAGGATGAAAAGGTGTTCTAAGTGTAGGACAAAATTGTAGGACCGTTGAGCACCTCTAGAGGGGTGTGAATAGAGTGTGTGCGTGTGCAGCAAAAATAATCACCAATTAAAATATTAAGTAGTTATATATTATGGCGGATAAAAGACGGTAAATAAAATACGATAAAATAAGAGTCAAAAATTCAAACTCAGTGACACAACGATGTATATTGGTTTCCCTATAAGAGGATTAGTCTAGTCGTGAGTACTCTTGCTCGCTGTTAATCCACTATGACACAAGCTTTAACTGAGTGCTTACAGCTCTTACAATACCGTGTTTGGCGACAAGTGCACGACCGACTTCACAATACCATGCTTGGCGACGAGCGCATGACCGACTCCAGAAGGTAATTAGAAAACTGAAACATTTTCTGTGTACAGCCTTCGATACAACTCTTTAATACCAAACCATAAATTAAACAGAAACTGTACTGGCTTGGCTAAGAGTCGAGCTTAGATATGAAAATAAAAAACTCAAGACACTTTAGATAAAGAAGAAAAGAGATGAAAATGGGATGATTTGGAAATGTGAAAATTCTTCTCTATTTATAGTATTTTGGAGACCGAACTCGGGCAGAGTTTGGATGCATAAATCTCGCATTCGAACGTCGTAGGCAGATATCAAGGGAATGTTTAAAACCACCCTGACCGAACTCGAGCCAAACTCGGACCGAGTTCTGATCGAGTTCGGACAGAGTTCGGACAGAACTGTTTTGGCCAATTTGATGGATTTTGGACTATTTTGGTATGTGGACTTTTGGATATGGATTTGTGGATAGGTAGGCTATATATTGTGGACTGAAAATAGCTAAGCCAGTACCGATCCGATCAATCTCACATTTTTCCTAGACTCAATAAAAGAAAAAAAATATAGAATAAATATGAAAACTAATAGCCCTTTTGATGACATCTTTTTTCTGACATTGAAGACGTATTTTTTCTTGACGGCAGTCATCCAAAGATATGATGCAGGGTTCGGAAAGAGTTCGGATGCAGAAATCTCGCATTTGAACGTTGTAGGCAGATATCAAAGGAATGGTTAAAACCACCATGACCAAACTCGGGCCGAACTTGGACCAAGTTTTGATCGAGTTCGGGCAGAGTTCTGCCATAACTGTTTTGGCCAATTTGATGGGTTTTGGGCTATTTTGGTATGTGGACTTTTGGATATGGATTTGTGAATAGGTAGGCTATATATTGTGGACTGAGAATAGCTAAGTCAGTACCGATTCGATCAATCTCACATTTTTTCTAGACTCAATAAAAGGAAAAATACAGAATAAATATGAAAACTAATAGCCCTTTTGATGACGTTTTTTTCTGACATTGAAGACGCATTTTTTCTTGATAGAATTCATCCAAAGATATGACACATTTTCCTCCGATGCGAGGCCCCGGATAGGTCGTTGGGCGTTTCAGAGAAATATTCTTGTATAATGCCGTCTTTGGCCCATCAATAATTCTTTGTTGCATATGTCCTAGTTTGATCATACTTACTGCTTGTCTGTAAGTACATGTTAGACGAACAAAATAATATGATGTAGTATGATACAAGCATAGCAATATAATATAGACCATTTAGGACAATGCTAAGTTTATAGGACAATGTTAAGTTTAAGTAGCAATGAAATAGTGATTACATGAATATTAGTGACATCAATAGTTGTCACCCTCACTTTTCCCAGTTAGGGGTAAAATGGTAATTTTCCATTTTATAATATTTTTGGAAATTTTATTTTATGAATATTATTATTTAATTATTATAGGAGTCGGGTTCGAATTTCATCGCATTCCGAGTTAATTCGGGACCCCGGTGAATTTCGACTTGAGCTGTAATTAGTCTGTTAGCTAACCATGGCCCACCACACTAAATTTTAGGGTTTAAGAGTTTGGACTAGTTCCCCATGAGTAATTTAGTTTAATTATGATTTTTAATTATTTTTAGCAACTTCCTAAACCTAATTTGGAATTTACTTAATATTAGGCTTAGGGAGGGGCAAACTTGTAATTTACAAGTGCCCCTCACCCACACCTCACCATGCCATGGCCGGCCATGACAAGGCCCCCCCCCCCCCCCCCCCTCTTCCTTCTTAACTAAGTAACGCTCCTTCTCTCTCTCTCTTTCAAACTCATTTCTTTCCAAGCTTTCTTCCTTTTCCAACTCCATTTAGGTATGTCTTTAATTCCTAATTAAATTCTCTTTTGCATTCATGTCCCACACAATAAATGGAGAGGAGAAGATTCTCTTCCATTTGCCCACAAATTTGTAGATTTTCCCTAGAAAAATAGGTTAAGGATTTATTAAGATTTAATCATTTTGTGAATGATATATATATATATATATATATATATATATATATATATATATATATATATATATATATATATATATATATATATATATATATATATACATGTGTATTTATGTGTGTGTATTTATTTATGTATTTGTGTGTGTGTAGAGGAGGGTGATATTGTGTCATGGGGATGGTGGTGTTGTAAGAGTGGTGTGTGTGTGTGTTTGTGTGTGTGTTTATATATATATATATATATATATATATATATATATATATATATATATATATATATATATATATATATATAGTTATATAAGTGTATTTATATATATACATGGATGTGTGTATATGGATGTGTGTGTGTGTTATATATATATTTAGAGGGATGGATAGATATCTAGATAGATTATAGATAGATATCTAGTTATATATATATATATATATATATATATATATATATATATATATATATATATATATATATATATATATATATATAATATATATATCTCTATATTTTATATATATATATATATATATATATATATATATATATATATATATATATATATATATATATATATAATATATAGATATATATATAAAAAAGAAAAAAAAAATATAGAGATATATATATATATATATATATATATATATATATATATATATATATATATATATATATATATATATATGAATTGTATACATATAGGGAAGTAGAAGAAGATGAGAAGAAGAAGAAGAATCAGTAACAGCAGCAGCAGTTGCTGCAGGACAGCAAGCAGCAGCTAAGAGCTGCTGCCAGGAAAGAAAACCCCCCTATTGGCTTTAAGGTCTATTTAACCCCCCCCCCCCCCCCCCCCCCCCCCCCCCCCCCCCCCCCCCCCCCCCCCCCCCCCCCCCACCCCCCCCCCCCCCCCCCCTTTACCTATACATATAGGTATATATATAGATATATATATATATATAAGTATTATATATGGTTGGAATCATAGAGAAGAGTAGAAAAAGATTATGGAATGAGAAGTTAGAAAAGAATTAGAGGTTAGAAGAAAAGATAGGAAGAAGTTAGAAGAAAAGGGAAAATGCTAGAATAGAAAAGGAAAAAACCGAGTTAGAGGGCGAAACGGAGCTCGGAGTATCCGATTGAGTTAAAACTTGGCATGGGGCATGAATACGTAATTTAGATTTTGCGGGTAGGCTTCCGGGTGGAATTCGGGGTTGTAGGGCGCCCGTATCGCGCCGTATCGGTGCGTATCTTGAAATATTCAAGATTTTGACAACGGGCCGTATCATGGACCGAATGTCCACGTTACCTACTTTTTTTGGTAGATATTATATGTATAGGCTAGTACCTTACTACCCTAGAGAGATCGGGTCAAAATACCAAGCGTAGGTAAGCTAACTGGATAGTTGCCGAAGCTAGAATTTTACCCTTTTTAAGGATAAAATAGGATATTGGCCTACGGCCAAGATATGAGTTTCGAAGTCCAAGATGGACTTGGATATGGGTTGTAGAGGTTGGTAATAGTTAGAAATAGTCGCCTAGACCTAGTCTTGGCCCCGGTTGACCACGGTTGACTTTTTGGACCAAAAGTCAACTATGGGTCAACGCTTTACCCAAATTAGTCCCGATTTCCATTAGACTTTTGTAGTTGACCAAAAGTCAACCGTTAGTCACCATTGACCTAGGGTTGACCATAGTTGACCTAGAGTTGACCAGAGTTGACCAGTTGACCAAAAGTCAACTGTAGGCCAACTCTTGATCCCGTTTGACTTTCTTCGACTTGTTTTGACCCGTGATGCCTGGTATGACCTAGGATTGACTTGGTTAGGCTTAGATTGACTTGATATAACTTGATTTGACCTAGATTGACTTGACAGGACTTAGTGTGACTCAGTGAGACCTAGTTTGACCTAGATTGCATATCATTCATTGTAAATCATTCCTAAACTTGTTTAAACCTAAATTAACTTACAGTATCTCATATTTAGGTCTTCTGATACCGCTCTGAGCATTGATATACCATACAGCTCAGGACAGCAGGCGAGTACATTCACTGATAGTTTTCATTGTCTTGATATTTGCTATATTCGATTCAGTCGTAGTGTCTTACTTGATTCTCAGACACGATAGTTCACGGACTAGTATTGTCGGATTCCTGTCATGAGATGTCATTCCTGGATTTCCTGGGATACTGGTACTTGCTTAGTCTTGATTCTCGTACTTGTATTGGCGCCGATTCCTGAAGAGGACTTGCTCCCCTCTTTGAAAATCCCGCGTCATGACGTGCTATATCCGGATCCGTATACTATTCGGGGAATGGAAAATATTATAGATAGTGTGATCAATGCCCACCTTGAGTTACTACTTGTATCATAGCTATACCCTCACCTCACGATGGGTATAGCCTGACCTGTGCTACTACTTGCTCCATAGCTTACCATCCCGGCCGGGCCAAGTCCACGTACTTGTAGCCGGTCGGCTGGAAGCCTGATTCTTGACCCATACCGATCACATTAGGCTATAATGTTCGAGGCACATTTTATATTTACTTTTCTTGTCATATATCATGTTCTGTTCTATATTCAGTACTTTCTCACCATGCATGATATACAGTTACTCACATGCTCTACTTTCCTTTACATTGTACCTTGATTGGAGTCTAAGTTCTGCTCGGAAGAAGAGTTACAACCCCGGTCCTTGTTTGGTTTAAGGGTTGTAACTCGGCTTCTGAACGGTTTCCAAGTCTTCATATATCTTTGTCTTGTAGTTCATTATACTGTCTCTTATAGAACTTGTCAATTCACATGGAACTGCTGTTAGTGTTTGTACTTACTCATTTTTCTGACAGGATACCGTTATGATATATTACAGATGATTCTGATGCGGACTGCTCGACCTATTATGGGCTCGAGTCAGATGGAGTAGCCTTAGATCGTGGCCTTATAGTAGAGCCACTAGATTTTGTACTTCCAGAGTAGTGTAGGTTAGCTAGGTTTGACTGGACTGAGATCCAGCTAGCTTATCGGGCTGTAGTTCTATATTTCTATTTTGATACTCTGGGATGTTGTATATATCTGGACTTGTATTAGACTGTGGACTTATTTTACTCTTCATCTATCATATGTCTTCCCTCTGAGCTATCTACCTTAGTTTTATTCTGTGATTGAGACTGTATTGATATGTCACCTCCATTCGGAGAGTATATACTGTACAGGTACATTTTAACTGTTAGTCGTAGGTATTTACAGACGTTATATACAGCGTTCTGCCGCCGATTCTGCGGCGTAGGCTGGACGTACCCACTTCTCGTACCCCTAATCAGGGTGCGGGTTGTGACACGTTTTTGTGGTGGCCCATACAGGTCCAGTGTCGCAATTAGTGCGATCTCGTAATGGTGCTCGACTTAGAGTACTAATTACGAGCCTGCGATTAGGACGTAGGACCTAGGACATGATAGGAGTTTCTCAATCACACCTAGGAAATTTCTGATCTTTTGATTATCATGATTATTCACCTTGTATTAAATTAACTGTCCTTCTTTGATAATCTACTCATGTGCCATATTGATCTCTTGTTTTAATTCGTCTCCAGGATGACGAAGACACATCCGCAGGCCTCTGGATCGAGTAGCTTGCCTGAGAGATCTAATCAGGCCGAGGAGGAGGTTCATGAGACTGCCCCCAGTGATTCTACTATTCCAGAGACCCAGGCAGTTGCGCTGGGAGGTCTACCACCTCCACCCCAGAGGGTTACGGCCGTTCTTCCAGAGATACTGCCGCCACTACCACCGATACCGACGGATACACATCACATGTTCCTTCTTCTTCAGCAGATGATGGAGACACAGCGGGCCCAGGCAGAGGCGTCGCAGCGCCAGTCGGAGGCGTCATACCGACAGATCGAGATGCTGAGGCAGAGTATGGAGAACTCGCATCAGCTTGCCTTGGCAGCAGTAGAGAGAGTGGCACCGGGTACGGTGCAGGGCCCTACTGGCCAGGAGCCGAGCCAGCAGCAGTCCAGGCCGGGGACAGTGTTAGACTTTAGGAAGATGAGCTCCAGGGACTTCTCGGGCACGGAGGGCATCCTTTACGCAGACGACTGGCTAGAGGATGTAGAGCGGAGCATGGAGCTGGCAGAGCTTCCTAGAGCACTTTGGGTTTCGGCCGCAGCCAGCCGATTCTTCGACATTGCGCTGACATGGTACCGCACGGATCCTCGTGCGTCGGTAAGAGGGCTGACTTGGAAGAACTTCCGGAGGCTCTTCAAGGAGAAGTTCTTTCCGGACGTGGCTCTTACAGCATTGGAGGGCCAGTTCGTGGGTCTAGTTCAGGGGAACTCGTCGGTGGACGAGTATGCAGCTGAGTTCTTTCGCCTTAGCAAGTTCGCTCCCGGTATGATCCAGAATGAGGGGCAGAAGGCTCGTAAGTTCCGCAGGGGACTTATTCATGCAGTGCGCACCCGCACCTCGGGTCGTCGAGACGCGACGTTCGATCAGATACTGATGGATGCACAGATCGCAGAGGAGGACTTCGGCCTCAGGCCGAAGAGGAGCGGAGATACTCTGGGGGCGAGTTCCAGTACGGGACCGGCCAAGCGCCCCCACTTTCAGCAGCAGAAGTAGCAGAGGCCGTTTCAGCAGCAGCCTCTGTTGTAGATCCAGCAGGCACCGGCGCGTACCCAGCAGCATCAGGGTCAGGGCCAGAGGCAGACCCAGCAGTGTGCCTTCTGCGGGAAGACGGGGCACAGCAGAGACGTATGCCGAAGGAGGTTAGGCGCTTGCCTATTCTGCGGAGGGACCGACCACCAGCTGAAGGGCTGCCCTGCTCGGGCAGCCAAGGGAGGCCAGGACAGGGTGCAGCCAGCTAGAGGACCAGCGGTTCAGCAGAGGGGTCCTCCACTCCAGACACAGCAGCAGCGTTTTGTCCAGCACCAGAGGAGAGCACCCGCGGGCAGGGTGTTCGCTTTGGCAGCAGAGGATGAGACAGAGCCCGTGGGAGATGTTGTTGCAGGTCATGTTCTCCTAGATTCTTTCCCTGCTTTTACCTTATTTGATTCTGGAGCGACCCATAGTTTTGTGTCTGTTTCTTTTGCTCTGAGACACAATATCATTGCTGAATATATGGGTAGGACTTGCAAGATTATGACCGGGGGAGGTATTATCCTGGTTAATAATATTTGCAAGGGGCGAAGAGTCACTCTGAGAGGCCGGGACTTGAGTGCGTGTCTGCTCGTAATGCCCCTACCGAGGTACGATATGGTACTCGGTATGGATTGGTTGAACATGCACCATGCTAGCATTGATTGTAGAGGAGGCAGAGTTCTTTTTAGGACGCCGGGGATGGATTCTGTGGAGCTTTGTTGGCGGGGCAGGATTTGCCACATCCGTTGATTGCTGAGTTCTCGGATGTCTTTTCCGAGGAGTTACCGGAGATGTCGCCAGATAGGGACATTGAGTTCTTTATAGACTTGGTGCCGGGCGCCGAGCCCATCTCGCAGCATGTCTATAGGGTGAACAACAGCGAGTTGATAGAGCTGAAGAAGCAAGTCGACGAGCTGCAGGACAAGGGTTTCATCAGATCCAGTTCTTCGTCCTGGGGAGCGCCAGTCCTGTTCGTGCCGAAGAAGGACGGTACGTCCCGCATGTGCATTGATTACCGGGCGCTCAAAAACCTCACTATCAAGAATAGGTATCCTTTGCCGAGGATCGACGACTTGTTCGATCAGCTGAGTAGGGCAAAGGTCTTTTCGAAGATAGATTTGAGGTTCGGGTATCACCAGCTAAAGGTGAGACGGGATGACATTCCCAAGACGGTATTTCGGACTCGGTACGGCCAGTACGAGTTTACAGTGATGCCATTTGGGTTGACCAATGCTTCCGCGGTGTTCATGAACTTGATGAACAAGGTATTCCATCAGTACATTGACAAGTTTGTGGTGGTCTTCATAGACGATATCTTGATCTATTCGAAGACGCAGGAGGAGCATGAGTAGCACTTGAGAGTTGTGTTAGAGACTCTGAGGAGGGAGCAACTCTACGGGAAGCTTTCGAAGTGTGAGTTCTTCTTAGACCAGGTGGAGTTCCTAGGTCATATTGTGACCGAGCACGGGATTTCAGTAGACCAGAGGAAGATTTCGGCAGTAGAGTCTTGGTCTACGCCCAGTTCAGTTGCCGACGTTCGGAGCTTTCTGGGTTTGGCTGGCTATTACCGGAAGTTCGTCCAGGACTTCTCGAGGATTGCAGAGCCGATGACTAGACTCACCAGAAAGGACGTGGAGTTCGTCTGGACTGATGAGTGTCAGGCTGCATTCGATGAGCTGAAGAGGAGGTTGACTTCAGCTCCGATCCTGAATTTGCCATCTGGGTCAGGAGGGTTCTCGATCTTCAGCGATGCTTCCGGGAAGGGTTTAGGGTGTGTTCTTCAGCAGCACGGGAAGGTGATTGCCTATGCATCCAGGAAGTTGCGTCCTCATGAGAAGAACTATCCTACTCATGATCTGGAGTTGGCCGCGGTTATATTTGCTTTGAAGTTGTGGAAGCATTACCTGTACGGAGAGCGAGTTGAGATCTTCACAGATCACAAGAGCTTGAAGTACGTGTTCACTCAGAAGGAGTTGAACATGCGGCAGAGGCGGTGGTTAGAGCTGATGAAGGACTTCGATATATCCTTGCAGTATCATCCGGGGAAGGCCAGCGTAGTTGCAGATGCCTTGAGCAGGTATCCTGTTGCTATGTTCTTGACGACAGATCATTATTTGTTGGCCGACCTGGATAGTTTGGGTATCGAGGTCATCATTCCGGGCATGGAGATCCAGATGTGGGGTTTGTAGATTCAGTCTGAGCTGATGGATAGAGTCAGGTCAGTGCAGTATGATGATGTTGCCCTGAGGAGCATCAGGGAGCAGGTGAGGATGAGCTTGCTTGACGATTTCTCTGTAGCCGAAGACGGGTCGTTGCGGCACGGTACTAGGCTGTGCATTCCGCGTGGAGAGCTTCGGAAGGAGGTTCTTCAAGAGGCGCATCGCTCTCAGTATTCTATGCATCCTGGAGCCAACAAGATGTATAGGGACCTGAGAGAGCACGTATGGTGGTATGGCATGAAGCATGAGGTAGCTCAGTTTGTATCTCGTTGTCTTGTGTGTCAGCAGGTGAAGGCCGAGAGGTAGAGACCAGGTGGATTGCTACAGCCGCTACCCATTCCCGAATGGAAGTGGGAGCACATCACCATGGACTTTGTATCTGGACTTCCACGGTCGCCAGGAGGGAAGGATGCGGTTTGGGTCATAGTTGATAGATTGACCAAATCGGCCCACTTTTTGCCTTTTAAAGTGGGTTTGTCTACGGAGAGGCTGGCTGAGCTGTATGTTCGTCAGATTGTGAGATTGTACGGAGTTCCGGTGAGCATAGTTTCAGATCGGGATAGCCGATTCACTTCCCACTTCTGGAGGAGTTTGCAGGCTAGCTTGGGCACCTCGCTCAAGTTTAGTACTGCTTATCATCCTCAGACAGACGGGCAGTCGGAGAGGACCATCCAGACTCTGGAGGATATGCTTCGTACATGTGTGCTAGATCTCGGGGGTTCTTGGGAGGACCATCTTCATCTGGTAGAGTTTGCTTACAACAACAGCTACCAGGCCAGTATAGAGATGTCACCATTTGAGGCTCTATATGGACGAAGATGCCGTACTCCTTTGTCTTGGGACGATGTTGGCGAGCGGGGCGCTTCTTGGGCCGGAGATGGTTGTGGATGCGGCCGAGAAGGTCAGATTGATTAGAGACAGACTCCGGGTGGCTAAGGATTGGCAGCGGCATTGGGCCGATAGTCACAGGAGACCGTTAGAGTTCGAGGTTAGTTTCAGTTCTTGTCATGTTTGTTGTGATTGTTTGTTAGTTGTGTGTTGAGTTTTTGTCTTGTGTCTAGGTTGGTGACATGGTATTTCTGAGGATATCCCCGACACGTGGCACTATTCGCTTTGGCGGCGGTGGAAAGCTCAGTCCGCGCTACATCGGACCTTTCACCATCTTAGAGAGGATCGGTGCAGTAGCCTACCGATTGGACTTGCCTACCAGG
>JANAVB010005600.1:13244288-13406570 GCA_029216955.1 Iris pallida
TCCAAGATGGACTTGGATATGGATTGTAGAGGTTGGTAATAGTTAGAAATAGTCGCCTAGACCTAGTCTTGGCCCCGGTTGACCACGGTTGACTTTTTGGACCAAAAGTTAACTATGGGTCAACGCTTTACCCAAATTAGTCCCGATTTCCATTAGACTTTTGTAGTTGACCAAAAGTCAACTGTAAGTCACCATTGACCTAGGGTTGACCATGGTTGACCTAAAGTTGACCTAGAGTTGACCAGAGTTGACCAGTTGACCAAAAGTCAACTGTAGGCCAACTCTTGATCCCGTTTGACTTTCTTCGACTTGTTTTGACCCGTGATGCCTGGTATGACCTAGGATTGACTTGGTTAGGCTTAGATTGACTTGATATAACTTGATTTGACCTAGATTGACTTGACAGGACTTAGTGTGACTCAGTGAGACCTAGTTTGACCTAGATTGCATATCATTCATTGTAAATCATTCCTAAACTTGTTTAAACCTAAATTAACTTACAGTATCTCATATTTAGGTCTTCTGATACCGCTCTGAGTATTGATATACCATACAGCTCAGGACAGCAGGCGAGTACATTCACTGATAGTTTTTATTGTCTTGATATTTGCTATATCCGATTCAGTCGTAGTGTCTTACTTGATTCTCAGACACGATAGTTCACGGACTAGTATTGTCGGATTCCTGTCATGAGATGTCATTCCTGGATTTCCTGGGATACTGGTACTTGCTTAGTCTTGATTCTCGTACTTGTATTGACGTCGATTCCTGAAGAGGGCTTGCTCCCCTCTTTGAAAATCTCGCGTCATGACGTGCTATGTCCGGATCCGTATACTATTCGGGGAATGGGGAATATTATAGATAGTGTGATCAATGCCCACCTTGAGTTACTACTTGTATCATAGCTATACCCTCACCTCACGATGGGTATAGCCTGACCTGTGCTACTACTTGCTCCATAGCTTACCATCCCGGCCGGGCCGAGTCCACGTACTTGTAGCCGGTCGGCTGGAAGCCTGATTCTTGACCCATACCGATCACATTAGGCTATAATGTTCGAGGCACATTTTATATTTACTTTTCTTGTCATATATCATGTTCTATTCTATATTCAGTACTTTCTCACCATGCATGATATACAGTTACTCACATGCTCTACTTTCCTTTACATTGTACCTTGATTGGAGTCTAAGTTCTGCTCGGGAGAAGAGTTACAACCCCGGTCCTTGTTTGGTTTAAGGGTTGTAACTCGGCTTCCGAACGGTTCCCAAGTCTTCATATATCTTTGTCTTGTAGTTCATTATACTGTCTCTTATAGAACTTGTCAATTCACATGGAACTGCTGTTAGTGTTTGTACTTACTCATTTTTCTGACAGGATACCGTTATGATATATTATAGATGATTCTGATGCGGACTGCTCGACCTATTATGGGCTCGAGTCAGATGGAGTAGCCTTAGATCGTGGCCTTATAGTAGAGCCACTAGATTTTGTACTTCCAGAGTAGTGTAGGTTAGCTAGGTTTGACTGGACTGCGATCCAGCTAGCTTATCAGACTGTAGTTCTATATTTCTATTTTAATACTCTGGGATGTTGTATATATCTGGACTTGTATTAGACTGTGGACTTATTTTACTCTTCATCTATCATATGTCTTCCCTCTGAGCTATCTACCTTAGTTTTATTCTGTGATTGAGACTGTATTGATATGTCACCTCCATTCGGAGAGTATATACCGTACAAGTACATTTTAACTGTTAGTCGTAGGTATTTACAGACGTTATATACAGCGTTCTACCGCCGATTCTGCGACGTAGGCTGGACGTACCCACTTCTCGTGCCCCTAATCAGGGTGCGGGTCGTGACAATAGTTAAACTTAATTGATTAGCCATATTCAAAAACATGATATAATCATTGGACTAACAAAAATAAAACTCAAGGCTCCCATATGCAGGACATCTAAGAATGCAGGATATTAGAATGCATGACATGGGAGGGTCTGATACTCTTTAGTATCAGTAATTGATACTCTTAAGATCTGCACTATATGAACAAGCTATGAGTCAAGAGGAACTTCTAGGATTGATCATGATATACAATGATTGATTAGTCATTTAAGGTATGGGCTATAGTAAGGTTTTGGACTTACTCCTATATGCAGGGTCTGAACAAATATATCATGAACCTGAGTTATCTCTGATGTTTGCACCCAGGATATACAGGTCAGTTGCATTTGGTCTCATGTATGCAGGGCATCTTCTAGTGGATAGATGTATCCACTGAGGAAGAGGGGGTTAATGAGTGTGGAAGTGCAGTGGCGGGAGGGAGGTGCGGGACACTACCTAGACATAGTACTTCAAACTAACACTATATGCAGTAGAAGTACAAGGACTTAAAGACTCAAACAATGCAGTGATTCAATGAAAGCAGGACATTATCTAATATACAATAGATTAGAGTGCAGGACAGGTCTAGAATACAGGGCATTCACAATCTGAACTTAGTTACTTCCTATATGCAGGATATGGTAATACAAGATATGGGAATGCAAGATATGGTGATGCAAGATATGGCTAATATGCAGGGCAAAAACTAATATATATATATATATGCAGTGAAACATTTGTATAGGTGATGCATGAATGTAATATCCTAAAGGCAGGTTATATGCAAATGAATGCAGTGAATGAAGGAAGACAGGACAGTGTATAAAATAGTGCTCAACTGAACCAAAGTTCATGATATGAGCAGCTAGGCATGTAATGGATATTAGGTTATGATTGTCATGCCCTGCTCCCGTAGGAGCGATCGTCCTCGCTAAGGCGTGATGCCGCACGAGCCTAGATTGCGCTCGTGCAAGGCAGTTCCATAACGGCCGATTACATCGGCGTACGACGGGGTCGTCGCACAGAAGTCCCAAGCAGATATATTGAATACGTAGCAGAAATTTGAAGCAAGTACACATAAACACAAGTCATTCAAAAGGAACTCTTTTATTGATATTGAATACAAGATTACATTTGTGGACGCAAGGCCAAATTACAATTCTCTCGTGCTCACTTTTCTCTCATTTACAAATAACTCTGCTCTCTCTTATCTCTCGATACAATGCTTGAATCCTGCGGAAGCTTCGGAAGGCGATGTCCATACATTATGCCCTGTATAAGTCTTCAGATCACGCGGCCGCACGCTTCGACTCGCCAAGGAACTACGTGCCTCGACGCATCCAAGCGAGCTCCGCGCCACGAGCTTCTACCTGTGCCTGCACATGAAACACTGTGTGGGTGTCAGTACCACTGTACTGGTGGAGTGAGCTTCTCGTCCACCCATACATAACCGACACGTTTCATTTACTTTGTGCAGCTTAAATCCCTTTCGATTGTCTTTCTAGTCTTACCTTAGGATGCATTTTAAACAAGACGTCTCGGTCTATACTTAGCGATGCAACGACAAGGTCGTGCAACGATGAGGTCGTGCTATAATGCCAAGGTGTGTTTCGATCGAGGCAGTGCCTCATCGCTTAGGTACTTGACCAAACTTGAACTCGGGACGGCAGGGTCGTGCCATACTCTATTTACGACTTAGACATATTCAAGACAGTGCTACGCCGAGGAGCAACTTACACGAACTCGGCCGTGCCAAGACCTTTACTTAAACTTTAGCGCCACTAGACTAATTCTCGTGCCAACGATTCAAGTGCCAAGGACGGCAATGGAACGACTCGTGCAGGCCGTGCCTCTAGACCTTGCTTAGACTTGTCTGTGCTTCAAGATGAGGCCACGCCTCGCAAGTTATCAAGACTTTATTGTGCTACCGTCTTGCGGCCCTGTTAGACCCAATTGCTAACTTAGACAAGACTTGTGGACCATAGTATCACTTTCATGAACATCCCGACGCCATCTATCGTGCCAAGCACGGTGCCTATGCTATAGCCCAATCTTAGGCCCAGACATTGTGTTCCCGACTAGACAAGCATTCAAGCTCTAGACTCAATCCAAAGGCATACACGCGGTGTGCCGCTATTGCCGACACATCTACATGAGGTGGTCACTAGCAATTTCAAGCTATCTTGGACTGGCTCGGCGGGGGTATCGGTCCGCCCTTCTAAGGGTAGCTAGCCCCGGAAGCGCCGATACTCCCATGCGGTTATCCGGCATGCATGTTGAGCCACACTCGCTTCTCCCGGGCCGAATGATCCCGGCGCCCCGGTGATCATTCGAGAAGACTACACCTTGTCGACAAGTTGCCCAATGACCATGCATACTCGATCTATCCAGTCTATCCAGTCCTTTCTTAACATGACCATGCATTCCTTCTTTCTATCAAGACTTATCGAGACTCCCAAGTATGAGGGACCGATCTCGTGTGCGGGACATTTCAAGACTTAGCGAGACTCCCAAGCCAGGGGATCGATCTCGTGTGCGGGACATTTCAAGACTTAGCGAGACTCCCAAGCCAGGGGACCGATCTCGTGTGCGGGACATATCAGGACGTAGCGAGACTCCCAAGTAGAGGGATCGATCTCAGCGACAACCAGTCGCAGGGACTTACTTGTTCGTGGCAAGCATTTCACTAAATCGATCGTAACTCGTGCCTTAGACAGACCTGGTTCTCTAGGCGATGCTAACGCTCAAGTCATAAACTTTACACGACGAGCCTTCTTCTCAAGGGACTACGAGATTTGACAACCGCAGATAGAGCGGGACAGTGCTAGAAATGGCTTTGATAGCCCAGCACAATACTTGTCTAACTTATTCAGGTGACGACTCGACGAGCGAGGGCTACGCCGAGCTCCGCGTCGAGGGAACGTGCTAGGCACGGGGTCGACTTGGACAACCAACTTTCTGGGTGCCTAGACTTAAGCCAACGAGCCGTGCGAGACGACTTAACTTACGGGACGTGCGAAGGCTATGCCAAGCCTTACGGGACGGGACCGTGCATGCTTTGTTAAGCATTCATGTGGGCGACGCCTATGACTTAGGCTAGTTTGAGTGTAGGGGCAACATGACGGGACCGTGCATGCTTTAACAAGCATTCACGCAGGCGACGCCTATGACTTAGGCTATTCCAAGTGTTGGGACAAAACGACGGGACCGTGCATGCTTTTCAAGCATTCACGCAGGCGACGCCTAAGGCTTAGGCTATATTCAAGTGTTGGAACAACTTAACTTAAGCCAACGTCCTTCTCCCAAGCCACGGGATCGAAGGATTGAGTGTTATTTGAAAGCACGCTGAGCCGACTTCTATAAAGACCGTGGGACCATTTTCCATGTTCTAAGACATTCCGAACCGACGGGATTATTCCCTTAGCTATGTTGGTGCGTAGCTATTAGATTAGCCTACCAGTGCAAGTAGAAAACATTGCGAGTTATTAAGTGAAGGCTAAGATGAAGCAAGTTCACCGAAACTCCCCCACCTGAGCGAGGAGTCGCCTCGGACGAGCGAGCTTTCGAGCAGCCGTCGCAAGGCTAAGTTCCAACGCCGTCGGCGTTTCGATTTCTTTGATTGACTTTGCGGGACGGGGCACTACAACATACACCACTTAGAACAAGTCTCGTCCTCGAGACTTTCCTGGTGGCAAGCCATCCTATCATTTCTATGGCCAAGACTTAATCGAGCCTAAACACAGGACTTAACAGTCGAGCGAGATAATATAATGACCCGCTCCGCCCTAGCGGAACGTCGATTCAAACGGCAAGTGCAATGACTCAAACGAGCCGTCGACCCGAAGAGTTGGCATCGACTTAATGAAGAATCGATGCAAGGCTTACATTGGTCCGTCAAGATGAATCCAGACTTAGACTTTCAAAGGCGCACTCGGAGTATCGCTCTGCCGATGCGAACATCGCTAAGGTGGGTGGCTCTGATGAACCCGTCTGTGCTTAGCCTAGACACATAACAATACGGACACTATCACGAGAATCGCTAGGCGATAACCTCTTGCATGCTAATAAATGACTCAACGCACCTAGCTAAGAGAATAATCCCAACTTGTATGCTTGTATAGAATATGGAAAAGAACATGGAAAAGTACGAGAACTCTCGCTCGTGCTCCATGCTCGTGCTACGGCACAAGCCTACGTTTATGCTCCTTATGCGTCCAACAATGAAACAATGAATGGTTTACAACAATGAACGGGAAGGCTATCAATATAGTAGTTCCGAGTAGAGTATAGTGACACTGAAAGGCTATGGGACCGATGGGTCGCCAAGGTGACTCCCGTACGAGGAGTTGCGTAATGCTTGAATGAATAAATCAACGAATCAATGAATGAATGAATGAATACGTGAATGAATCGATAAACGAATGAACAAGTGAAAGAAAGAAATGAAAGAGTGAATACAAGATAAGACATGAAAGATGTTAGCGACAGGTATGACGGACACATGCAACGGGGCTCGCTACCCGCGCTGCACGGACGCCGACCTGGTCGATAACGCATTATGGCTCAAGACAGCCAGTATTGTTAAATGACAAGTAAAATACGAAATGGTCGTGGACAAATGGCACGGGCGATGGGGGGAATACCGTGGCCGTCTTGAGGAAGGATTCTGCGGCACGGGCAATAGGGGGGAATACCGTGGCCGGCCTAGACGAAATCAGACATGGGGCTTACGGGCTGCTTTGAGTGGGGGCTCGGCCACTCAAAGAGACGTAAGGCCAGGCATTTCAAGAAACTATCAAGGTGTACCAGCCATCACGCTTCGATAGGTGAGAATGCCCACATGATATGTCCAAAATGGCTTGTAAAGCCAGCGACCCATGCGTGTAGATTAAGTGGACTATGCTGGTGGCAATCCACGTGCAAGTCCTTGCATTGAAATCAAAGTAGTCTAAGTTAAATGAACAAGTGCCTCCTGAACGTGCTTGAAATATAACATCCTGTCCATGAACATGCCCGAAATATAACACTCTTGAACACGCTTGCAACGTAACATCCTGAACATGCTTGCAAAGTAACATCCTGAACATGTACATGCTCGAAATGAAACATGCCTGAACATGCTTGAAATATACCACCTCGAACATGCTTGAAATGTGCCTCCTGAACATGCTCGAAACGTAACACTAGAACATGCCCACGACGTGCTAGAACCCGAGACATAGACACGCCCGTAACATTGAATGTTTACATGAATCATGTCAAGTTACTTCATGTTAATTGTTGACTAACTTGGTTTACTTTGGACAGGGAAGGCCGGACGGTAAGTATGGGTAAGTCGTGCATGCATTTTCCATGCGACACTTGAAATCAGCAACACGAGATAGGTCATGATATGTGCTATAAAATTGACCCTAAGGCAAGATTAGAAAGACAATGAATGATAGTCGGTGCACGAAAGTAAATACAACGTATTTGGTAATGATAGCATTGTGGGCGAGCTAGCCTCCCCACCAGTGCATAACAATGTACTGATAACCCCACAGTCTGCTTGCAGGAAGTAGGAGACGTCGGCGGGTGCAGAGATTTACTCGTACGTGCTAAGGCGCAGAGCTATCTCTTGAGCCTTGGAGCGTTGCAAGGAGCTGGAGCACCATATACAGGACATAATGTATCAGAACATCGCCATGTATCATTCCATCTTGTAAGCCACTTGGCACGCCTTTCTATGTTTCAGAGAGAGAGCTCGAACGATTTGTAATATCGGCCTAGCGCCGCTTGTAACCTTCTTGAATATTAATAAAGAGTTCGAATTCGCTTCTACTTGTGTTTATTACTTTCCGCTGCAATGGAGACACTCTGTGCGACTCTGTGGCCTAGCTCGAATCGGCCGTTTCTGGACTTGGCCTTGCACGGGCGCAACCTAGGCCCGTGCGGCATCACGCCTTAGCGAGGACGATCGCTCCTACGGGAGCGGGGCGTGACATATTGGTATCAGAGCACGGCTTTACGACCTTGGACTTCATTTCGATTCTTTCAGTTTTGAAACCTCGGTTGGAAACAAAAGAAGTGCACGCTCTCTCTCGTTGTGCCTTGGGATGTTCCATACAATAAGTCTAATACTTTCAAAAGCTCGTACAAGTACTCGGTTGAACGGGATCGATAGGCGAAGGCCTTTGTGCCAAACCACGACAGACTTGAGTCGAAGGAAAACTAAAATGCTAGAAGTTAGCAAACACAAGGCTCGCTTGAATAACTTTACGCTAACAATGTCGAACGATGTTAAACTTGACTCGATAGAGAACATATGCTAAGTTAACATGTCGCGTGCATGCCTGACTAGTCTTGCGTCGACCTAACAAGTGAGCATACAAACTTGAATATAGTCCGTACGGGATGGTTATGCGGCACAACTTAGTCCGCGTGTTACGCACCCCGACTTCTGGTGCAATCGAGTTGCGAGCGATATCAAGTACCGCTCGGTCGGAAATGGAGATACACTTAGAGTGTATATCGATAGGAACGCTATCGAGTTAATGCTTAGGCGTAGCCAGAAAGATTGGCTTGGATTTTGAGGATTAGTACGAATGACTTAGTACGTCGAGGCGACGTGAGCGATTACGCTAAAGATTCGTCGAACGAATCTGAAGGATGTTTTAGCGCATGACGCGAACGTGATTGAGGACTAGATTGTATGACTTGAATCCGAGTGGTGTATGTGATAGGTTCGAAGAAGAATAAGAATGAGTATCGATGACTATGTCGAGTGGCTCGAACCTTGAGTGGTGTATGGACGTTATAGAAACTGCTCGAGCGAGACTAAAGGATTTACGGATCGTACGAGTATGTCGACAAGCGATACGATCGCACAAAGCCTTAGAACGTGTCACACTTGGTTGGCTGTGACTTTAAAAGTCCCGAACGAGATGTCGCTGGACAACTTGTCAATGGGCAACGCAAGTTAGAAAACGATTCGGAACGATGAATGAAAGTGAATGGTCTTGATCGAGGAAACTTAGAGGATCGCGCGTACGATTTGGGATTGATTCAAATGAAATGTGACTTGAGTTTTGAACAACGATCTTGAAATGAGCTTGAGGAATAGCGATCGAACTTGATCTTGAATATCAAAGAAATGGTGGATTATCCAACTCGGACAACAGCATCAACGCACGACTCGAAATCTGTTGCAAAGGAAGATCGTCAGGTTACGCATATCGTCGATGGTATTAAAGCGTATCAAAGATCGATATGCGATAACTCGGGAGTACTCTGACTCGGCAAATGACGATCGTGCAAATGTCATTGTTCCGTTGGAAGCTATACTTGGGATGTTGAAACGTGTCGAGGAAAATATAGACGTGGCTCGTGGATTTTCTAGTTGAACGAAATGACGAATGGACTATCGATCTTGGCTCGAATAAAAATAAAAATACTTGGATTTACTTCGACGATAACCCCAACGTCGACATGCTTGTCTTATGCGAGCGCAACTCCAGCCTCGCACATGCGTTGCGCCGAATAGGGCGATCATTCCGCGTGGGCGCTGGTATGGTGATTCATACAGCGGAGGTGATTGACCTAGCTTGGCGTGACAATTTGTGTGCTTCGATTTGTGGTTTGACGCGAAGGTGACTCGAGAATGGATTTGTGTGCTTGAAGAATCGAATTTGAGGAATGAGTAGGTCCAATCTGCGTATCAAAAATGAGTTAGTCTAAACTCAAACAAGAGTTACGTCCCGATGAGAATGATTATTCCACGGGAGCGTTGCATGGTGATTCATGAACCACCGTGGATAATCGGACTCGCATGAGATTGGGGCGCAACATATTGTCAAGTTAGATGAACTCGTGATCGAATACATGAATTGGTTAGAATTGGTGATTTGAATGGATTCGAATACGCGCAACGAATGCATTGATACGAATAGGTGATCGTGCTCGATGTTTAGAAATCTGAGTGACGCGAGCTTGGGTAGAAAATCCCGTACTATCGACTTTGGTTTGACCCTAGGATTGGGGTCAGTGTTGGCATTATTGTTGGGAAACTATGATTCCAATCCTGACATTGACTTAGCCTCGAAAAGATAGCCTAGCGGGTAGGCAGGATGCCCTGTTTCATGAGTTATCAATCGAAGGATTGATCTTGAGGATTGGCATGGATGGATAGTATGAATCACAAATATAGGAATACCCCTCACGAGATTCGGCTGACATGCATATATTCAGAGACGCTTGAGTATGTGCACGATGCGACTCGAGTAAGAATGACAAATTTCTAGATCATACGGCTTGGCTGAATGCATGTATTTTGGGGACGCTTGGAATGCGTGCACGATCCAGCCAAGTGATACATTGAGTTCAAGTAAGACTTGAGGAATGGGAGAGTGTCGAGGACCTTGAAATTGTGTTAAGTAAAAGAATCGATACTAGTACGAGAGTGGCTCGGAATCAAGAAACGTGTGAGCGGAGTGTGCGTGAACGACAACGAGATTGGCCCTAAACAAGTGGAGGATATGGAATCGATATCGTGCAAGGAAAAGTTGATATAACGAACTAAACCATTGATAGGAAGTTATACTCGATGACAATACAATACGTGGTCTTGAATCGAACGAAAATTACTTAGACTTGGTCGACCCCGCTAGGAGGAAATCATACTGATTTCGTGGACACAAACGCTTGAGAAGTGAATCGGGTCATCTCGATGACCGAGATAAATAAAAGTGAGTTTGCCTCAGCCTACGACCCTTACATTTGACGAATTACAACGTGCCTCGTGAAACCATTTTCGTCCCATGACACGGAGAAATAGCAACCAAGACGAAGAAATACTTGAATTGAATAAGTACAATCAACTATAAAATGAATGAAAGGCTATTCAATAAAATTGACCAAACGCGTGCGACACGGAACTTAGAAAGATATCAAGTATGTTCGATTCCATCGAACGATAGAGCCGTTCGAAGAAATTGTCTAAGAAACGCGACGACACGAGTTAAGGAATGATAGGATGACCAGCACTCAAGAAGTCTCGAGGACGAGACTTATTTTGAGTTGTGTATTATGTAACGACCCGCTCCGCCCTAGCGGAACGCCGATTCAAACGGCAAGTACAATGACTCAAACGAGCCGTCGATCCGAAGAGTTGGCATCGACTTAATGAAGAATCGATGCAAGGCTTATATTGGTCCGTCAATATGAATCCAGACTTAGACTTTCAAAGGCGCACTCGGAGTATCGCTCGGCCGATGCGAACATCGCTAAGGTGGGTGGCTCCGATGAACCCGTCTGTGCTTAGCCTAGACACATAACAATACGGACACTATCACGAGAATCGCTAGGCGATAACCTCTTGCATGCTAATAAATGACTCAACGCACCTAGCTAAGGGAATAATCCCAACTTGTATGCTTGTATAGAATATGGAAAGGAACATGGAAAAGTACGAGAACTCTCGCCCGCGCTCCATGCTCGTGCTACGGCACAAGCCTACGTTTATGCTCCTTATGCGTCCAACAATGAAACAATGAATGGTTTACAACAATGAACGGGAAGGCTATCAATATAGTCGTTCCAAGTAGAGTATAGCGACACTGAAAGGCTATGGGACCGATGGGTCGCCAAGGTGACTCCCGTACGAGGAGTTGCGTAATGCTTGAATGAATAAATCAACGAATCAATGAATGAATGAATGAATACGTGAATGAATCGATAAACGAATGAACAAGTGAAAGAAAGAAATAAAAGAGTGAATACAAGATAAGACATGAAAGACGTTAGCGACAGGTATGACGGGCACATGCAACGGGGCTCGCTACCCGCGCTGCACGGACGCCAACCTGGTCGATAACGCATTATGGCTCAAGACAGCCGATATGTTAAATGACAAGTAAAATACGAAATGGTCGTGGACAAACGGCACGGGCGATGGAGAGAAATACCGTGGCCGTCTTGAGGAAGGATTCTGCGGCACGGGCGATGGGAGGGAATACCGTGGCCGGCCTAGGCAGAATTAGACATGGGGCTTACGGGCTGCTTTGAGTGGGGGCTCGGCCACTCAAAGAGACGTAAGGCCAGGCATTTCAAGAAACTATCAAGGTGTGCCAGCCATCACGCTTTGATAGGTGAGAATGCCCACGTGATATGTCCAAAATGGCTTGTAAAGCCAGCGACCCATGCATGTAGATTAAGTGGACTATGCTGGTGGCAATCCACGTGCAAGTCCTTGCATTGAAATCAAAGTAGTCTAAGTTAAATGAACAAGTGCCTCCTGAACGTGCTTGAAATATAACATCCTGTCCATGAACATGCCCGAAATATAACACTCTTGAACACGCTTGCAACGTAACATCCTGAACATGCTTGCAAAGTAACATCCTGAACATGTACATGCTCGAAATGTAACAAGCCTGAACATGCTTGAAATATACCACCCGGAACATGCTTAAAATGTGCCTCCTGAGCATGCTCGAAACGTAACACTAGAACATGCCCACGACGTGCTAGAACCCGAGACATAGACACGCCCGTAACATTGAATGTTTACATGAATCACGTCAAGTTACTTCATGTTAATTATTGACTAACTTGGTTTACTTTGGACAGGGAAGGCCGGACGGTAAGTATGGGTAAGTCGTGCATGCATTTTCCATGCGACACTTGAAATCAGCAACACGAGATAGGTCATGATATGTGCCATGAAATTGACCCTAAGGCAAGATTAGAAAGACAATGAATGATAGTCGGTGCACGAAAGTAAATGCAACGTGTTTGGTAATGATAACATTGTGGGCGAGCTAGCCTCCCCACCAGTGCATAACAATGTACTGATAACCCCACAGTCTGCTTGCAGGAAGCAGGAGACGTCGGCGGGTGCAGAGCTTTCCTCGTACGTGCTAAGGCGCAGAGCTATCTCTTGAGACTTGGAGCGTTGCAAGGAGCTGGAGCACCATATACAGGACATAATGTATCGGAACATCGCCATGTATCATTCCATCTTGTAAGCCACTTGGCACACCTTTCTATGTTTCAGAGAGAGAGCTCGAGCGATTTGTAATATCGGCCTAGCGCCGCTTGTAACCTTCTTGAATATTAATAAAGAGTTCGAATTCGCTTCTACTTGTGTTTATTACTTTCCGCTGTAATGGGGACACTCTGTGCGACTCTATGGCCTAGCTCGAATCGACCGTTTCTGGACTTGGCCTTGCACGGGCGCAACCTAGGCCCGTGCGGCATCACGCCTTAGCGAGGACGATCGCTCCTATGGGAGCGGGGCATGACAATGATCACTTGGATGATTAGGATGTGAAACAACAGTTACAAGCTTAAAATAACTGACTGCACAAACATATGAAGAACCAATAAAACAACAGTGAATCACTACATGGACCCGAGCCCCCCTGTCCAAGTTTATTGACCAAACAATCCCCAAATCATAGTTAACAGCACACATCATTAACACAACACATATCCATCATAATTATCTAATTAGAACTGAAGTTTGAGTAACAAATACCCTAAGAGTCATTTCGTCAAACACTTGATGTACGTATCCGATACTCTCGTGATACGCACCTCAAATGAATCCGAACTTGACGCAAATCCTTCCTAATGCAATGGGGACCCTAAATGAATGCATTTATATTAAGGAATGGAAATTTTGAGTGTTTAGAGGGTTCTTACCAATTAAGAGATGGATTCTCAATGAAAAACTTCAAGATCTAGATCTCTACCAAGCTACAATGGTCAAATTGTTCCAAATGCTCCCAAGCTAGGCAATAGAGACTTCCTCTCTTCAAGGAGAAGAGTTTGTAATTTGTTTGAGGAAATTTGGACTCAATTTAAGGGATGGAGGCAATTTGGGGAAGAACATAAATTAGGGTTAGGGTTTCTAATGGAAGGGGAAAGAAGGAGGCTATGTAGGCTATTAATAGGAAGGGGGAGAGGCTATTGTGGTCGGCCAAGGGTTTGGCTAGGGCTTGGTCGGGTGAAAATGCCTAAAATCCCTTTCTATTTGTCATGTAAAGTCCCTTTAAGAAAAGGCCCAATCTCACTTAATGTTTTAGTCATTTCTAATTAATTTCTTACTCAGATTTGAAGATATCTAACTAAAATAGAATTTATCTAATGTCTAATCTCACTAAGTAGGTTTTTTGGTCATGGCTAACATCTAACCAATGGTTCTAAAGTTTTACCAATTTATGATACTAACACAATTCATTTAATTAAATAATAATAAAAATAGTCAAATTCACAAAAGTTCAAAAATACCTTCATTTAGAAAAGTGGTAGTTACAGCTTAGCCTTTGCTCACCTCACGGGTTAAGTTGTATCGCATGGGTTATGGTACGTTCATGACACTGATATGGAACACGGGTTGGTGCAAGTTATGTTGGAAGGAACGCGTCTTGTTCAAGTCAATAAGAAGGCTATGTAGTAGCCGTTTCTCATATTTCAAAGATGAGAATTTCATGCGACCGGTAGTCGCCAAGGCAATCCCTAATTGGGCTCTACAAACATATGTAAAGAGTAAAGAAATATAAAGAAAAGGAAGCAAGTTATATCATCTGTAGGCCTTGCATTTACGTCGAGTCTAGAAGTCGTCGTAGGTGCGTGGTCATGTACAACTCACATGGCGTAGTCTTCCTTAACATGATCACTAGGGCAGTGGAATCATGTCGGCCCGGAGGAAGCCAGATGGCTAAAACAGGATGCTGGATGTACCGCATAAGAGATTTGGGGCTTCCATGGGCTAGCTACCCGCGTTGGATGATTGTCGTCTATCTTCAGCCATGCCCAAGATAGCGTGACATTGCTAGTAACCCTTCATATAGATGAGTCAGTATGTTGAGTGAAAATCTGTATGCATGGTGTCGGTTGAGTCAAAAAGAGTATAACCACGGCACGAATGATTCACAAATTATGTGCACGATCTGCACCACAAGTTTATGAAGCCAAAGATTTAGCTATAGCAGAGGCACGTGCTTCGGCATAAGATGTGGCATCGTATTTGAGTCGTCAACACAAGTTCCACAAGTTCGAGATTGAGTGTTTTTGAGTTTCAGGAAGGGCCTTTATGGCAAAGCTTGGTTAAGTTATGTTGAATTATGAGGCACGGCCTCGACGTTGAAGCACGAACAGAGTTATGGCACGAAATATTATTGTGTCTCAAAATATGGACCGTAAAGGCAAGCACGAGTCGACACGTTAATATTGTTGGCACGAAGATGGTCTAGAGATACCAAGATAAGTAAGTTATTTGGCAAGGCACGGTAACGGTCTAGAGACACAAATATGGCTAGTAGTCCATGTCATCAAATTCATGATAAGGCAAGATTAGAAAGACAATCATAAGTAATATTGTGCACAATTAAATGAAAGTATTGGTTTTGTATGGGTGGACGAGAGGCTCACACCACCAGTACTGTTATGTACTGACATCCACACAGTTTTCATGTACAGATCACAGGTACTTGCTCGTCGAGACGGAGCTCGCTTTGGATATACTGAGGCATAGAATACCTTGGTGTTTCGAGACATGCGACCGTGCGCGTTGAAGACTTCACCTATATGGGACATAATTTATGGACATCGCCTTCTGAAGTATCCGCTGGCTCATCATAGTATATTGAGAGATGAGAGAGAGTAGAGTGACTGGTAACTTGAGAGAAAGTGAGCATGAGTGACTTGTAAACTTGGTCTTGTGCCCTTTGTAACCTTGTTTTCATTATCAATAAAAGTATACTATTCTGTTTGAATACTTGTGTTGCCTTTGTATATTCAATGCTTCTGCTTGAGACTTTTGTGTGACGACCCCATCTCTTAGACTGTAATCGGCGATTATGGAACTCGCCTTGCGTGAGTGCAACCTAGGCTCACGCGGCATCACGCCTTAGCGAGGACGATCAGTCCTTTAGGATCGGAGCGTCACATCGACGATATATATTGTGCATGATGTTCTGCTCAAGGATGCATATGTATAAGGGAGCTTCAGTGTTAGACACAAAGGTAGACAGGTTCTGTAATATTTTGTTCCGCTCAGTTCAATCGGAGGAATCGAAATGCCAACGGCGTTCGAATTTAGCCATGCAACGGCTGCTCGAAGTCCTGTTCGGTCGAGGAAACTCCTCGCTCAGGTAGGTGGCTTTGATCAACTTATCTCAGCTTGGCCTTCGCACTAATAAAATGAAAGTTTTCAACTGCACAAGTAGGCTTGATAATTAAAGAGACGAATTCACATAGCTAATGGAATAATCCCAAGTTGGGTTGGATTGAGTTAGAATATGGAAAGGTCCCACAGACGACTTAGAATCGTTGTACGACGTGCTTTCAAAATGATGTTCGGTCCTTCATCCCGTGGCTTGGGAGAAGAAAAGTTGGTCTAAGTTGCCACAAAGCTATGAAATTAGTTTAAGTCATAGGCGTCGCATGTATAAATGCTTGATAAAGCATACACTGTCCCAATATCCAATGCTTGGCATAGCAAAGTGTCCCATAAGTCTCAATGCACGTTTTTACGATATAAGGCTTGGCAGAGCCTTTGCTCGTCCCACGGGTTAAGTTGTTGTCCAGTTGAGTTAGGCAAAAGTTAGGTTGGGCTATCGAAGTCATAACAAGCATTGTCCCACGCTTTCTGCAATTGTTGAAGTCACACAGCCCTATGATCTTAAGGCTCGTCATATAAAGTATGATTTAGGTGGTAGTGTCGCATAGAACGCAAATTAGTTTAAGGCACGAGCCACGGCTGCACTATAAGAAAAGTTATTTTTATGAAATTAAAATTAAGGCATACATAAATAGCGTGCCGTAAATAATACATTCACGGCATACATTTGAATGTATGCCGTAATAAGAGCAGGTATACAACTATTTATGGTTTTTATGGCGTGCATTGAACGCCTTCATTGCATACACACAAAAATGCACAACAGTTTTCGTACAAAAAAGAAAAGAATCGCCAATTTTTTATTAACCCGCGCGATCCGCTCTCACCCTATTTTTTTCTCTATACCTCTCTCCCCATACTCAGCCGCCTCTCGCTCTATTTATCTCTCTCACATAAAATCTTTTTATACTTCTCTTCCCTATTCACTCTCTCCATGCTTTCTCCTTCGGCCTCGTCGTCATCCATTGACGGCTAATCTCCGGAAAGGATTCGTCGACAACGTGTCTTCTTCGGCGTTGGTGATACATGGATGAGGCTCCACCGAAGGTCGTTGTTGGGCGTTGATCGGTGAGTATCTTGCTTCCTCGAGTTTTTAATTCTCATGTTTCCTTTTTTTGATCGCGTGCAGTTCAGTTATTTGATCATTGATCACGAGGTGTTTGCTTGAATTTCACAAAGGAAGTTTTGACTTCGACCTAGGCAAAGTGACTGTTGCTTTCCCGACACAGTCATTACTCGAGCTTCATGCCGCTCTCAGCAGCCGTGATGTCGATTGTTGCCTAATCCCCTAGATAAATTTCTATTTGGATGGTAAAGGTTGAGTTCCTCGACTAGAAGCTAAAGCAGAATGGACATGTAGTCATTGTTGTCGTCGAAGGGGCTGGGCAGGGCATCATTCCGTGAATCGATGCTCAAAAGGAGGATAAGGATGAGTCGAGAAACCCAGTCTTCTTAGACGTCGGCCCGTGGCTGAAGTCAGAATTGAAACGGTGGTGGGAGAAGGATCACAATGGAGGGCTGTCCGCTGTGAAGTACATCGATCACAAATGGGCTTGGGTCAGATCCGTGACGAACCAGCCAGATTTTGAGAAGTCTTGAAAGAGACTTTGTGTGTGAGAATTTATAACGCCTGGTGTTTTGAACTCGAACTTGAATTTAGGCTAAGACGAAAACTTGCAATAATTGATGTTCTGTTGCTTGCAATCTTGGTGGTATCATTTTGGGTACTCTCCATGTGCTGGGAGCACTTTGTATCGGATGTTATAATGGGAACACTGGTCTATCGGTATTTGATTATGTAGGCTATTATAAGATCACTGTTGTCTCTACGTCTTTTCTTGTCAGGTGTGCAGCTCAGCTTTGCTTTGTTTTGCTTTGCTTGTGTGTGCTAAGTGTTACTGGGGCTTTGACACGAAGGAATCGTAGTGTTTTTGAATAAGGGAGAACAAATTATTCTCTTGTAGAACACCTTGTTCATCAATCAGGACATCAAGCCAATCGAGCAATTCCACAGGTGCGTAATTTTTTAAGAATGCTTTTTACTTTTCGATTGATTTAACGTGTTGATTCTTCTATTCTGTTTGATCAAATTAATCGATCAATTCATATATTACCGCTTCAGCACCTTTGACATTCTACACGAGTGATTCTATGTTTGCGAGTCCCCATCATTTATTTTGGAAAATATTTAGGTTTATTTTTTTAATATGAGGCCTTAGTAAAATCAACTTTATAGAAGGATCCTGAATTTGAAGGTACAATGAACTGTCACTAGAGTGGTATACTTCACAACATTGACATGCTTAGTACAGGTAGTATATGATAGTTCTCTATCCACTGGAATCAAGTTTTGGTCCACATATGATAGCTTCCTTGCTTAAAAGGCAGCCTAGTTTAATCTAACAAATATATATCAAGGTTCGCAATAACATTATCGAAATTAGGGCATGCCAAACCGTATAGGTATCGGCTAGTATCGGTATCGATCGGTATCGAACGGTATCGAAACAGTACATGCCAATACGTATCGATATTGAATCGGTCGGTATGATCGAATTGGGATATGCCAAACCGTATCGGTATAGAATCAGGACATGCCAAATCGTATCGGTATCGACCGATATTGCAAACTATGCTATCTATATTCCTATATATTCGTGTAATGACAATCTAGCTCATTACAAATTTCTATTGAAGCTTATATCAAGGGTTCATAAGTGCTACAAGGTTTCATAAGTGCTAAATTAGCCAAAAAAATGTAAAAAAAGTAGGAAGAAGAGGAAGATGAAGCGGGGAAAAGAAAGTAGGAAGAATAGGAAGAGAGTGGGCTCTTAGGGAAGAAAGAAAGAGACAGAGAATTTAGGTTGTGATGCCCCTAATCAAATTTGATGATAGCCCCTAACAAAAAAATCAAGATTATGTGCTGCCCCCTAACAATGTTGGTTGTGCCTATACCAATGGCCTTTATTTGCTATGGTACTCATGTATATCAATTTAGATAAGGATGCAATTTGGTCATGTTGATTATCTTTGAACATTCTGACTGATCAATTAAAATTCTTAGTTTCATATCCATTGTTTTCCTAGTCTTGGGTTCTAAGATTTAGGAATTAAGAAATGTAGAGAATAATTGTTGTTGTATTTTTTATTGATGGGCTACTCCACTACTTATAGGGAGTCTAGCTCCTCTTCATACTACATTTTCCAATGTGGGACTAAATCCCTTATTAATTCTCAATACTCCCCCTCAAGATGGGCGATAGATATTAATCATTCTCATCTTGTTACATAGCTTCGACAGACTTAATGAACTAAGACCCATAGTCAGACAGTCTGCCACTTGTTCTTCTGAGCGAACATGATTAATCTTCAGTATCCCTTGTTCCAGCTTTTCTTTGATGAAGAATCGATCGATCTCGATGTGCTTCGTTCTGTCGTGCTGAACTGGATTGTTAGCTATACTTATTGCAGCTTGACTATCGCTCAGAAGACGTAACGGTGCTCCCTTGTCCAGCTTCAACTATGTCAGTAATGCTTTCACCCACAGCAACTCCGACACTCCTAAAGCCATTGCTCTGTATTCTGCTTCAGTTGTAGACCGTGCTACCACTGACTGTTTCTTGCTTCTCCATGAGACCAAGTTTCTTCCTACAAAGACACAATATCCCGTGGTAGACCTTCTATCGTCTATGCAGCTCGTCCAGTCTGTATCGCAGTATCCTTCAACTTTTATACATCCATTCTTCTTGAACCATAGACCTTTCCCCGGCGTCCCTTTCAGATATCTCAAGATCTGAAATACTGTATCCATATGACCCGTTCTTGGATCATGTATGTAGCGACTTACTACACTCACCGCAAATGAGATATCAGGGCGAGTGTGTTCCAGATAAATTAATCTCCCTACAAGTCGTTGATATCTTTTACGATCAACTGGCTCTCATGCTTCTGCTCCCAACTTGTACTTCTGGTCAATTAGAGTGACTGCTGCTTTGCATTCCAGCATCCATGTCTCTTTCAGCAGATCTAGTGCATATTTTCTCTGTGAGAGAACAATTCCTTGTTCGCCTTGACACACCTCGATACCTAGAAAGTAACTCATCGCTCCTAAATCCTTCACCTCAAACTCCTTCGTGAGTTTTGACTTCAGCTTAGCGATCTCGACTTCATCATTACCTGTGATTACTATATCATCCACGTATACAGCAAGCATAGAGATGTGGCCTCTTGCATGCTAAAGAAAGACCGTATAATCTGCATTTGCTTGATGGTATCCCATGCCTGTAACAGCCTTTCTGAATCTGTCAAACCATGCTCGAGGAAATTGCTTGAGTCCATATAGTGACTTCTTTAGTTTGCATATTTTTCCATGCGACGTCCCTCCATCTGATTCTGTAGCATAGCACCCTGGCGGGAGTTCCATGTACACTTCTTCTTGTAGGTCCCCATGGAGAAAGGTATTCTTTACATCTAACTGGTATAGCTTTCACCCATAGTTTGCTGCAATGGAGACCAGAATTCTTACGGTGCTCATTTTTGCTACTGGAGCAAACGTCTCATCATAGTCGATGCCATATGATTGTGTGTATCCTTTTGCAACCAACCTTGTCTTGTATCGTTCTACTTTTTCTTCTGATGTCTCATTTACTGTGTACACCCATTTGCATCCTACAGTTTTCTTCCCTTTGGGTAATGGAACCAGCTCCCACGTCTTATTTTTCTCCAGTGCCCCAAGTTCTTCCATCATAGCAGCTTTCCACCTTGGATCTTTCTTTGCTTCTTGCCAACATTTTGGTAATGAAGTAGAGTCTAATGATGCAATAAATGCTCGATAATTCGAAGAAATGTTAGAATAAGACAGGTAGTTGGCAATATCATGTTCATAATTATCAAAACGACTAGGAGCCTTACCCGCATTGATGCGAAAAGATCTCCTTAAGGGAGAAATAGATGGTGGAGAGATCATACCATCAGAGTCAGAGAGATCCGCATCAGAATCAGATTGATTCAGTACGGAAGCAACATCTTCAAGAGTTAGAGCAGGAGTAGACGAGGGACTTGGTACAGTAGGTACAAGGCACGGTACAGACACAGTACTGGACTTCTGCTGTCTCCTTCTGTAGACTTGGAACTCCTTTTTCATTGTCTATTGCTCCCACTGTTTAACATATGTATCTTCTTCATCTTCTGTATCGGAGTCACTGCTTTCTTCCCCTTTCGTCCAGTTTTCTACGACCGGGCATAGAACCGATCCGACTACCACAGATGGGCTTCTTTTCTCCTCCTCACATCTAACACCCTCTGTGTTAGGTGTGTCACCAAATACGGAACCATTATCCGAACCGTAATATGGTTCTAGTTCTCTGAATGTAACGTCTATGCTTACAAATATCCTCCGCTCAACTGGGCTCCAACATGTGTATCCCTTCTGAGTCGTTGTGTACCCGACAAATACACACTTAACCGCTTTAGGATCCAGTTTGCCAACTTCTGGCCTATTATCTTGGACAAAACATATACACCCAAATACTTTCGGTGGAACAGTGTACGTCCAGTAAGCATCTCCAATGGTGTCTTCCAGTCCAATACCTGAGATGGCATTCTGTTGATGAGATAAGATATCGTTAACACCGCCTGCCCCCATAAGTGTTTCGGGACATTCATAGCCAGCATCATCGTCCGTGCGACCTCCAGCAGGTGTCTGTTATTCCGTTCGGCCACACCATTTTGTACAGGTGTATAGGCACAGGAAGTTTGGTGTAGTATTCCATGAGTGGATAAATACTCAGCAACCTTCTTATTTGTATACGCCGTCCCATTTTCAGACCGTAAGCACTTAATTTTAGTGCCATATTGAGTTTCTATCCGGCGATGAAAGTCTCGAAACGCCTCAAAGACGTCACTTTTATTCTTCATAAGGTAGACCCATGTCACGCGAGTATAACAATCAATAAAAGTGACGAACCATCAAAAACCGTTAATACCGGTTGTAGGACAAGGGCCCCATACGTCCGAATGTATCATATCAAATGCAGCTGAACTTCTACTTCCTGAACTCACATACGTGCTTCTGGTATGTTTACCCAACTCACATGCATTACAAAATAACTTCTCTTTATTAGCCCTTTGGTATAAGGACAGATACATTCGACTAATAATTTTAAAAGAAGAATGACCGACACGCTGGTGGTGGAGTAGCAATTCATCTTCTATACTGCGCCGTGAATCTTCCGATGGTGTGTCTGCTACCAGAGATGCCAATGCTTTGTCCAGTCCAGTCCTGTCCAAGTACCACAGCCCCTTATGCCATGTGCCAGTTCCTAGTCGTCATCATGTCCCCTTCTCCTGAAAAGTCACCGTAAGAATGTCAAAGGAAATATGTCACGACCCGCATCCGGTTTTCGGACGCGAGCTCGTGAGCAAGCCAGCTACGTATCGAGCGGACTCCAGCCCGACTCGAGTACGTATAAGCTGTCAAGGTCATGCGTATCATATCTAATCTAAACTATATCTCAATCCACAAGAATCAAATAAAATAAGAATGAACAATTATGGGTCATGGTCTGCAGCCCATTAGCATATTATCCGATTAGACTCTAAGAATGATATGAGTCTATAAAATAAGCAAAAAATATCATGGTACTGAATATAAAGCACGAGAGGATAATAAAGAAATATCACAAGCAAATACCTGTATCATGTATCGCAATCCTATGCCATCCCGCTCTACTAACAAACTCCACGCAGTCGCTAAACCTGAAGAGATTATTAGGTCCTCAGAGGACTGGCAAGATACATAATATACAAGCCAACATATAACAGTACAAATATACAGAGAAGTAAGGAACAATCAAGGATGCCCGACGAGACAAAATGAACTAAGACACAAGATCTAAACACAAGGATCCTAAGACACTGGCATGCCATACTAGAAATGGCTAATAGGTCAAAGCTATAGACTGCAGTCAAGGCAAGTACTCACAATCTATAGTGTCTCAATCGCAGTCAAGCAAGTACTCACAACCAAGACGGTAGCCAATCCTAGTATAAAAATCCTATAGACCGTAGTCAAGGTAAGTACTCACAATCTATAGAATGTCAAAGTCAAGTCCTACTCAAGTCATGTCAAGTCAAGTCAAGTTATAATCAAGTCAAGAGAATCGTGGTGTATGACTAGACGACTCTATCAAGGAAAACATATGAAACTAACACAGTGTAACAGATAGAAATTTTATAACAGAACGGAACAAGAATGTGCAGACAACTAGAAACATGTAAAGTAAAACTATAACAGGATGAGTGTACTAGACATGGAATAAAGCAATCACGAATATAAGAAAAAGAACCGCAGCAAGATGATGAATATGCATATAAACTATACTGTACAAGTTGGCAAGGTATACTTGCCTGAGGGTTGCACGGAGAACCAACAATGTATCGTCAATCAATAAGTCAGAAAGTCCAAGTCATCACAACTGTCTCCGAAAGCTAAAATAAATATTACCAATATTCTCAGAATAGTCAAATTAGCTAGGATTGTCTGTCCTTAAGTCCAATTCTGGACACAGGATCAAAACGGTAATTACGGACAAAAACGGTATCCGCCGTTGGACCCGTTTTGCACCGAAAAGCGTGCCAGAGACAATGGTCTCTAAAGTTGTTAAACTACATGTCTACGGATTTGGTTTTCCGATACGAATCCAATCGTATATCCAAAGTTGGATTTCGGCAGGCCGTGCACAAAATCGTCCGTTGAGTGGGACCGTAGGGCCCGTAAAACGGCATTCTGATTCAACTGTCTCAGAATCGGACCAAACTTGGCATTCAGGAACAAAAAATGATACGGTCCTGTTGGCGCAAGTTTTGTCTTAATCTGGCGAACGTGCACAAAGTAATTAAGAAAATTGGACAGAGACCGATACGGTAAATTTTGACGGAAATGCATCAAATTCGTCGCGCACACGCGACCAATTTGAATTCTGCCAAAGCCCACATGTCCACGAACCCGATACGCACCTTTCGATGCTTTCGGTTCGCGACCACGTCGCCCGGATTGGCGGGATGCACGTCGTATCGAAAGTTTTTCTAAATTTTAAAACAGATTTTTCTCAATATTGGGAAGCCAATTTCTCGACACACAGTTATCAAAATTGATTTCTGTAAAAAGGATTTTATAGCCGTATATGTTGTCAATAAGACTCTTCAATTAGATTTCTAAAATTCTTAACAGATTGATCAGGAATTGCCTTCCAGTCGAGTAGTTGGACTGTCCTATATGTCCTGTTTAGAATAGGTTTTTCGGGATTTTCGCTATGATCTTCTGATCGATATAGTCCAGTAGAATTAATTCTACATGAACAGGATTGAAGGGGGTCAACTAGGTTCTCTAACGCAATTTACAGAATCGAAAACGAACAATCGTTGACAGAGAAAATATACCGCGAAGTCGGGTACTCGGGAACTCGGTCACTGTTGTTGTCTTTACTGTGCGCGGCTGGGTGGCCGGCCTCCGGCGGTGCCTGGCCGCTCCCGGCCGCCGGTGCACGCACGTGGAGAGGGGGTTGCTTGGGTCGATGCTGGTGAGGTCGAGGATTTAGGGTGTACTTTCTGCTCCCATCTCTCGAGCGCGCGTTTTATGTATGTTCTGTATCAACAGAACCGGGGGTATTCTGTTCGGGTTATGGGGAATTGTGGGTATGCTCGGTCTGCTTACTGCTCGGGCTAGCCTCAGCTGTTATTGGGTCGACTTTGGGAAAGCTTGGGGGGTTTGCTGGTGTGGGCTGAAATAGCGGGGCCGGCTCGGTTTGCTTAGTTGGGCTAGGATTTAATACATATATATTTTATAAGTATAGATTTGTATAATTCCAAGTATATATATATATATATATATATATATATATATATGTATATATATATATATATATACATATATATATATATATATATACATATATATATATATATATATACATATATATATATATATATATATATATATATATATATATATATATATATATATATAGCATAATTCGAATACACATTTATATATCCTATATAAGTATATATTCTTAAATATAATATGCACATATTTGTTTTCCACCTATAATATTATATTCTTAAATATAATATGCATATATATATATATATATATATATATATATATATATATATATATATATATATATATATATATATATATATATATATATATATATATATATATATGTGTGTGAAAAATAAATTATACATGCATACACATATATAATAACAAATAATATACGTGTATATCCATAAATAGATATTCAGAAAATTCAAAATACAATCTTAGCAGTATTCTTCTAGGATAGTGTCATACATATATACATGTGTACATATAATAATAATAATAATAATAATAATAATAATAATAATAATAATAATAATAAATCAATAATAATAAATAATAATCCTAATGACAATTAATAATAGGCTGATTGTCATTTTTGATGGATACAACGCGCACACTACTTATCTGGTTTTAGAAGATCATACAAAACTTGTAAAAACATTATTTAATAATAATAATACTTATAATGTACATATAATAAATGTTTAGAAAATAATTTCCAATTCCTAAAAATATATACAAAAATATTTGTATTTACCAAACATGTCTACAAGGCCGTATTTGGTCCCACTATACGCCTATATGGGCTGGGTTTGACTTGGGCCCAATGTGGACAAGTTCGGTACAACATGGTTTTCTAAAACTCAATAATATAATTAAATGATAAATAGAATCTTCGGTAAGGGTTAAGTCGCAACTTGTCCTGGTTTTTCTAGTTATGACGTCACTATAGCTCGGCCTTCCCTTGCATGGCTAATACACTAGTCAAGGTACGCCACTGCACTATCCCTGCCACGATTCCTAGTCGTCTTATACTCCAAAACTCTACCATGGCTAAAGACATCTACCGTAATAATTTATTAAAATAATTATTTATAAAATCTAAAAATCACCATTTAAATCAATTAAATAATAATAATAAAATATATTTTCAAAAAATTTCGGGAAGGGGAGCTACAAAACAGTACAGTTAAGATCAAGAATAATGGCACTAATAGAAAGAAGATTGACAAGAAAAGACGGAGCATGTAAGACATTGGTGAGAGTGAGAGAAGGGGTGCATGCGACAGTGCCTTTACCCATGACAGGGCTGGAGTTACCATCAGCAGTCTGAATGCTCTCCGGCGTCGGTAGGTGAGTATAGTCCTAGAACTCACCGCGGGACCCCGTGACATGGCGAGATGCCCCAGAGTCCAGAATCCAACCTGGTTGGTGGACAGCTGCTGCAAGAGTACGCACAGGAATACCTGTGCTGGTTTGGGCAAAGCAAGTGATGTGGTCCCCCGAGGTAGATGACGCCCCATGACTGTCGTCCGAACCCGGCTTCGTGCTGCGTAACCTCGCGAGGAACTCCTTCTCAAGAGGGGTTAATCAGCCAGGTGATTTTCTCCTCCTTCCTCCGCCATATTAGCTTTGTGTCCTCCAGAATAATTTTTCCTTCTACTAGCATAACCGTCTCTACCACCTCGATGTCCTCCGCGACCCCGTCCACGATCACTCGACTGACTTTGCAGGGATTTTGGACAAAATCTGATGTAATACCCTGAGTCGCCACAGTTATGGCAAACACCGGCCACAGAGGAAGGCTGATTGAAGGTAGCAAGGACAGACTTGTCAACAACGGCTTGCTCCTCCTGGAAATAGCCCTTGTTGGGCATCAACTTCAAGCGAGCCTCTTCTTGTGCCATGGCAGCTATGGCTTCTTCTAAGGTTGGAAGCATGGGCTGTGCTAGGAGTACATTCCTTCTATGCTCAAGCACAGGGTTAAGACCCTTCAAGAACTTCATCATCCGTTATCGCAAAATATAATCCAAGAACTTTTAGAAATATTTCGCAAATGCTGGTTCGACTTGGGCATCTTCCATCCCAAGAGGATCATAGTGATCCAGATCAGACCAGTACTTCTTCAACAGTGCTGCATACTCAGAGATAGTGCGGTTGTCCTGTGCCACCCTATCAAGTTCATCCTGCAGTTAGAAGACACGCATAGGATTGCCTGAGCTTGAGTACATATCCTTCAAAGTTCGTCATATATCAGCTGCAGCCTCCATCGTCTCTACATTGCCCGACACCTGGTCGGTCAAGGAGGCTGTCAACCATCCAGTCACAACATTGTTGACAATTTCCCAAATAGCAAACTCCTTTGAGGAGGGATCATCTGGCGCCTTGGTTTGGCCATTGACGTAGCCAACCAAGCTACGTCCCTTCAGCGTCCGCATGGCCTACCGTGACCATTTCAAGTAGTTGGACGTTTCTTTCAACTTCGTCTCCAGCTTGTCCAGCTTCTCTATTTTGTAGGGTGACGGATCCACATCAGTATGGATCGATCACACGTGAGGTTTCCTCGGTTAATCTCTTGGATAAAATATTATCAACCAAGGCCTTCATCTCTTCTGCTGTCAGTTTACCACTGATCGAATCCATGACGTCTTCAACTGTGATTCATCATCGTCGGCGGCGGCAGGGGCTTCGTCGTCGTCGTCGGCTTCGTCGTCTTCATCGTCGGCGGCGGCTTCGTCGTCGTCGTCTTTATGTAAAGTCTTCAACAGAGACCTTACGAATGTGCTGTTAATGTAGCCAACACCGGCGCACGCATGTAGATCCTAATTTGCAAATCGAGAACGGAAAACAAATAAAACATTTGTAATTTCGGAGGGCATAATCAAGGAACAGAAGGTACAAATAAAGCATTTGACAGCCATCCGTCTTCGAATAACCGTCCACATAATCTCTCTCTCCAATTAGGGTTTTTTTTAAAAGGGGGGTTCGGCAGTAGTGGGGTCGGAAGAGGGAGGGGGCGTCGGGGGGGGGGGGGTCGACAGCAGGGGGCAACAGGGGGGAATCGGCAGCAGGGGCATCGGGGGGGGCAGGGGGCAGGGGGGTCGACAGGGGGGTCGGCAGCAGGAGGCAGCAGGGAGGGTCGGCAGATGGGGGGGATCGGCAGGGGGTGGGTTTGCCGGGTTGGATAAGGGGTGGGAAAAAAGTTTTGTGGTTATGGCTCTGATACCATGTAGAGAATAATTGTTGTTGTATTTTTATTGATGGGCTACTCCACTACTTATAGGGAGTCTAGCTCCTCTTCATACTACATTTTCCAATGTGGGACTAAATCCTTTATTAGATCTCAACAAGAAATATTACTATTGTGTCCCTTCTTGCAGTAATATTCAGCCTAAAGGAGAGTTACGAGCAAGCCATGAGAAGAGATGATGTGAAAGCAATTGTGTTAACCGGTAACTTGAGCTAGTTCTGCAGTAGCTTTATTTTTTGGAACAAGAACGACGATGCTTACAGAATACACTAACTGAGCAGGTGCAAGAGGAAAGTTTTTAGGTGGTGCCGATATCAATTCCTTTGGGAGTGGAAAGAGTAAAGAGTTATACATATAGGCTCGAATTCATTTTCATGGTATCTTCATATTCTTACTGTTTTACTTTTTCATATTCCATGTTAGTATATTTTGTTACAAACATTATAGAAGGTAAACAGAAGGACTATAATTTACTTTACTATCATTGAGGAAACAATCTGATTCTTATTTGGTTCTTCTTCTTTCTACTTGATCATGCGCAAGAAAACCTTCGATGGCAGCTGTAGATGGCCTGGCTCTCGACGGTGGACTGGAGATTGCAATGGTTTGTGTGAGAATCCATTTCCCTTTCTTAGATTCTCTTGCTTTCTTTACAGATGGTAAATAAAATATAAGCAATTCAACACATGCACTGGAGGATGTTAATGATAAACAAAATACTTTTCAAAGGTGATCCTCTATATTGAAACCATAATGCCTTTAGCTATTTCTTATATTCTTTGCGTCCAATATTATTTTCTCAACAAATTGATGAACTTTGTTGTTCTTGTTCGATAGGTTAGGTTTTATTTTTCCTAGTTGGCTGTGTGATCTAGCAGACCCAAACATGTGCAACTTGAGATGGTATTCCGATATGCATTATAGCAAAGAGGTGCATTCGATATGGCTACCCAACTAATAAATGCTCCTTCTAACCTTTTATGCAAAACAAACACAAACATTCACATGTAGTTTTCTATTATGAATTCAAGTTCAGTCAAGTATATATTTGGTTCTCTTAGCCATGTTAATGTCTTACTCGTTTTCTTATATAAATAAGATTTGGGGATTTTATGTTGAAATGGCCAGTCTTCTATCTATAAAAATTCTAAATATTTTCAAATACATCTGTAGAAAGCTGGTGAAGGAAGGAAGAGGAAGGTAATGGTTGCTAAGAGCTATGTGTATGAGAGAGTGTGGTAAGTTAGTAACTAGACATTGTGAACTTTGACCAACTCATCAGTAGCATCCTGCTTTTTTTTTTCCTTCAAACAAAAGGTATATATAAATATCATATCTTGTTCTTATTAATCTTTTGCCAAATGTTGTCTTAGAATTTTCTTTTTTACTTGGTACATATATTTTTATGGTCTATTTGCAATCCCAAATGTTCGATTTATTCATTGTATGGAAATGTGGAGATTACACTTCTCGCTGGAATCTTGGATTTCAAGAAATTAGAGCTAGATTGTATTGGTTGTGATATTTATTATTGGTGTACTAGGTAGCTTGGTTAGGATTCAGGATACTAATGGAATTCAATCAAGCAATTGATTGATGACGTAGGATTTATAAATTTTCATGTTATATGTTAGAAGTGGACTAACAAGTATTGTTAAGCGGTGTTCGATGCGTAGGAGAATATGGACAGTGTCATTCAATCAGTGTTCTATTACGGGATTTTTGCATATAACATCATACTTCTACTTGCTACTTTTTCACTTTTGTTATTCCATTCATTTTGAACTTAATATTAACGTAGTTTGTTATTGTATTTAATAGGTTGTGTAAGAGACGACTCCTTATTTTGTTGTTTGTTTGGAGGATGAGGAAGTGGACTTGGCACTTTTGATGCATTGGCAGTTACTTGACTATTGTCGTAGAAAGTATTTTTTCTTGTAAGGCTTCTGTTTGTGAAGCGAATTAAAGAATCAATATATTTTGTATAGGCATATGTTAAGTATACAATTTTATTTTTGTGACATTTTAGTTGGTGATTTGGGATTCAGATGAATTTTAACATTATTATGGTTTCATATACAATAGTCTACGATTTTGGATTTGGATGATTTGGCATTATTGTTTCAGTGAAAGTTATTACTTTCATAGTTCTTGTGTATATTAATTATATGTGTTGTGATTGAATGTAGAGGTAAAATTGATTATACAAAAGCAGAACTTTTAAAAAAAAAATTGTAAAATTTTTTAAGGCATTCAGAATATGATATAATTGATGTGTATATAATACTTTTCACGACATACAATAAATGTCATAATTAACTAATAACGGGAGAATAGGAATGTCGTAAAATATAATTAACGACATACATCATAATGTCATGATTATGTATTAAAGACGTGTCAAAGAATGTCGTGAATATATATTAAGGGCGTGCAATTGAATGTCGTCTTTGTGTATTAACGGCACGATGATGTACGCCACAATTGTATTTTAACGACACGCAATGTATGCCGTGAATGATTATAGACGGCGCACAAATTGAGTTTAGATGACACACATATTATGCCGTCTAAACTATCAATTTTTTACGGTATGGCCTAATACGACGCGAGCATGTGCGCCATCTAAAGTGAATTACGGCGCACATTGCGCGCCGTAAAAACATATTTTTCCTTAGTGCTGGTTTAATGAAAAGTTTGCCACGGTCTATGGCACGTAAGGAACACGTTTTATTCAAGTTATGCTTGAAGGCTATGAATTAGTCATTCTTAAGTTTGAGTCGATAAGAGTATGAAAATACAAAAAAATATGTCGGGACTGTAGGCCAGTCGCCGAGGAGAAATATGTCGGGACTGTTGGCCAGTCGCCGAGGCAGCCCTGGTTTGGGCTCTGCAAAAAGAAGTAAAGCAAAGGAAAGTAGGTTATGACGGTTAGGTCATGCATTTACGTTGAGTCTAAAAATTCTCATAGGTGCGTGATCATTGGACGACTTGTCGACAAGGTTTTCCGCCCTCGATTAGGAAACCTGGGACCACAGGACTGTATCAGCCTAAAAGAGAAGCAAGGTAGTTGAGCTGGATTGTACCGCTCAGGCAATTCAAGGCTTTCGACGGGGCTCGCTACCTGCACCGTACGTCATTGTCTACGCCAGAGTACAAAGTCCAGGTAGGCATGGGGGCCGTGATCTTTCATATAGATGTGTTGGTGTGCTGAGCGACAATCCGCATGCACGATGTCGATCGAATCAAAGGAAGTACAAGTATGGCACGAGTTGTATTAAGAAGGGATGTACGGTAGCTACGCCAATATGAAGCCTAAGATTTGGCTATAGCAAAGACACGTGCTTCGACACGGGATATGGCATCGAGCATTAAGTCGTTGGCATCAAGTTCCACAAGTCGGGATTGAGTCGTCTCGAGTTAATTCAGGAAGGACCGTAAGGCAAAGTTTGGTCATGTCACGTTGAATTGTGAGGCACGGCCTCGATATTTGAAGCACTGACCAAATCGATGGCACGAAACATGTTGCGTCCCATGGTAGGAGTCGGAAGGGCAAGTACGAGTCAATACTTGACATTGTAAGCACGAGAATGGTCTAGAGGCACATCGATAAGTAAGTTATCGGTGCGAGGCACGGTGATGGTTTAGAGACACAAACAGGCCAAAAGTCTATTTCCTAAAATCGATCCTAAGACAAGAATAGAAAGACAATAATAAAGGGATTATATTACACAAAGTAAATGAACGTGTTGGTTTTGTATGGGTGGACGAGGTGTCACGACCCGCTCCCGAATAATCGGACACGCCTAGCCTTCGTCGATGGACACGACGAAGTAAGCTGTAACAATCTAAGAAAAACTCCAGGATACAAGATACATAAAACAAAACAGCTGATATACACGTTTTCAATATCACCACAATCCACAAGTTATACAATTTAAAGAAATGATAATGCCGGAGTCAAATTCGGTAATCCTGAATAAAATATACAATCCTTAATCCTCAATACAATACATCATAAAATCTCTAAAACAAATCTACGAAAAGATCTAACTATAACTCTGCAATTCTAAGTCCATCCTGAACATAACTCCATCCTGGATTCGGAGTCTGGCCCATAAAGGTAGTACAACATCATCAAGTATACCTGCAACGTATCCTGTCAGGAAAAGAGCAAAGTACAACCCCGACAAGAAGCACTAAACAAAGTAAACTGAAGTGCTGTACAATGAACTATGATACCAGCACTGGAACATGAAACTGTAGTACATGAATAACGATAAAACTATAGTACCAGATCCAGAACAATGAACTAGACTATCAGTGTAAAATGCATTTGAAATAACTATCAGAATATGTGACCGGCTGGGGTAGTACAGGGTATAAAAGCATAGGAGCACAGGAATAAGGGTATGGCTTAGAGTCCCACGTGCACGATGTGAGACCTAAGCTATTAATCAATGCCTAACTAATATAGGATTGGTCACATATCTGTAGTATTTCTCCACCCCAATGCACAAGTAAAGAACAATGAACAATAAACTATGAACGATGAACAATGAACAATCGTGTGTACAATGTGTCCTATACATGAGAAAAATATGAAGCAAGACAGAAATACAGAGTAAAGAGTTCGAGTCGGTGTACTTGCCTTGCTCTGGAAGATAGAGAATAGAGGGAGTAACCTCTATGTCCACCTGTATCAATTGGGGTTTAAAATTAGATTCTAAAAAAATAGTTACAAGTAAGTAAGTTAGCTTTGCTAAATTTAGCTATCTATTTATGACTAACTATATATAGCAATAATCTATTTAACTAACTAAACCCTATAAATAATACTAAAATAGAATTTACATAAAATACATAGGCTAAACCAATTTATAGATAAAGACTTGAATCCTACTCGCTTTCGACAAAAATATTTAATAGGTGCTTACAAGTATTATAGTGAGAAATTAACCTTTACAAAACATCATTATTACATTAGTTTTATCAAAACTTAGTTTCAAAAATATTTTAGTAAGTAGCAAGTTAGGTTTGATCATAAAACTAGAAATGTTTAACAAGAACTATTTATAGTGACAATACTAAGACTATCATCAGTAGTAATATTAATAATTTAGCATTAGTCCAACTCACTGCCCAGTCAAAACAGTCCTAGCCCAACCATTCTTACTAATCAGCCCAAACTCATAATCCTTATTATTACTTCTCTTCTAACTTAGCAGCCTGGTTTACGCATTACATCCTAACCCCAGCTTATTACCAGCCCAACTCATACGAAGTCACCCACCAATCGTTCAAGCCCAGCAAAATTAAAACAATAGTTTAGCAAAATATCCATACTGAAATCTAGTAGAGTATTTCAAAGAAGCAAAATCTCAAAAGGCAATCACCAACGGTCCTGCCAACATGCAGACCCCACCCAAGGAAATTGCTATAACCTCTCAATTGGTTTGAACTCAACAAAACTATTCCCACACCAAGAAACTGATCTTGACCTCTCATCAACGACACATACAGCAGAAATATACAAAGCTAAAAAAAAGTCTACATGCCTGCAAATCAGTCCACTCCTATTAGTTACAAATTGATTCAAAAACAACTCGTCTTCTCACTACAAGAAAAATGACGATTCTTGACGGTTTATAAGTTGACAGTCGTCAAAAACCGTCAACAATAGTGGTTATCTTGACGGATTTAGACTTACGTCAAGAGATGTCCTTTTTTTTGTTACTGTAACAATTTTATAACATGTATGTTGACGGTTTCAAAGAATCCGTCAAGAAAGAACATTTTTTATATTGACGGTTTGTTGATAACCGCCAAGTAATGCTTGTACGAAAAAATTGCCGCTATTTTTTTCGCTGCTATTATTGTAATTATTTCAAATTTTTATATCTATTGACGGTTATGATTCTTTTTTTATTGGAGAGCACAACAATTTTTTTCGATCTCTCGTAAACTCTTCCTACTCAACGTGTCTTGTTGAGCCTATGTCCGTGCAACATAGCCCTCCGCTATTTTTTTTCGCTACCATTATTGTAATTATTTCAAATTTTTATATCTATTGACGATTATGATTCTTTTTTTTATTTGATTCTTTTTTTTATTGGAGAGCACAACAATTTTTTCCGATCTCTCGTAAACTCTCCCTACTCAACGTGTCGTGTTGACCCTATGTCCGTGCAACATAGTCCTCCGCTATTTTTTTCGCTGCCATTATTGTAATTATTTCAAATTTTTATATCTATTGACGGTTATGATTCTTTTTTTATTGGAGAGCACAACAATTTTTTCCGATCTCTCGTAAACTCTCCCTACTCAACGTGTCGTGTTGAACCTATGTCCGTGCAACATAGCCCTCAACCCTGGTCACAAGTCTAGATTTTGGTATACTTGTACGGACTTTAACATAGATTTAGAACAAATCAAGTTTGGATCATCTGACACGTATTTTAAGCTAATTTTATACAAAAATTATACCGCAATGTGGCCAAAATAGACATTCAGCCTGCAAGATAGTGTTGGAAACGTGGAATAATTAATATAAATATTTAACCATCAAAATAATTTTAGAATTTGGTCTGGGGGCAAGGACTTTAACGAATCTCACTTGGAGTTTGCTCGACAAAGAAATATTTCATGCAAGGGAACGACACAAAAGCAAAATGGAACTGTCCAAATTAATCTAAATAGTAACAATCTATATAAGGTGCATTTCCTAGTTTACAGCTCCATGCGGAACTTCAGGGATAATCTGCTATCAGTCCCATTGTTCACACCATCAGCCAAATACGGATACATATTAGTCATATTGTACAACTTTTAGCATGTCTCTATCTGGTACAACCCCCAAAGATATTGTCCCATATTGACATTTGGACCCTTTTCCAGTCAATTCAGCAGTGAAATTTGAAGTGTCAAAAGATTCATTAACGACGCACGATGATCATTAGCATTTATCGAAATTATCTCTCTATAAATTCACGACATTCATCCATCTTAATATTATGGCATTCAAAATTATTTATGTTATACTCTCTAGAGGCGAGGCGAAGTAAATGACATTAGTATCTATTGCAAGTAAATCACTTGACAATATTGAATACTAATTCCATTTAAAACAAACCAGAACCAATAAATACTATATAAAATTGTGTCCAAATGTATCAAATATTTTTCCATTTTTTTTACAGTACATTTCATCATTTTTGGCTTCTGAAATAAGAATCCCGATACAGAAAAAAAAAAAAAAAAAAAAACCTGGTGAAACCGTTTATACTTGATACTAATAGAGATACGATAGAGATGCTGATAAGAAGGGTGGGAAACCTACTTTGATAATGCAAACCTTGACTGGTCCACATAGGACTAGGGTTTAGAAGAGTTTGTTTCAATTTCTAGCATCAACATGGTCTTAGATGCCGTACACAACAAGCGTTCTACCAGGTCTTCTTGAGTGGCCTGCTAGAAAACTGCTTCAACAGAATCTTCAAGTTCATTCCATCGTTCTATGAGAAGCTTCAAAGAGAAAAGGATGTTGTCAACTGTAGCTTCACTGATAACTCCTTTTTTGTACTTATATAAATATTAATAATATATTACAGCACAATCACTAAATTTTTGGGCTAAATGGCTTATGGTACAGAAGTTAACAAAGACTGTACAATGTCTGTATATGGCGGTTATGTGTGTGATGGACATAACTGGGTGTTGTGTTTCAGTTGATACTGTGACCTGTACAGAAAATTTTATGCAAATATTATCTCCGTATGAAATTGTTAAAGTTCTAGGCATTTTCTTCCCCAGATAAATAAACAAAGAAATCACTAGTACATAAATATCTGAACAGGGGAGAGCATTAGTTTTATAATTTGTAATAAAGTATATAAGCTAGAAAGCACGTATACCCAAAAAAATGGTGCCAAATCGTACTGTGCCAGTGTCAGAAACACATCTGACACGATAAGGACACGATAATACACTAGGACACACCAAGACTGGTGCCATGTTTGCCGTATCCTTATTCTGTCATGACCTATTTGAATTTGTATCAGTGCAAGATACAAGTTTACAGATATTATCCAATGTACTGCTTAAATATGAAATATTACCAGGTTCCTCCAGTGCCAGAGGGTAGTCTCAGCAAGGCAAAATTAATCCTGAGAAAGATCCATTATATTGTATCCGAAACATATGTAGCACAATTTCAGAAAGATTTTGCATCATTTTTCAGATCACGATTCCAGGAGATTGTAGCTGGAGGATGCATGGTACTACTGTCTTTATCAGGTCATTTGCAAAAGAATGCTTCCAGAGTTGGACGCTATAACTTCTGTTTTAAGAGAATTGGAAGTAGAGCTACTTCTCTATCTAAGACGATGCCTGAAAAATTAGATCAAATTTCCAATCTTAACATTCTATGCGTTCAAAATACAATATGCAAATATTTTTGCTGAAAGCTAGATACTCAGCTGATATATCAAATTATTTTCATGGGTAGGGTGCTGTAGAAGAAGAGAAGATAGATTCATTCAATATGCCACAATATTTAACTCCATATCAAGGAGCTAAGAGAAGTAAAGTAATTCAACCAGAAGAAAACAGCTATTTGATAATAAATAGTGTCTTGTCCGTGTCATTGTGTTATGGGTAGGGTGCTGTGACACTACTGTTATGGGCGACTGAAGTCCACTTTTGTTCTTTTGGCAGTAATTCACTATTTGATAATAAATAGTCTGTCAAACAGCCCAGTATCAAACTATAAATTTATTAGTAACCGTATGTAAGCATGACAAGTTCAAAATTTGGTGTGTGACCTTTTGGTCATGATTTGGGCACGACAAGAACACTCCAAAATACACTAGGATACACCAAAATCAGTGTCTTGTCCGTGTCATTGTGTTCGTGCTGAACCAAAACATTATTGCATCCAAGCAACAAAGGTAACCTTGATTGAAGTAGAAAACAACCTTCTACAATTTGTAAAATTTGAAGGTAATTCTTCTTACCACTCTAATGATAATCCGATCCCATGGACTTTAGGATCTAATAAAATGTCTACCTTTTATGATATTTACTGCCAGTAGTTGCTGGTCATGACATTACTGAAATAAGGTGCTACTGCAAATTAGTGAACTAAGATATGAATATCAGTTGTATTGTGAATGTTGATGTAAATACTACTTACTTGCATTCAATTGTAGAGTCATTCTCCAGCTAGGAATGAAGTCCCTCCATCAGAAGTTGAAGACAGAAAAAGTAAGAAGTTTCAGAGAAAATGAAAATAAGCAAGGCCTTCATCGTCAAAAATGACTTAACCCCGTCAAGGTTAGCAAGCTCCAGCAACCATAATTACTGAATGGTGGTAATGTCTTCTTGTAATCCTCTCTTCTCTTTTCATCCATTTTACCACCTGAAAATAACAGATATAGATATTTGCATGTGTCAGAGAACCTCATTTTTCTTTCTCCAAGACTCCAGAAACTATATTGATATCATACAATAACAATAAATTAAGAAAAAAGACACTAAAAGTGTCTTTGTTTCTTTTCCATAATATCTCTTCTAAACCTACAGAGTGTTTCATTTCCCAAAAAAAAAAAAATCTACAGCACATACTCTACAAAGTTCGGGTTATATGAATCCATAAAAATCATTTTATTAATTGTGCATAACATTTTACATTTCACAAAATAATCAAAAAAGGAAGAAAAAACTAAAGTAGTTTGCTTCGATCTATCTGTTCTATAAAAAGTATAAAAAAACTTATATTTATCCTGTATTCATGGAGAAGAATATATCAAGGAAGGTAGAGAAATGACAAAGGGAAAGATGGACCATTCTCCTTTCATCACTGAGGTTATTCAGAATACATATCCAACTATTTTGGTGAACTTATCTGACAAACACTCCTATATTCCAATTAATTGCTACTTGAAACAGACAAACATGAAGCTTGTGCCAAGTAAAAACAATATTGTTGTCATGGGCCTAAATAAACTAATTAAACCATCAAAACAATTCCAAACTATTTACAGGGTGGAATGAAATATCAATCTTCACCAAAATGATCTATGCAAGATTATGATAAAAATCCTTGCAACAAAACCAATCCTCCCTATTACCAGCTCTTTTTCAGTAGTAAGCTATTTTTGAACTGATAAACGGCATGGTTACTAGTCCACGGGACTAGGAATGATGCTAAAACATTTAGTAACCTATATGCTCCTTTCACTAGGCTTGCACTGGCACTTGGTCGTGAGCATAGCCATAAATTAGTAGAGGGGAACAATGTCCCAATGCATCAATCTAATAATTAACACAATATGTTGGGAAAAACTACTTAATTCTGTGGATTAAACCTAGTGATAAGAAACCGGCAAAAAGGGTACATAACATCAAAGTATGAAAGTGAAAATCGCATCAATGTATAGCAGCATAAACAAGGAATAGCATCTCTGATAACATGCGAGTGTTAGGCTAATCTTTGTTGAGATAAAATAGTAAAATGCCACATGAAAGATACAATGTCCTGTATAGTCTTGTTCAGCAAAAATTGACTTATCGAGGATAGTTGATGAATGTCACTCTGATAGTAGAACAGTGGCAACTTGAGAAGCAACAAAGTATCATTACTGCTGAGGGAGAAGGCCTTGTCCACCCTCCATTTGCAAAATGCCATCTTGCTTCAACTAACCAACATTTGCATATTGCTTCCGCTACACCAGAAACACTAGAATCAGTCCTTCCATAGACTATCAGCTTTAACACCCACTAGAAAAGGAGTCATAACAGATACTGTTTTCTCTGCACCAACAATACAATTAGTGCCGTAGAAAAGGAAATTTACTTGAGAAAATGGATGAAATTATTTTAGACATGCCAGTGAAGCATGTAGGATTATTTACAGAACTAAAACTTCTCTAGAAAAAAGTGTAACTGCAAGCAAATGATGTCAGGTTGAGATCTTTAGCAGAATGTCTGTTTTCTTGTTGCCGCCAACAAAAGTATCTCAAGAGCAATGACACCCAGATGCATTTGTTTACACATGCTTCCCAAAACTACTATATAAGATGACGCTATCATTTAGTATGGAGATTGCATCAAAATTTCGCAATATATGCCCAATATTAAGCTGATACCCAGCGATGTCTCACCTATGCTTCTCAAACCAACCTAATTATTTACATATTATCATGTAATGCAATCAACTAGTACAACATACGATCAGCACCTAGGAATAATAAACATTCTTGAGGTTCAATGTTTTCATCATTACAGATAGAGCAACACTGAAGCTTCCAAAGATTATCCTGCATAGCTCCAAATGCTGCTCTGGTACACTTTTGATGCTTGCACTGCTACAACAACAGGACCGAGACTGATGCAACAAAGGAAGGACTAAGCACTGTTAGTTACCAGTAAAAACTGTTTCCTTTGTTGTAAAAGGACTCATTGTGGAAGAACTACAAGAAGCTTCAATTTTGTATAACAGTTAGATTTTCCTTTTTCCACGCTTTCCACTATCGGGATCACGCAACCTAGATGATAAGGATGGTGCAGGTGGTGGGGTGGGCAGACCAACTGATTCTGGGATGTCAAGATCCACCTTTGTAGATGGACCAGCAATTGCTCGTTTTATGTCAAGCTCGTGCAGGGGCTGAACTTTGACCTTGTCCGTCTTTATCTGCATCATAATTCGAAAACAAATATAGACTGAGACTAATAGTTGTGTGCTCTATAATATGCTAGAGTACAGTATGAAAGGGAAAAAAGAGGAATTTCATCTCAACAATATGCTTCCTTGTCATTAGTTTAAGTACTGTTTTCTCCTTGGGAAAGTTTCTCCTGTTCAACTTCTTGAGTACAAAACGAACAGCAAAGCCTGTCCCAAATATCTCCAGGCCAGCCATTTGAGTCCTTTTATTCCATTCTGCTCTTTAAGGGCCATTGTCCTATGTAACATTAGCAAATATGACGGCAGACTCAATCAAAGTTACATTTGGGTATACCCCTAGTTCTAGTAGCTCATTTAACTAATATCCTACCACTTGTAACTGGTGCATCTATGCATCTATTGGTTTGTGTTACACATGTCCATGCCACATAAGACAACTTCTCTAACCGTATCATCAATTCTATCCACCTCAAACATCCACAAAGTACACTCATCTCTTATCTTTCCTTGAGGTATTACCACCAACCAATCAAACATTCTCATTTTAGCTATGCTTATTCCTTGGACATGTTTCTTAATTGTGCAACACATAAGCATGGAGGAGTTTCTTGAATATAAAAAGCATTTCTTCTTTGTTGGTAAAAACAATAGGAATCTTGATTACGTAAAAGGAAGCCACTAAGAGGGTAACCCTCAGGTTGAAGATTATTATGATTAGATAAACCATGGAGAAACACAAAGCTCTTGTTAATACAGGGTGCAGGAGGGTGTCAAAATGTACACAGATTTGCACCCATTTTAGTGTTTTACAAAGAGGCTGTTTTCAATGAACCTGCACCCTCTACAATGCCGGCACCAAGACTTGACATCTCTCTTTTCCATCTATTCCATGTGGCATGGAATACCATTTCCACTTTAGTGAGGCCTCTCATTCAATTAATTCTCACAAATGACGGTTGTGTTATACATGTTATTTACTGAATTGGGATACATATCCTATTTATATGCAGTCTATCTTAAGTTCTTTGTAGGCTTCTAAGGAGAAAGAAGGGTGATTCTATTGCTGGGTAGGGGCATTACTTGAAAGCAACTAATTGCATATGTCGAAGGGATTTGACAGTTAATAAGCTGAATGGAAGAAAAAGATCCATGCAGCTAACCCAAGGATCTAGAAATAAGCACCTTGTTTTTGTTGTATGGAAATTTCATTCCTTTTCTCTTGGCTTAATGTGTCATGGAGATGACTGCAACTCCCTGTAGCAAATTGTAGAATCATACTTCTTGATTTACTCTTTACAGTTTAGGGGAACTTGGAACCTTGAAGATGCTCCTTGGTTGCATGAGCTTAAACTGTATAGCCATAAGGTAGGTCTACTACCTGCCAACTGGCTATCTATGTTTTATGCAATGGCTCTTTCATGCTCATAGCAACATTGGCTAGGTATTTGGTACCAACATAGAGGATTGACATCAGGTCGATGTCCGGTGATAAAAACTTTGTCAATTCTGTTATGGAGCTTTCTTGCTCCATAGCCAATCCCATTCTGATAGGAGAAGGCTTGAACTATGAGGATGACTTCTTTTTTGTTGTGGAGGTTGTGTTTGTGGTTGCTGTTGTTGTGGTTGTTGGCGCATACTGATTCTATCATTCCACTGAAAGAACCAGGACTCCGATGAGCCAAGGCCCAAAGAATCTAATGCACTCTACCTTTTATGCATGTTTAATCTACTTAAATTATTTTATTTTTTTTGAAAGAAGGTAATTGTGGCGAACGCTCCCACCGGGAAGTGATCTCCTGACCACTCGGGCCGCATGCATCTCTCTTAACCACTAGGCTAGAGGTCATTTGCAAGGCCCAAATGCCATTGCCTTATGATCCAATTATGTGTTTTCTGACAGATCTATTGCATAGACACTTATATTGTTTTTGTAGCACTGACTAATATGATGCCAGAAATTTTAAGTCATATGTAGCTCTTCATTTTAGCTATTTTACTTTAAAGGTATTGTAAGCATCTGGTATACATAACCCTCTTTGAATATTGTCATACATCGTTATATATTGTAAATAGCAATAGTTTGTCACAGTAGTAGCCGTAAATGCTAAGTCTAAGATAAGACAATGATACTTTTGCATACCAACTCAAGATGATGAATCTGCGAGTGGGCTTCGGATAGTCTTTTTTGCAAATCATCTTCCTTTTTCCGTTCGTACTCAGAGTTCTCCATTCCATTTCCCGACTCACCCAACTCTTGATATAAATCTGCACAAACTATTAACTGTAAATAGAGGAACACAAATAACTGGAATACTTCACTAGTTCACTTAGGTAGTGTGCGCGTGTGTCTATGCGTGTGTGTGTGTGTGTCGGGCTAAAAGACCTGTAGAAGATCAGATTGAGAATAACAGGGATATCTTCAATTGAGAGGTTTGAGTGCATCCATGTAGATGTGAATCTTTCTCATACAAGTCTATTAAATGTGGGAATAAAGTAACTAAAGTTGGAGCATAGTTATGTGGGCCGTGGTTCACTTGGATACAAAGTACAAGGTATGCTATTTCCCTGGTACATAATATGAGGAGAGTATAATTAGACAATACGCTTCCATTAGCTTAAGAGTGTTTAATATATATATATATATATATATATATATATATATATATATATATATATATATATATAACACAAATAACTGGAATACTTCACTTAGGTAGTGTGCACGTGTGCCTATATTTGTATGTGTCGGGCTAAAAGACTTGTAGAAGATCAGATTGAGAATAACAGGGATATCTTCAATTGAGAGGCTCGAGTGCATCCACGTAGATGTGAATCTTTCTCATACAAGTCTATTAAATGTGGAAATAAAGTAACTAAAGTTGGAGCATAGTTATGTGGGCCGTGGTTCACTTGGATACACAGTACAAGGTATGCTATTTCCCTGGTACATAATATGAGGAGAGTATGGTTAGACAATACGCTTCCATTAGCTTAAGAGTGTTTAAGATATATATATATATATATAAAATATATATATATATATATATATATATATATATATATATATATATATGGTCCGGATCAAGAGTTTCGCGGAAGTCCCGTCCGCCTCGACCGCCGGATCGAGCAGGCAGGAGAGGAGGGTTTGCCGCTCGATCCAGCGGTCGAGGGTGGACGGGGCTTCCGCGGGACATCCCCCCCCCCCCCCCGGCTTTTGATCCGCACCCATATATATGAGTGTGGATCAAAAACCCCGCCCCCCCAAATCCTAAAACCTACCCGCCACCACAAATTTTTCCATCACCAGTTCTTTCTCTCCTCCTCGCCTTGACCTATAGCAGCACCCAGAGCCAGCTTAAGGGACCAAGGCTCGACGTTGCAGGCTGTCAAGAGCGTCTCGTGGGAGTTGGCTTGAGAGCTACGTCGAGGTCGCCTCCTCGAGGCAACGTCGAATCCCAGTCGGCGACCGGAAGGCTACGGCAGCAACTCCTTGCTGCACAACGCTTCCTCTGGCCCTTGCCGAGGACCGGCCATTCCCCTACTCACCTCTGGTAATCCCTTTACCATTTAGCCTTGTAGCTAGATGTTGTAGTACATGTTTTTCTGTATAGTAGGCTGTGTAGTTTGACACCAAGAAGGAGTTGATGAATGCATATGTTTGAGAGTTGCTTGTGGTGACTAGAGTGAGAAACACTATAATGCTGAGTGTTGGAAGAGAACAAATTAAGTTTTCATGAGAGAAATAAGGGGTCTTCTTTGTTACTTGCACCCAAGGATTATAGTATAGGATGGAAATGAAGGATTGGTAGTGGATTTTGTGGTGTAGTTGTGATTTTCCTTCATAAGGTTGCATGGGCTCTTGAGTTCTGTTGCATATAGTGTGACCTTTCTCTTAAACAAGTAAAACCAAGCCGACCACATAAGTATGGGTCAGTACTTTTTTTTGGTGTGCTTGTGTATTGTTACTGAGAAGACTTAAGCATGGAAGGTGGTGTGTTGTTTAGGTGAATTCATGTTATTTTATTAAACAAGGTTTTGCATAGTGGAAGAAACTTGGAATTCTCTAAATGCCAGAGTGAAACTTTATATTGTGTTGGAGGATGTTTAGAAAGGGTGAAAGAAATGAATAGGAGAAATTACCATACTCTAGTTACATATATATAGGTAGCTAAAATGGTTAACTGATTAGGCTAGCAAATCTTTGAGCAAATATTGCTTCTATAAATAAATGTTCCATGATAATAGTGTTTTAGTTCAATAGTCAATTAAAATTAATATTTCTGGCTATTAAATGGATTCTAGAAATAATTGTTAGTTTAAAATGAATGATTAACTAATTATAAATTATTCTCTAGATTTTCTAGACTCAACGAACTTGGACTTTGAACCAGCTTTACCTTCTCATCAGTTTCCGGAGCCATACAAGTGTACCTTGCCATTCTTGTACTTCAGTTTTAAATTAGTAGCACTTAATATTTATTTTGTTTTTGGTTAACTGCGACACCTAGGGCCGCGTTCGGTACTTCGCGTCCGAATCACATTCGGGTGCCGATGGCCGTTAGCGCCATCGGGTATCGAACCTAGACATTCACATTGCGATACCGCGACAATTCGTTGCGGGGTACACCCTGACCTAGGACATATTCATGTGACACTACATTATTGACGGTTTACCGTACTTGATTACATCTTGATATACGAAAATTCGAGTTGATTCTAGGACGATGACATTGATATGCGTGCACTATTGCTATTCTATTATGATTCGTTGTCCTAGTTAGAGGTTCTGGCCGAGCAACTCGTGGATATGATTCATGAAATCACCTGGACGGGAAGAAACCTACACCGTGCGCTTGGGCTACTTTCCCACATTGTTACCGTTGCCTCTTACCCAAAGCCTCGGATATTCATAGCTACCACAGTTCCTTATCAGAACTGCGAATTTTCATAGTTACCGGAATTCCGTATCAGAACTCTGGATTACACCGTGACAGCCCGCGTGTTCGAGTGATGTTTCTTAAATTGTATTAGCATTCTACTTGATTATGATAGATTTACCCTTTACAGTCATATTAACTTTCCATATATGTATCTTCTCTGTTGTACACTTGGCTTGCATATTATGTACCTTGTTGCATCCCGCTGAGGACCTGGTTTCCTCTTCAGATTTAGACGAGTATTATCAGGAGGTCTACGGATCCGGAGTTGACGCATGAGTGGGACCATTTGCAGAAGAAGAGGTTTATCCAGCAGAGTAGCTTGTTCCATTGGTAGAGCTCTTCTTGATATGGCTTCATTATCTAGTTTAGCCTGTTGTCAGATCTAGTTATCTTCCAGTTTTTCTTTCATTCAGCATTGTATTAGCGGGATTGTTTTCGCAAGACTCTTCTTCAGTATTGTATTATGTTTCAATTGTAGACTCATATTAGCTCTTTTGAGCCTACTCGGCAAGTATGATTATTGGGTTGCAGACTAGTTTTCATATTTCCCTCCTTATGTTTCTGTACTTGGATTGAGATATAGAGTTGATGTAGTGATTAGTTACACCACTTGACAGCTTATACGTATTCCCGTCGGACTAGAGTCTGGTTGAGTACGTAGCTGGCCATTGCCATGTGGCACGGTCCCGCGTATTTGGGACTGGGGAATGACAATATATATAATATAAAACTTGTAAATTTGAATATAAATAATTAAATATTAATTATAGAGATTAGTGTTAGTTTTAGAAGGATTATAACTAATAATCAATTAGGTGACATAGGTGATAGACGACTTAGAGTAGTCCCACTATGCTAGTTAGGAGTGACTAGTTGTATTAGAATTTATGTGTAATTTTGGACGCATATGTGATTCTTGGTTGTTTGGGTTGGTAGATTTTCCTGTGGGCCATAGCACGACTATCAGGCTTAGACTGGGTCGGACCCTGGTACTGCAGTCTCAGCACAGATTGGACAAAACTCCAGACAAATATACCTTGCCTACTTGTACAGTTTATTTTCATGCATTTCTATATTGTTATTTCTTTCCAGTCATATTTCATCACCTGCTATTCATGTTATGATACTGCTATTCTATTATTTTGCGTGCACGTTCCTTATTTGTTCTCCATGTGTTACTTTTTACTTATGAGTGTCGTGACGATATTTGCTAGTCATTAGTCTTCGTTCTATTGAGTTGACTTGACCTGTAGCCGAGATCGATTGCTAGACATTGACTTATCCTATCTCTAGATCGGGAGCATCATATGGCGTTACAGTATAAAGACTCCTTATAGACTTGTTATTCCATCTCTAGGACTGGGAGCATCCCATGGCGTTACGGTATTAGAGACTTGTTATCGACCTGTTATCCCCCGTCTCTAGGACCGGAAGTGTCCTATGGCATTACGGTAGTAGAGACTTATCTCTTGTCTCGAGATCGGGAGCATCCTATGGCGTTACGGTTAGGGCTGTGCACAATTAAGTCAAACCGACCAAATCGAACCAAGCCAAATCGAACCGATTGGCTTTAAACCGAACCGATAGTTCAATTGGTTTGGTTCGACTTCAATTTTTTCAAAACCGACCAGTTCGGTTCGGTTCACAGTTTGGTTATGCCAAAAATCGTCTAAACCGAACCGAACCGAACCAAACCAAATCCTTATTAAATAGTTAGGGTTAGCCGGTTGGGTATGGGTTCATTGGGTTGTATTATACCGGTTTGGTTCATTTATTCACATCATAGCCATTTATCAAGTTGAAGTTGAAAGAGCTCTTTCTCTAGTTTCAAAGAGGAGTGCTGGCGGCTCCTATTCTTTTCTAATTGCTCCTGTGCACATGAAAGGGGCTTTTGGTTGAATGTATACGAATTTTTATATGTATAATTGGCATTTTTTTTCACCTGCAAAGCGCAAGTTGAATTAAAGCTCATGAATTGTATTTACTATTGCAAAGTGCAAGTTAACTAAGGTTTCACACAAAAAAAGCATACAGTCCATTTTTTTATGTGATCAAAACCGACCAAGTCGAAATGATCCGAACCGAACCAAGTCGGTCGGTTTCAAAATCGAATAGACCATTTGGTTGGTTCGGTTCGGTTTTGTTTATTTTCAAACCGATTAACTTCGGTTCGACTTCGGTTGGGACCAAATAGGTCGACCACCGACCGATGCACACCCCTAGTTACGGTATTGAGACGTCTTTGTTGATTTATTTCATGTTTTACTTTCCACTATTTCCATGCATGTTATCTATTGTTACATTTGGCATATTTTTATGTATCTTGCTACGTCCCTCTGAGTACCTGGTAATCTCTTCAGAATATTGCTGGTTTTCTTCCAGGTAATTGTTGAGATTCTAGAAAAGGATAGATTGGGGGACGGTTGTATCTCCAGAATCCAGGTATCGATAGTGGTATTTTTATCATTCTTTCGTCTTTTATATTTTATGATGACATTTTCACTATATAGCCTAGTTTTACAAGCTTTATTTTTTTTATCATGAGCTTGTTCAGATGATTGTATTAAGGTCTGGCCAACCTTATTACTAATTATCTATTCTTGTATTTATATTCAAGTGACATCAGTGTGTTATTGTTTGATCAGCATTAATGCACTGGTTCCTACTTGAGATTATTATATGTGAATTGAGATATAGTTGACTTGCCATTTTAGACCCTACCTTATACAGCTTATACGTATTCGAGCTGGACTGGAGTCCACTTGATACGTAGCTGGCATGTATACGTATCATAGTCCTACGTATTTTGGGACTGAGACGTTACAATAAGAGATATTTAACTATAATTGGATAATATTCTTATTATACATTATTATACGTGCAAAGCAAGTGCAGTTACTAGTAGTATATATAACCTACTATTGTATTTGGACAATTAATTGATCTTATTGTCTTTATATTGTCATTTGATTAATATCTTTGTTGAACATCTTACAAGGCTTACATTCATATGGGTAAGCAGATTTTATTATCATGATCAAGAATCCACCGCATTAGGGATTGGTGGATCTAAAACTCAATTTAGAGGACGGTAGGGGCTGTCGTTAAATATAAGCTGTAGCATCTGAAACATGTCCATCATACTATATAAAATTGAAATAAAAGAAAAGTTGAAGAGTTAAACGTCACAATTGAAGTAACATCAGCATCAACATACAAGCGAAGTTACAAGGGAAAACAACACTACCAAGAGAATCACGGTAGTCAAGGTTACCATACTAGAGGTAGGCACACGAGATCACAATAGGGTGATAATAGAGGTTGGCGCACGAGGATGCATGATAGAATCAAGATTAGAGGTCATCACACAAGGACGCACACACGACGGAGTCAATTAGAGATCTGCACACAGGAACGCCAACAGTCCAGGGTTGAGATTGGTGCATTACATCTAATACCGGAACCTCGAAGATAAAAGAAGGAAGACACTGAAAAGTCTACTCAAAAGAATCTACCTAAAGCTAAACCAAAGGCGGAAGAATTCCATCTTCAATCATTTTCTTTCAGTTCATTCTTTCCATGACAAATCACCAATTTAAAGTAGATCACATGCCATATGAATTAGTGCAAATTCAAGTTACCTAATTTTTCATCTCCGTATAATGAGTAAGAAACAACTCATCTTATCTCATTATTAAATGATAACTCGAATAATAAAGACTTCATGACATTAAAAATAACTCTTGAGGTAAAGATGAAGCAACAAAATGGCAATAATCTAGAAAGTTCTCAGGGTCAATTCACACAATGTTTCAGAAAGAAGGTTCTCTGTGTAATTCTTCCGTTGTTTAAAAGAACCTTTCCTCGAGTTTAAGTTCTTGCTTGGCCCGTAGCATAATGAAAGGTACACAATATTGAAGGCATCTGAAACGACATTATTAATCGGATTGTAATACAATTTATGTCATGTCTTCTCTTTGGATCTTCATTCCGGAGATACCTTTAAGAACTTTGAGAGTCGTTTCAAAATAGAAGTTTACCACAAATTCACAACCATGAACAAAATAAATATATTTCTGAAAGCATTCTCCTTCGATCTTTTCACAAAAAATAAATATAAATTTATTATTTATCGCCACAACAAGAAGCATATAAAATGTAGGTAAGATTGGCTAAGGCTTTTAGAACGTAGGTCTTGGATTAAGTAGGGGATGAAAATTTATTTTTGGTGGAGAGCTAGGTCCCCCAACTGATTGAGTAAAATAGGGTCAACGACGGAACGAACAACGAAACTTTATGACAGCTTGTTCGTACAACGAAACTTTACAACAGCTTTTTCGTACTATGTTCGCTTGCATTGGATCAAATGGAAATCTTTGATTCCAGAGGAATAGGTTCACTGATTTGAAACACTTAAACTAAAGCTCTGATCTAGGTGCAAATTGAATTTATACCATATAGAAGAGTACATTAAAAATAATTGGGATGTCTTTCATTGAGTGATTTGAGTGCATATATAGAGGAGGAGAAACATCCTCATACAAGTGTATCAATTTGGGACTAAAGTAACTATGTAGACCCACAAACTCTAATACTCGGTCCTTAAATCTAACAAGAGCAAAAGGAAAACATTATATCTAACACTAACTTTTGACACTCAAAGCGCAGCATATGCTTTGGACTTTTCTCAAAACACCCACAATAAATTTAAAAAAGATGCATCCCTTTGGACAGCAAATTTGATTTTGATACTGATCACTAGTTGTGAGTAGCACAGAAGTAAAATTGCTCAAAAAGTCAGACTGTAACCTAGAATCCATATAAAGAAATGGGATTTTAAGCTGATGTTCTGCATAGAAATAGGCACAACAGAAAAAGAGTTATTGTCCAAATTATACCTGTTAAAACAGAGAGTACCCAGATTTGTGTTGGAATGTCATAAAGTGTCTTTGCCAACGTCAAAGATGACTTCAATATCTCCCTAGCTTGTGTAGTATCATGAAGCTGAAGCGCCAATGTACCGAGGATTGTCAAGTACTGAGAAACAAGTTGAATGTTTCCCAATTGTTGATGTGCTATTTTCAAGCCACTTGCCAAACGAATACTGCATGAAGTATAAAACCGCTAAGAATTAAAGTCATACTGCAACAGCATTAATTAACTAAGAATTTAAACAAAGGAAAGATCCAAGTATAATGTTGTCAACAATAAGCTGACATTCAAATTTTATATTTAGATTCATGAATCCTCGTCTACCAGTCATCAGTATAACCTCGTCTATTAAGTCATCAGTATCAATGGCAGAATCTGTTTCATTTACCATCTCTTCCATATTTTCTCCACAAGTTCTACACATGCTACCTTTAACCGTTTGTCACATTGCAACAAAAATTTAGGAACTTCTCTGAAATGCGGTCCTCCAACTCCAACTTTGAACTTCTCCTGGTATAATGCATGTGATATTAATAATTAGATTCATGAATCCTCGTCTCTAGTCATCAGTCTAAATGGCAGGTTCTGTTACATCTACCATCTCTTATGCATCCTCTCCACAAGTGCTACACATGCTACCTTGGACCGTTTATCACATTGCAACAAAAATTTAGGGTGCAACAAAAATTTAGGGACCTCTCGGGATGTGGTCCTCCAACTCCAGCTTTTTGTAACTTCTGATCTTCTCCTGATATTATGCAACTCCAACTATCCAACAGTGTCTTGAACAACAAGGCATGCAAAAAGATTAGATTATAACCACCTATCAACCTGGCATCGACCCTTGATGTTGATGTCAAATTCTTAGCCAAGAGAGCATGAGAAAGTGAGGATTTGGAACCTAGATCACATTTGGCAGGTAATTAGACCTACCTTTTGATCATACAGTTTAAGCTCATGCAACCAAGAGTACGGGTGAGCGTTCGGTTTGTTCGGTTTCAACCGAACCGAAATAGTCAAAATCGAATAAACCGAAATTCTAAAAATCTAAAACCGAACCGAAAGTAGCCAAAACCGACCGAATAATCAATTCGGTTTATTCGGTTTGTTCAGTTTGTTCGGTTGGAATATTTCTATTGTTCAATGGGTCGGATCCAAAGTTGTTATTGTTGTTAAATTATATTAAAAATTGTAGTTTTTATACACACATTTGTTGTATTTTAAAGTTGTGTCCAAAGTTTGACTAGTTTGACTTCAAAACATATACATAAAATTGTTATTTTCAAAATATATACATTTTTAATCACAAAATATGCATAAAATTGAAGATATTTACATAATTGTATAAGCCTTATTCGGTTTTCGGTTTTGGACCGAACCCGAAATCCAAAACCGAATAAAAAATTTTAGTATTTTCAAAACCGAAATTGAACCGAATATTTTCTTAACCGAACAGAATCTCTTATTCGGTTCGGTTTCCGGTCCAAAACCGAATAATGCTCACCCCTAACCAAGAGAGGGTCTTGCCATCTTGACCCCTCTTTATTGATTGGTATAAAGTATCCAAATTTAATTAGTAAGGTTAGCCGTCCTGAAAGTTTGGAAGTGCTCCTAAAAATAACTCCACCTTATAGAAAGAATATCTAAGTAGGACTTATTCAAGCGAAATTGCAATATGAAACAAATGAAGCAAGAATAATAGCCTCTTACGAGATACAGGGAGGACAAGAAAAAAACTTAATTCCAAACTTTTGGAGTTAGCTATTTGAATCCATTTTCTTCCATTTTGCTTTGTTGAGGGACACTCACTCAACATTAGCAAATACCATGTCCTTTATCATCGTCCGAATTTGCTTAAGACTAGTTTGGGTTTGCTTATCATTTGCTTATTTTTCTAAAAACCAATCCCATAAGTTGTTTGGTAATAGCAGCTTATTCAAAAGGTTTTGAAGAGCCAATTCAATTATGGGCACCTTTTGAAGCCAGAGGGGAGGCTGTTGTTAAAAGCTGTTTCTGCTGCTGTCTTGAAAAGCAGCAGCAATCCCAGACCAGGCCTACCTATACATCTATTTGTCCCAAAAGTTGATTTAGCAGCTTATCAAAAATGTTTTGAAAATCCAATTCAATTTTGGGACAGCTTTTGAAGACAAACGAGAGGCTGCTGTCCAAGCTGCTGCTGTTGCTGCATTTTGAAAAGCAGCAGCAATCCGAAACAAGACCTAACTAATACATATAACATTGCACATGTCCAAATCACCTAAAACAATTTCCTCTCATCTTTATTCTCAAATGGCACCACCTCCAACTTTCCATGAACACTTATGTCTCGTCTTTCAATGTACTGCCATCATTTTTTGACATAGTTCTTACTTCCCAATATTATGATTAATATAGCATTGATACCGTATAGTTATAGAAGAAACAGATGACGAGAGAAGAAAAAAAAATTGCCCAGGTCGTGTAACACAGCCCTTCCTAAGACAATAATGCAGCGATCACAATATTGATGGCGGAAAAACAAACTAAACTCACAGTAAGATTTGCACTAACATATGACCTGTTTGTAATTGTGAGAAATTGTAAAAGTCTGGAAAGGTTTATGTATGAATTCAGACCTGCAGAAATCTACATTTAGTAGGCTTCTATAAAGAAATGTAATATTACAAATAAAAGAAACCTGAGAAGATAGAAGTCCAGGAAAAAGAGCCAACATTTTGTAAAGCATTATTAAGATTGTACTAATACCGGTGAGTGCAAGACAAACTAAGCATTCAATAGGTGTTAGACACAAAAACGTGTGCCAATTTCTATAAATTCCTCACACTTGGATGTTATTTGATGGAATCTCAAGTATTATATGAAATTTGATCATACATGTGTACTAGTTCAAAATATTGCTATTACTCATGATCTTTAAGGTTTCAAAGCATTGTTTTGCATTTATAGCATTAGTAGGGTCTAGCTAGATAGTTTATAGTTTGTGTCCTACTGACAAGAGGTGCAGATTTCTTGCATTTGTGTGCTTGCATTCATCATACATTACATATTGGAGGTCTAATAACGGCATCACAATTCTTAAAACTGCTTCACTCTACAAATGTAACCGACAATTAGAAAAAGTTTTCTAGAGTAGAAAAAGTAAAACATTTGATGCAAGTATAAAGTGTAAACTCTTCAAGGTCGAGAGAATTCCAAAAGTTTGAATTAGCAACTTCGCAAGTATAGATAGCAATGGAAACTGCACCAACGTATAAAAAATCACAAACTAAATAAGGGTTGAAGAGAGCAGGAAATTGGAGCCGGCAAACCAGTTTTAACTTATATTTATATCTGCACGCGTAAATAGAAAATTTATCCCATATGCCATCCTTTGAGCACAAAGTGTAAGAGAACGAGTTGACAATGAAGTTTGTGATGTTGAAGACAAGCTGTAAGTTCTAAAGCCATTTATAAACCCGTACCGTGCCTCTTGGAGATTTTTCTGCCGCATTAATAGAAGCCCATAAGCAAATACAATGCATGTTTTCTCTCGTACACCAACAAAAGAATCTATGATTCTATACACCGGGCCTACTAAATCAAGAGCCTGCACATGAAAAAAGGAGAGAAAATGTAAGAGGCAAATTCTATAACAACCGAATAACAGAAAGAGTGAATATAAAGGACCATAGTAAGTTTTGGCCTGCATTTGTAATAGCATTTGATTCTGACTGGGAGGACATTACCTGCGAAGATGATTCGGCATCGCCAAGGCAGATGTAGGACACAGCTGCATAAACTTTGCACATTGCTTGCATAGATTTGCTTTCAGTTAGCTGAAAATAAACAAGACTTTCTAAGCACATTATATATACATGCATTCAGTTTAGTACAACATTTCATGATAGGAAATCATTGTGACATAATTCATAAGAGAATGAAAGCATTCACCTTTGTAGCTTCTACAAAATGGAAAGCAGCCTCATGAAAGGCACCAACTGAATGAGCGTACTGCCCTCTAAGCATTTCAATGGTGCATTCGCACCCTTGCAAGATTGTTGGAAAACGAGTAAACCAATTTATCATCTGCACTAAGGCCTGCAGAGCCCATAGTTGATTGGCATTTTAAGAATAGAAGTAGAAAATGTCATAAAGTAACAATAATAATAGTCAAATTATTCATAGAAACCTCTTGAGCTTCAACAAACTCAGACCGAGTAAGCTCTACAGCAACTTTGTTTTCAAGGAATTGCATTAAAAGCATCAAATATAGCCCACCCATCCAAATAGCTGAGTGCTGCAAATCCACCTCTGCGCAGCAAGCAGTCATTTTAATAACAAAAAGATCTTAAGAGATGAAGTACAACCTCGCTAATCAAATATTTATATACATGTTTTAATAAAGTTATTTTAATATAAGTACGGCACTTTAGAATTGTTGGATGAAGAATTGCCATATCCATGGCATTCCATAGTTGAGCTAATATGGAAAGATGTTGTATGTGGGACTTAGAAGGTACTTAAGCAGCTAAGCTCATAAGTGTGGCAAAACCGTGATAACCTCTTTCACAAGTCCTCTGCAAGCCAGTACACAATGGTTACAGAACCAGAATATCTGGCAGAAACCTAGCTACTGTAAGATGAAACCTAAGAAAACAAAACAATGACAGGTTCTTTACGGCTCCAAGAAGGTAAAATGTCATGGACAATTATCTACATCAGCACTCTTAGATTTCAGCTACCACTACTTTTCAGGAGTGTGATGAGCTAAAATCATTTTGTTTTGAGGAACCTAATTTTATGTGCCCTAATTACTTATCGATACACTTGAAAAGTGTAACAGCATTCTAATCCTGAAGAACTACAGCTTTAACTTGACACACTAATATATGGTATGGGAGCATCAAGCTGTATTCAGTTTTCCCCGAGTTCATTGATAGGATGTCTTTATGAGTAGATTCCCATACCTTCCAGGACACAAGCACCAAGCTTTTCTATTATGCCAAGCAACAACCTCTTAAGAATGGTGCACTAGGAATAATATTATTATCAGTAAGCCCAGAGAAACATACCTCTCACTCCATCACGGATCCCCAGTTTTACTAGTTCCCCTGCACATAGTAGCAGAAATCAGGAAGGAAGAATGATAAATTGGGAATCACATTGTCAGCTGAACAATATATATTCAACCTTGAAAGCAACATGCTTCCCTGGGTTATCTCTATTTCAGATATTAAACCCATGCTTTACAGTGTTTAACCAAGATTTCTAGTACGACACTAATTATAGCTCTGCATCAATAAATAAATAAAATATGGAATTGGCTCCCAATCGTAGCAAGCAATAAGCAGCTAAAAACTCAAATTAATTGAACATCAAGGAAATGTCAAGTTGTCGTTTCCGAAAGAACATCACACTCACCTTGGATCAAATTTACTCCTGACTGTATCCGTCTTCCGCACTCCTTGAATACACCTTTTGGCCGCCCCAACATCACAACCATGAGATCCACCAGAGCATATACTGCACTCTTGGGAAGCCACTCCCCGTCCAATGGTGGGGGAGCCAAAGGCAACTTATCTCCATAAGCCAACAGCTCATCAGCTCTCAACTTCTCCTGGAGCTGCCCCTGCTTCTCGAGAAGCACCGACCTCTCCTTCCGCGGCAAATTGGACTGTGATAGGCTTTGACTCACAGCGTCAAGCTCTGCTCTCAGTTCCTTGATGCGTTGAGCCTTCTGTAAATCAACCTTCATGGCCGCGTCCAGCTTATCGACATGCTGAGAGGCGCTCTTATAGTCACAGGTCCTCAAAAGGTAAAAGGTCTGCAGCAGCTCGTGGTAAAAGAATAGTCCAGTGCATTGTTGTCTCTGGCCAGAAAGAATACATTTGTACATAAGCAATCAGATTTAACACGCGATGCCATTTGAAATGAACCTATAACAAACCTTGACATCATAAGCATACAATTCTTTCTCTCTAAACTTTGTTATCGTCTTCTTACTATGTAAATAACTTCAACCGCATCACCTTCCCCATATGAAACAAAATTAATTCTTGGAAGTACTTGTTACTCCCATTCATAATTTCGTTTGTAAGATAGTCTCCTAAAGTTACATTGCAGGACAAATAAGCTTGAGTAACCGATAACTAGTATAACTTTCTCTGTCTCCCTTATATTTATAAGAGCATCAATAGTAAGGCCCATCCCTAATTCTAGATTCAGAATGTAGGAGTTCATTTTGTAGAATAGTAAGGCTCAATTGGAGTTCCATGATGGTCCCAACCCACCCATAGGAGCTATAGCTTGGGCCCCATAATTTCTACATTCAGAATGTAGGAACTCATTTTGTAGAATAGTGAGGCTAAATTTGGAGTCCCAATTTCTAGATTCAAGATTTTAACATTATTTTTTACTAATATTCTCATACAGACCCAACCTATACTAGATTTACTTTTTTGGTTATAAATTTGGGTCTCGGGATGCATTTTTGAGCTCCATCTACTGATGATGCTCTAAGGAACTAGTAAAAATACTACTCTGTTTTCTTAAGAAAATTACTGCACAACACATCCGGGATTCTTCTAACTTAACAGCATTCATCCTTTCTGCTTTCTTCCAAACATTTCCAAGTGCGTATCCGATGTCTAATGCAAATTGAGCCCTAGCCCCTCCGCTTTCGAAATGTCTAACAAAAGCAATCGTTCTGAAGTAGCAAAATTGGACGATAAATAAAAGTGGAGAAAAGGAGAGGGATACCTTGTCGTGGTCGATCGCCTCCCAGGCGTCGCGGCAGCGGGCGACGGCGGCCTCGACGTCCCCGGTGTCGTCCCAGTAGAGCAGTTGCACGTGCAGGCCGGAGGAGGCGAAGAACATCCCGAGCTCCCGGGAGCCGGCCCCCTCCGCCGCCTCCCTCCCCCTGGCGATGGCTTCCGTGGAGGCCGCGTAGTCCCCCTCCACCGCCAGCGCCGAGGCCATCTGCGCCTCGAAGTTGGCGGTCCAGAGCAGCGCGGAGCGGGGGTCGACGAGCGCATCGTCGGCGGAGCGGAGGAGGGAGAGGGCCTTGAGGAGGATGGACTTCTGGGAGGGGATGGCGCCGACGAGGTGGTAGCAGTGGGAGAGGAGGGAGTGGGCCCGGAGCTTGAGGGGGAGGGCGGAGGGGACCGGGGAGAGGAGGAGGTGGGCCCGCTCGAGGTGGGACTTGGCGTGGTTGAGGTTGTGGGTGTGGTCGAGGAGGAGGGAGGCGGCGCGGAGGCGGGTGCGGATCTCGACGAGCGGGAGGAGGGAGAGGCCCCCCTGGAGGACCGACTCCAGGCACTTGATCGCCGCCGCGTGCTCGCCGGAGTCCTCGGCCTCGTCCGCCAGGGACCACAGGCCCTCCACCACTGCGTCCGTGCGCATGCTGCTGCTGCTGCTGCTGCTGCTGCTGGTGGTAGTGGTGGTGGTGGTGGGAGAGGAAAGAGGAAGAAAAATAGCAAGTGGGGAGTAGACTCTTGGAGTTGGACTAGTATTTGACACTATTAGTAATTTAGTATTTTAGGACAACACACATCAAAATTTGGTGTATTTGTGTTACTATATGTAAATGTATATGTAAATTTTGGTGTATTTGTATTAAGTATACGTATCCTGTATCATATGGTTATTAAGATGCTAGAAAAATAGGACATGCAAGTAGGGGCGTGCAAATCTCGGTTTTTGAACCAAAACCGATCCGAGCCGACCCCAAATATCATTTCGAGTCGGTTTTTAAAGAAGCGGGTCTAAATTCGGTTTTGGGTTATAAGAAACCGGTTTTTCGATTCGGGTGACGGATTTGGTTTCAGATCCCAACTCGAACTGAAAACCGATATCTGATATGTATATTTACTTCTATACCCTCTTCCATATATATAACAAAAAAAATCCTAAACCTAACTAAAGTTTCTCTTTCCTCCATTCTTCCTCATGCCGCATGCCGCCCGCCGCTAAGTGGCTTCCTCCTGCAGCCCGCCACCGAGTCATTTCCTCCCCCACTTCTAAAATCCCTCTCTTTTCCCACTTCTAAAATCCTTCTCTTTCCCAACTCCCAGATCTGAATTTTTCTTTTCCATCAATAATTGGAAGAAAGAAATGGACATTGCTCATACTGGCGGACGCAACTAAGGACGAGGGGACAGGGAGTCCGACGGCAGGGTCGGTTGGGACCATCACCAGCATGCTGAGGGTTTGCCATGGTAAAAATTTATTCTCCTCTTGATTTGTTCCTTTTTTCGAAATTAATAGTAATTCATACATTATTTTCTTCCGAAATTTTTATTATTGTTTTTTCTGGGATTAATTTTGGGTATCCCATGTCTCAAAATATCATATGTGTATGTTTGACAGCTTGAGGAAGTCTGCAGATCAAAAAATAATCATATATTGTGTTATAATTTATTTGATCTCATTTTCCCTCATTTTTGTATTTTGTTTTTTGGAATTAAGTTGGAATATGAGTTTCAGAATATCAAATTTGATTTTATTTAGGTATACATTTTTGTGAAGGACTTGCTCATTGTTCGGTTAAAGTCGAACCGACCGAAACCTAGATTTTTTATTCCGGTTCGGTTTAATGTTTTTGAAAAATCGGTTTTTGATTTAATCGGTTTTTAGATATACGGTTCGGTCTCAACCGAACCGAACCGTTGCTCACCCCTACATGCAAGTCATTCGTATTAAAGAGTACCGCATTGTGTGAGCAAATCATATTGAGATCGTACCTTACGGCAATACGTCGGCTCTCATACTTCGAATCGTTATAGGGAGCTTGAACCGGCACACATGACACGTGTTCCGCAAGACAAGCCGTGGGAAGATACAGTCCATGACGTAGTTGACTAAAAATTTTTGGAGGAACGGGGTATATTTTAGAAGGGAAAAATTATAATTTGAAAAGACCGGATTATATTTTTGAAGGTGGTAGTATCTACAATTTATTTTTAATAAGAAATAAAAAAAATGGGACGGTTATGGCTCCCTTTGTTAGTCCCGGGGCTTGATCAAAGATGGTAAAACAGAACAAAGATCTACGAAGATACAAATACCAAATAACCCGATTACAATATGGAGGAGGAAAATAGAGAAGAGAAGATCTCTCGTTCTTCCTTGCAAACGTGTTACAATTGGGACAGAACGAGTTACAATAATCTAGAGAGAGATGAGAAGAAGAACAATGCTGGGGTGTCAAAACACCATTGCTCAAAGCAAGATTCGCCCCACACGATCTGCTTCCAGGAACCAGCAAGTTTGAAGAACTTGTGGAACACTAGAAGTCACCTCTGTTCTGACTCCTCGGATGGACTTGCAATGGCGGTAGCAGCTCCCTCTCTCTCTTTCTCCTTTTCTGACTTGTATTTTTTGCAGTACCACAAAGGAGGCCAGAAGAGAGTATTTATAGAGAGAGGGTGGAAACCCTAGCCGCCTCTTCAGTTATGGAAAGATTGAATCAAATCTCAAAAGATAGCAACGAGATTTAATTCAAATCAAAAACATGTAACGCCCCAGTTCCAAAATACGTAGGACTAGGAACGTAGACATGCCAGCTGTATTCATACGAAGTATACTCTAATATATGAAACCCTCGTATGAATACATAAGCTGTAAAATGTAGTAGAACCATAACTAATCTCATCCACACAAAATAAATAATAAAAGATATCATATAATGATAAAGAATTGTCTTAATACAATATGTTGGGCGGAGACAAATCCACTACCAACAAGTAAAGGAAAAATACATGAAAAAAGAAATAAATTTTTGGCGAGCGAAGCGAAGACGATCCAAGTGCAATCATCCTCGAAGAAATAGCAGTGATCACGACTAGAGCTAAAGCACCTGCGAAAGACAACAACACACACCTGGCGAGATAACCAGGTCCTCAGAGGGACGTAATAAGACACATAATATCATGCCGATAACTGAATAAATAAAGCTCAACAGAAAACTACACAAATAAAGGTTCTTAACCATTCTATGTGAATATGCATTTGAAGACAATGTTCCACACAAGGGCTCCCGAAGCTAGAAATACGACACGTTAGCGTTTCAACCAAGGCACTAGTGGCGTCTAGAGAAAAGTAAATGCACGGCCCATTAGCACTCGAGCGAGAACTAAGGGGCATCTAGAGAAAAATAAATGCATGGCCACTAGCTCTTGGGTGAGTCACTAACGGCAGCTAGAGAAAAGTAAATACACTGCACATTTGTGTTTCAACCGAGGCACTAGTGGCATCTAGAAAAAAGTAAATAAATGCACGGCCACTAGTCTCTCGACTGAGTCACAAATGGCATCTAGAGAAAAGTAAAGGTGTGAAAGCCCCTGCGCCTAATAACTGTCTTCACCCTGGGGCATCTAGAGAAAAATAAATGCACGGCCACTAGCTCTTGGGTGAGTCACTAACGGCAGCTAGAGAAAAGTAAATACACTGCACATTTGTGTTTCAACCGAGACACTAGTGGCATCTAGAAAAAAGTAAATAAATGCACGGCCACTAGTCTCTCGACTGAGTCACAAATGGCATCTAGAGAAAAGTAAAGGTGTGAAAGCCCCTGCGCCTAATAACTATCTTCACCCTCCCCATACACTACTCGTGCCGAATCCATATTACGACATTCCTAATAACTACTAAGTCGCTAAGTCTTCTAGACAACCATAACTATTTAGCAGTTATTGCCTATCGTACGGCATGTGCGCACCGATGGCCAGTCGATACGTACGTCCGAGATCTATATGAGACTCGTGACTCGTGATACACAAGTGTCGGGCCAATGAATGCGACACAAACAAAGGTGGTCTCTTAACTCTAAGCCATATGCAACTAAAATATAATAATTTGCAAGTATAATTTATATTTTCTAGAATAAGTAAAAACATGCATGATATTGAGCAAGAAATTAAACAGTAAAGGCAAGGTGTCTTGCCTGGTAGAACGCCGGGTGTACTGCAATGATCAAGGGCATGAACTGCAACTTCGGTGCAATAGCTACACAAGGTGACCTCTAATGGTGGTACAGACAGTTCCATTGGGTCCATGACGGTCAAATTAGTTAGGGTGGACAGAAGGAAGGACAGAATTGACGAAGGAAGTATGATTAACGGCTTGGTCATGGACATGAGGATAATCGAAGGAAATTTGGTTATATATATATTAGAAAATATTTTATAATACTTGAAGGAGAAGAGAAAAATATGCTAGTAGTTAAAATATTTTTAGATAGATACATACTTATAAATAAAAATCGTTTTTAGGCCAAAAAAACATGGGGTGTGTAAAAATAGGATTTATAGGTAGAAAACAATATTTTATTATTAAAAAGTTAATTTAGATAATAGTTTGGAAAAATATCTAGAAATTTGTTTTATTATTTTGAAAAGTATATATATATTTTATCAGTTCGAAAATATTTCTAGGTAAATATAAATAATCTAGATAATTATTTAGGAGTTAAAATAAAACTGTGTTTTGAAATTATAGGCCAAGACAAACTTACTAGTTATATATAACTGTATAGATTATTATTATTTTTTTTTACAAGAAAATTTTGGAAAGATTTTTATATCTAATGATAACTATGAAAAGACAAATATTTTGGTACATATATGGTAAGAAAATATATGATTGGATTTCCATATTTACTTTGATTATATATTTATGATTGGACCCTTCATATAGTAGCTTTTCATATTATTGGGTTTCCAATTATGGTAAGCTAATTATGATTGGATTTCCATTAAATATATGATTGATTTATATTGGAAGTTTCCATATATATTGGTCTTCCATGTATGGGTTACCAAGGGCTTATAAAAGGGTGATGCATGCTAGTTGTAAAATCATCTCAAAACAAAGAGTGCTTTACAATCTTTGAGAGAGAGAGGATTAAGGACTATTGTGAAGGAGAGATTGCTTCGAATAGCATGGCAAGCATGTTATTCGAATTGAAATAGGCAAGCAGGCAAGCAATCTCGTGTTTGTTTTGTGGCGCGACTTCTTACCAAGTCGACGCACTCGCCCTTGCACCGACGCAAGGTGAATACGCCCCATTCCTTCCCTGTCATGTTATAAGTGTATCTCTAAGCAGGATCTATGTGTGCGGGACACGTATGTGCCTACACTTTCAACCCATCGTTCCTTAGCTATATGAAGGCCGTTGGCGTATCCGTGCCGGAATGGACTAAAGGAGTTCCTTACTTTCTTTTCTCTCCTTCTTTTCTCAAATTTGGTCGGGCTGCCCGATGTTTAATGGGTGGGTTGCGGTCCCAACAACCGAAACGTTCCCGCTGTATACCATTATTTGCGGCTTTTCCCATCTATAAGCGAGTGCTACTCGTCTTAAGGATGTGCGCCTACAAAGATTATTCATTTCCCTCCTAGGCCAAGCGGTTCCGGGACGCTCCGGCATTTAACCGTTTGGGAGAAACACTCGCACACGAGTTATTATCATATTTAATCTCAAGTCTATCCCATTTGACTATGCAATGCCCTTATTATTCAAGCAACCAAATTCAAACAACCAAACATAGTCTTGAGTCCGAGACTCAGACTTTATCATCTCGTATTCCTTCCAATTAACTTTCTATGTTCTTATATTTTGTACTTCGTTTCAATGTTCAATGGCATTATGCCTCAACTCAATGTTCCTCAACCGAACGACCCGAAGGTCTCGAACACCTTTTGAGGCATCATGTCATATCCGACAGTTCTGCCACATTCATGCCACAACTGTATTCCTTTGCAACGAAGCCATCTTTTATGATCTCGTGCACGTATGCACGTTTCGACCATATTCCGATGTTCTACAACTTAGTGTTCAATGTTCGGAGCTTGCGCGCTAGGGCATTTGCCTATTGTCTTTCGATGTTCTAGCCTTTCTAACTCGTGCGCAAAGGCACGGTATGGTTCGTGCACTAAGGCACTCGCCGAATACAGTTATTCCATGTTCTTGCGGCTTACGCTCCGAGGCGCTCGCCTTTGCGATATCCAATGTTACATAGCAACTCGTGCATTTGATGCACATTTTATTTCAATTGTACTAACTTAGTGTTCGACACACACTATGATTTATCTTTCGATCGGACCACGCCCGTGGCGTCGATAGGTTAACTTTTTAGCATACAATGATGCGTATTGACTTAGACATGAAGGAGTAGAAAGAAGAGTCAATCCTTCCACCTTGAGTCTATACGCCTTTGTCGTTTCACCGAGCCGATGCGGCTCGATTTCATAACTTCGTTGCACGGCCACTCTCCTAACTTAGCCATTCGAGCACTTCATGCTTCATTGAATTATATGTCCAATTTGGCTTACCGTACCCAAGTCCCAGTCCGTTGTAAGGCGATAATTTGGTTTCGCGGGCCCCTTACTAAATATGGCAAAAGATCGACCTCTAATATTTTTGTGTCAACGTATAACCTGTACATGAAACCAACTAAAATCAATACTTACATCGATTCGGACTTGCGCCTCGGTCGATTCGATTTCTTAGAATCTTCGAACCGATTCAACTCACTCATCCTTCGGGACAATGCGGCGCTTCGCATCGATTCAACTCGATGCATTCTTTGGGACAAGGCAACTTTTCGTATCAACTTAGTTCGATGCATTGCTCGGGACAACGTAACTCTCGTATCGATTCGCATCGATACGTATGATTCGGTCAATACGACTACGCGACTCTTTGAGTCAACGCCTCAGCGTAATGCGCCGTACGGAACGGGGCATTACAGAATATAACACTCAAAATAAGGTTCGTCCTCGAACCAAAACCAACACTCCAACTAAGTGTTTATAGATCGTTTCACGATCTCGTTCTACCAACGTTGTTCAGTTTCACACTATCTCGCAAGCTGTTTCACTAACATTTCAAAGTCTTTCCTGCAGCTCGATTTGAATTTGTATACAACTCGATTTTGATCCGTACCTATATTCAAGGCGTCCCGAAGATATATGTATTTCGACCAATTCCAGTGGTAGCAAATTGGAATAAAGCTAACAGGTAAATTTCAATCCTATGCTTGCCATCTCATACTCTCGATTGGACTTGGACTCTAGTGCTTGTTTTCGTAATTTCATTGCATATGCATATTAATACACATGCGATCATCCAACAAAAGTCAAGGCACATGATGTGATTCAAAATCGTATTTCTCACTTTGTAAGTTTCATCGGGACTATCAGTTCTATGCGTCGCATCAAGCTGTTGTGCACCCGATCACAACGAGTTCCCGCAACGCCTTGCGTTTGACGTCGCTACCTAACTATTTTCGAAGTCTTTCTATGCAACTTATCTCGATACGATTTCCTTATCAACATTCGGGACTACGCCCGCTAGGTTACTTACCTAGATACTGTGCTTAACTTCTCCTGACGCAACTCAAATTGACATTGCACAAAGGCCACAATCTATCCGACACAAATTTAATTCCAGTCGACGATGGTCAAGGCAATGATCGCCTTAGCACGAACGTCTTTACGACGCATCTTACATTTGATTTCCTAACGAGTAGAAATTCACTAGCCAAATTCCCAATTATCCATCTCGCAACATCGAATATAAGTTCGATTCACGCAAGCTCAATTACAAGGTGAATCTGAATCTAACAACATGACTCGTAAGTCATTCCCTTATCGTTTTCTCTCGTACAGAGCACGATTCTTACACTCGCCTATCCGAATCACCAAGTTCGTTGGTGAATTTTAAGTTCGATCGTCGATCAACATAACCATTCAAGCATTCATCCGACGGATACTCAAAAAATCTAACTGTATCATTCGCAATCGAAAGTTGTTCCAACAATTCTCGATCACCTAGACTTATCATCAACAAGCACCATGTTATATTTGTTATCGATGCAATCTCATATGCGATATCGTATGGGTCATATTACGATCTGCAACATTCGATTTGATTTGGCAGTCAAGTCTTCTAGGGTCAGCTGCCCCGAAGCTACGCTCGATAACTATGGATCATTACTGCAGGACAGTTTACTATGAACCATGCTATATCTTATTTCGGAGCCAAATCACGTTCCGACGATTCTACGCGACTACCCAATTTCGGACAAAACCATTTCTATCGGCGCAACTGATGTGCAACTATCCTCCGAGTATAGTCATGCACTACCGTCGATGATTTCACAATTTACGAAACATCTACTCGTATCGAGTTCGAGTCTTATCTTATTCGCGAGTCGACACACGAGATGCTATACGCATTGAACAATCGTCGATGACTTATAGTCTCGACTGGATAAATTACGAAGTTCATGATCAACCAGTTCGTTCCTTCTCGTATTATTACTTACAAAAACTTTGATAGCACAAGGCGCACTCTATTTTGTATTCTCATATCGTGCTTACGTTTTCTTACGTATCGATCTCAATACGTCGTATCAATTTTGGTAGCGTAAGGGTCAACTTTGAATCCGTTTCAACGTCAACTTAACTCGCATCGCATACATCCAAGTTCATAACGAACTTTTCCATATGCATCAACTTGTTTTCCGATTCGCCGCATCCCGCTATACTTTGATCGCGTAACTGAGTTATCGATTATCCAACATCGAACCATCAAGTCATACGATCTCGCCCTCTAAGTTTTGCGTGTTTTTCAGTCGTACTCAAATGAGTTTTGTCGTAACGTAACCAACTATCTCTTAGGCACTATTTACCCGCGTCAACCAACTTTCTCACCGAAGTTGCAAATCGTACGATCCGATTCTGACTCGCGTATTCTATCATTTTTGTCGAGATCGCAAGTCATGCGATTCGATTATAATTCGTATCGCCCAACATTTTTATCGAGATCGTAAGTTGTGCAATTCGATTCACCTCGCCCAACATTTCGATCGAAATTGCAAGTCGTGTGATTCGATTCGCCTCGCCCAACATTTCAATCGAGATTGCAAGTCGTGCGACTCATTTGTAAGTTCGAGTTTTCCCTTTCCCGTCGATCCGATTATTGCGTCAAGGCATAATCGTTCCGCTAGTCTCGGTCATCCGACCGACTTATCATTTTCGTCCGACGTATCGTTCATTGATACGAGTCTCGCCTTATCATCCTAACCGATTTTTCGAAGAACACTTGCATCAACATATCGTCATACAAATTTTCAATCGAGTCTCGGTACTCTCCCGTCCGTTGCGGACAAATCTTCCGCAATTCTCACAATACATCGATGCAATTCGTCACACAAGTGGTATACCATATACCACTCAGAATCGAGTCATTCATCGCATACGTGATATGGCATATACCACTCGAAAATCAAGCCATTTCCCTCACATTATACTTTAATAAACCAACACTCTCTTCCGACTCACGATTTCTACAGTGATCGTGCTTGATCACAACCGTAACTTTGATTAAATCACATCCGACACAACTCGGTCAATGTTCTCGTTTGCCAACATAAGTTTGGTGTACAACCGACGATTTGTTCTATCGATTTACGATTTCAATTTCTTTATGTTGCATCTCATGCAACGATTTATTTACAATCTCCTTTGTACTACGTGTGAGGATTAATTTGATATGTGTTACACCACATGCAATAATTTTACTTCCAACACGCGTTGCACATCGTGCAATGATTTATTCCCGACTTTCAAAGTCAATGCCCAAATCCGTTCAACGCATTCGGTATTGGCTTATCACTTTCATTTTAACGCATATTCACAATTAACTCGTTGCACTTCATGTATCATTTTATTTCTCTTTCAACATGTTACATTACAACGACATCTCAAATCGTATTTCACAATTTGTTGCACTTGCAGCAACTAACATTTTTACGGTTAGTTGCATTCAATGCAATATACCCTTCGCGACTTTCTTAGCAAACATCATGTAATTTCCAAAACACATGCGGCAAAATTACACGATTTGTATTAGACTTATTGTATGGAACATCCAGTGCGGCAACGAGTAGAGTCAAGAGTGATTTCAAGTGGTGGTGGGCAACTTTTTTAGAATTGTAATGAAGCGAGCGTCCAGAGGAAATTGAGCCTAGAGCTCTGATACCAATTTGTCACGCCCCAACCCGAAATCACCCGAATCATCGTCCTCGCAGGGGGCGTGATGCCGCACGAGCCTGGAGTTGCGCTCGTACAAGTCAAGATGACAAGTTCTCAAATGGTTATCTTTTGATTCGATATTAACAACGAAAGAAAAACAGAGTATACGAAATAATTCTCTTTATTGATATCCGAAACTGAGATTTCAAAGGCTTTCGATAGCCTAACAATATATGCCAGATTGGCTACAACACTTAGGTTCTCTCTTGCCCACAAAGGATTTTACCGTTCCATACATCATGCCTTCTATATCTCGGCCGTATCAATCATGTTGCATAGTTCGAGCGTCAATGCGATCGCACGCTTCAATACGCTTCGGCATTCCAAGCCTCAACGCGTTCAAGCAACGCTTCGCCAAAAGCAATCCATTCCCTGCACCATGCATGAAGCTGGTGGGGGATCAGTACGTTTGTCCTTGCATGTACTGATGCAATAATCTTCTTTCCAAACCGACGTTGTAGTATTTATGTTGAATCATGCAACTTAGCTCATAATCTTGCTATGTTCTCCTTAGGGTCAATTTCATGGCATATTCGAAAGCGTAAAGCATGTTAGCATGGCAAGCATGTTATTCGAATTGAAATAGGTAAGCAGGCAAGCAATCTCGTATTTGTTTCGTGGTGCTACTTCTTACCAAGTCGACGTACTCGCCCTTGCACCGACGCAAGATGAATACGCCCCATTCCTTCCCTATCATGTTATAAGTGCATCTCTAAGCAGGATCTATGTGTATGGGACACGTATGTGCCTACACTTTCAACCCATCGTTCCTTAGCTATATGAAGGCCGTTGGCGTATCCGCGCCGGAATGGACTAAAGGAGTTCCTTACTTTATTTTCCCTCCTTCTTTTCTCAAATTTGGTCGGACTGCCCGACGTTTAACGGGTGGGTTGCGGTCCCAACAACCGAAACATTCCCGCTGCATACTATTATTTGCGGCTTTTCCTATCTATAAGCGAGTGCTACTCGTCTTAAGGATGTGCGCCTACAAAGATTATTTATTTCCCTCCTAGGCTAAGCGATTCCGGGGCGCTCCGACATTTAACCATTTGGAGGAAACACTCGTACACGAGTTATTATCATATTTAATCTCAAGTCCATCCCATTCGACCATGCAACGCCCTTATTATTCAAGCAATCAAATTCAAACAACCAAACATAGTCTTGAGTCCGAGACTCAGACTTTATCATCTCGTATTCCTTCTAATTAACTTTCTATGTTCTTACATTTCGTACTTCATTTCAATGTTCAGTGGCATTATGCCTCAACTCAATGTTCCTCAACCGAACGACCCGAAGGTCTCGAACACCTTTCGAGGCATCATGTCATATCCGACAGTTCCGCCACATTTATGCCACAACTGTATTCCTTCGCAACGAAGCCATCTTTTATGATCTCGTGCACGTATGCACGTTTCGACCGTATTCCGATGTTCTACAACTTAGTGTTTAATGTTCGGAGCTTGCGCGCTAGGGCATTTACCTATTGTCTTTCGATGTTCTAGCCTTTCTAACTCGTGCGCAAAGGCACAGTATGGTTCGTGCACTAAGGCACTCGCCGAATACAGTTATCCCATGTTCTTGCGGCTTGTGCACCGAGGCGCTCGCCTTTGCGATATCCAATGTTACATAGCGATTCGTGCATTTGATGCACGTTTCATTTCAATTGTACTAACTTAGTGTTCGACACACACTATGATTTATCTTCCGATCGGACCACGCCCGTAGCGTCGATAGGTTAACTTTTTAGCATACAATGATACGTATTGACTTATACATGAAGGAGTAAAAAGAAGAGTCAATCCTCCCACCTTGAGTCGATACGCCTTTGTCGTTTCGTCAAGTCGATACGGCTCGATTTTATAACTTCGTTGCACGACCACTCTCCTGACTTAGCCATTCGAGCACTTCGTGCTTCATTGAATTATACGTCCGATTTGTCTTACCGTGCCCAAGTCCCATTCTGTCAAAAGGCGGTGATTTGGTTCCGCGGACCCCTTACTAAATATGGTTAAAGATCGACCTCTAATATTTTTGCGTCAACGTACAACCTGCACATGAAACCAACTAAAATCAATATTTGCATTGATTTGGACTTGTGCCTTGGTCGATTCGATTTCTTAGAATCTTCGAGCCGATTCAACGCACTCATCGTTCGGGGCAATGCGGCGCTTCGCATCGATTCAACTCGATGCATTCTTTGGGACAAGGCAACTCTTCGCATCAACTTAGTTCGATGCATTGCTCGGGACAACGTAACTCTCATATCGATTCGTATTGATACCTTTGATTCGGTCAATGCGACTACGCGACTCTTTGTGTCAACGCCTCAGCGTAATACACCGTACGGAGCGGGGCATTACAATAATAACCCGTTGCGGTACACTCAAGTCACATGTCACTTCTTTGCTTAACATGATTGTGGCCCGACGTGGTGCACCTTTAACAAGTACTCTTAACATGATAGTGACTCGTCATGGTGCACTCCAAACAAGTAACCTGATATGACATGACATGAACCATGAATACTGTTACGACGGCTTTATTGGCTTACAAGTAATGAATGATTTAGACAACGTGGGTATTTCTTTTGAGTGTGTTTGTACAAGCTACATGTCATGTATTGCATCAGGTCTAGGACATGAATTCCTGATTTTCTACGATCAGAGATTCATACTGAATCTGGCTAGGATTAATGACTAGATTGATCTAGTAGCTCATATAGATAGAGATATTTCGGCTACAAGCAATCCCGTTATCTGGGCGCCTTTCCTGATGGACTTGTAGCCTGCCGTCGAGTAGGACGCATTTCCAGCCCACTGTCATATGGGGTACTTGAAATAGGTAATATGCACACTGTCATGTGTTGCACCCCCAAGTTACCTAATAGGGTACATTTGTCTCCTGGGCGATGTATCCACTATAAATGCTTGTAACTTGCGTCTGGATAACCTGGATAGTCTGCAGGGATTGTGGCCATAGGAATATCTCATTGCATCTTGCTAGTAACTAGGCTTGTGATAACCCTAGTTAGTTAAAGTATCAAGTCGTACTCTTTGCTTGGCCGTAAATGTTGGATGGTGTCCTATCTTGTCTAGTCTTGCTTAGATCCAGTACATAGCTATCTCATGACATGCTTGCTAATGCTTTACTTTATCGATAATTGGTTAGAGACTAAGTTCTGTTCAGGTGAAGGGTTACAACCCCGATCCTTATTTGGTTTACGGGTTGTAACTTACCTACCGGAATAATCCTTTAGTTATCTTATCGTTTATCACCCTGTTTTCTCTAACTCATGCCTTTTGTTGTTTCAATTACGTCCTTATGTGCTAATATGCTGGTTTTAGTTCCTAAGTGAAGCCTTCCTTGTGGCACTTGCTCTTTCTGGGGTCTGACCTAGCTGGTTTTGTAAGGCCAGATTTCGGAGCAGCACCCGAGGTTCTACCTGCATTCCAGCCAGATGGTGACCACTAGAAGAAACCCTGGCAACGAGTGGGTTTTATTTTGCTCTCCCGCTCTATTGTAAAATTATTCTTTTGAGGCGTTTAGCCGCCGAGCAAGTGTTAGCTCGTGTTGAATACTTATATTTCTTGTCTGCCTACGGGCTGTAACATGATTAACAAATCCTATGGTTGATAATGTATGACTGAAACTCTTGCTAGTCCTCACATTTTGTACGACTAGCTTCATGATCATATGTATATGAAATGTATGGGATGCCTTACTATTGAATATCTGATGGTCTAACATCTTGTGACTATTATTACTTGCTTGAGATTGAGACACTAGGCTTGTTCTTGACTATAAGAAACTGATGGCTTGTAGATAAACTCTCATATATCTAGACAGTCGTGACCGTATATGGAGGTGGAATACACTTATATATACCTAGCTGGCTGTGTCTGTCTCCGCTCTCCAGTATTCTGGATCTGGGGCGTGACACGGTTTAAGTGATGGCCCATGCATGGTCTTGTAAATCAAGATGTGTGAGGGTTTTACCGGATAGATGTCTCAATCAGCACTCGCCTTTGATCTCTACTCGTGTCTTCAAATCTTCCTGAAATCTTGACCTGATCACATGCTTATATCCTCGATCTATCTTGGTCCTTTCTTATTGTCCCCTATGTCATTGTTTTTCAGTGGCATTGTTCCTGGTCCTACCGATCAGTAGGGAGGAGCTCAACCAGCACCTCAGCAGCAACCTGGAGACCAAGCCCAACACTTAGAAGCAGCCTCCCGAGTCATGCCTTTCGGAGATCATGAGCCGCCAGTTCAGCCGGTTCAACCAATCCAGCCTACAGAGCCTGATAATGGAACCTTGGTAGGACTTATCCGAGAATTACTTGCATCATAAGATCGTCAAGGTGATGCCCTATACCAGACAGTATAGACAGCCATGGACAGAGTTGGTTATCAAGGTAACAGTGCAGCCAACAACTTCAAGCGCATGAACCCTCCCTTCTTCTATGGTAGTGAAGATGCTATTGCAGCTGATGCGTGGCTTCAGGACATCGAGATTATCTTGGATGCAGCTAAGACTCCAGAAGGAGAGAAGGTAGCTGTAGTGTGCCTACAGTTATTGGACCTAGCCTGCACCTGGTGGGCGATGTTAGCAGTTGGATTGGCGACGCCTGTCCCATGGGCGATATTCAGTGACAAGTTCCAGACCAAGTATTTTGATGCAGTGGCTCGACATGATCTGCAGACGAGATTCACCAATTTGAATCAGATGAGCAGGACGGTCGATGGATATGCGGCCATATTTTCTAGACTGAGTCGATTTGCTCCAACCTTGGTGGCAACCGAGTTGGATCGAGCGCAGCGATTTCAGCAGGGACTTCACCTAGAGATTATCCTAGCGGTGCAGCAGTTTGAACATCAGACTTTTGATGCTATCTTGAGGGCGGCTAGGAAGCATGATTATACATCCCAGAGAATAATAGATCGAACCGGAGGACGGAAGAGTCCCATAGACAGATGAGTCTGTCCTCAGTACCAGCCCCGGCAGCTAGGGCTTTGACAATTGGAGCCCCCAGGAGGATGACCACAGTTTTGTCGATTCAGCACTCGACACCGACGTACCCTCAGCCGCAGAAGCAGAAGAAGTCTCCGGCAATAGGCTGCACTCATTGTGAGAAGCCAGGACACGTTGTTTTGGAGTGTCGCAAAGCACAGGGATTGTGTTTGGCTTGTGGGACACCGGATCATAAGATAGGGTCCTATCCGAATAGAGCCAGCTCATCGTCAGCGAACCTAACCAGTCCATCGGTTAGGGCACCAGCACCAGCACCAGTATAACAGCAGTATCAGCCTCAGAGGCCATTGTCGCCTCAGGAACAAGCATTCCAGTAGCAGAGGCCACAGCAGTATGCCCAGGTCCAAGCTCAGATTCAGAACCGGCAGAGAGGTTTCTAGAAAGATGTCTTCCTTCTGCCTCATGCTTTTAAATTCCTTGCTTGCATGAATGATCGTTTGATTGGTTGCTAGTCGTAGATTGCTTATGCTTTAGTATATCTTGTCCCGACATCTCTAGCCTCTTGATTAAATTCTGAGGACATAATTCTTTTAAGGTGGGTAGAGTTGTCACCTCCGTTTTTCGTTGTACGTATTTCCAGTATACGTGTACGGAATCCTGACCCGTAGTTAGACTTGTCTTGCTTAGCTTGATCCTGGTTTAATCTTGCCTTGGTTTATTTTGGGTTCATCCTGGTTCGACTTGGCTTGGCTTGGTTTTGGTTTGGCTTGGTTGGGTTGGTTCAACATGTAACCCCCCCTCTTTATAAGCCACCAACCCCTTTCTTTCTTCTCATTCACTTCTTCATTCACTCCTTCTTCCTTATAACTCTCTCCACCTACCAAGAGCTTAGGCAACTGCAACTTGCTTCATGAAGGAACTCCATTTTTGTTGTTCTATTATTTTCTCCACATGATTCTAAGACACTTTAGAACTTGGCATTGTTTATTTTTATGGATTTTTTCTTGTAGATTTAAGTTTGTTGCATTTTTGGATTTTCTGGATTTTGATCTCCCAAACTTTATTATTTTCAAGTTTTGATTGTTCTATGTTGTAGAAAATTCGATTTTACCCAAAATGGACCTTTAAAAAGTTAAATTTCGACTTGTTTTGAAAAAGTTATGGCCAAATGATTATTTGGTCATCTTCTATGTTCATCTGGCCGCATGTCGCAGTTGGTCCGCATGATGTCGCGAATGGGCCGCATGAGCCGCATGTCGTAGTTGGTCTGCATGATGTCGCGAATGGGCCGCATAGGGCGCATGTCGCAGTTGGTCCGCATGGAGGTCGCGAATGTGCCGTATGAGCCGCATGTCGCAGTTGGTCCGCATGATGTCGCGAATGAGACGCATGAGCCGCATATCGCAGTTGGTCCGCATGATGTTGCAAATGGGCCGCATGAGCTGCATGTCGCAGTTGGTCCGCATGATATTACGAATGTGCCGCATGAGCCGCATGTCACAGTTGGTCCGCATGATGTCGCGATTGGGCCGCATGAGACGTATGTTGCAGTTGGTCCGCATGATGTCGCGAATGGGCCGCATAGGCCACATGTCGCAGTTGGTCCGCATGGATGTCGCGAATGTGCCGCATGAGCCGCATGTTGCAGTTGGTCAGCATGATGTCGCGAATGTGCCGCATGAGCCGCATGTCGCAGTTGGTCCGCATGGATGTCGCGAATGTGCCGCATGAGCCACATGTCGCAGTTGGTCTGCTTGATGCAGCATGTGCCGCATGAGGCCGCATGTCGCAGAATAGGCCGCATAGTGCCTGTTTTGGCTATTTTACGTCTTAATTGCATGATTTGTGGCCAGAATTTCTTTCAACTCCCAACATGAAAGTTGTAGATCTTTTCCTTGGCTTCAAGAATATGTTATTAGTTATTTTATGCAAGTTTGTCTCATTCATGATAATGTAAGGATAGAACACAATAGTGGTCCGTTGTGGTGCACTCTTAACAAGTAACCTTTACATGATAGTGACCCGTTGTGGTACACTCATAAAGTATGTCTTTCTTCTTTGCTTAATACGATAGTGACCCGTTGTGGTACACTCAAGTCACATGTCACTTCTTTGCTTAACATGATTGTGGCCCGACGTGGTGCACCCTTAACAAGTACTCTTAACATGATAGTGATCCGTCGTGGTGCACTCCAGACAAGTAAACTGATATGACATGACATGAACCATGAATGCTGTTGCGACGGCTTTATTGGCTTCCAAGTAATGAATGATTTGGACACCGTGGTTATTTCTCTTGAGTGTGTTTGTACAAGCTACATGTCCTGTATTGCATCATGTCTAGGACATAAATTTCTAATTTTCTACGGTCAGGGATTCATACTGAATCTGGCTAGGATTAATGACTAGATTGATCAAGTAGCTCATATATATAGAGATATTTCGGCTACAAACAATTCCGTTATCTGGGTGCCTTCCCTGATGGACTTGTAGCCTGCCGTCGAGTAGGGCGCATTTCCAACCCACTGTCATGTGGGGCACTTCTTAAAATAAGTAATATGCACACTGTTAGCTCGTGTTGAATACTTATATTTCTTGTCTGTCTATGGGCTGTAACATGATTAACAAATCCTAGGGTTGATCATGTATGACTGAAACTCTTGCTAGTCCTCACATTTTGTACGACTAGCTTCATGATCATCTGTATATAAAATGTATGGGACGCCTTACTATTGAATATCTGATGGTCTAACATCTTGTGACTATTATTACTTGCTTGAGATTGAGACACTAGGCTTGTTCTTGACCATAAGAGACTGATGTCTTGTAGATAAACCCCCATACATCTAGACAGCCGTAACCATATATGGAGGTGAAATACACTTCTATATACGTAGCTGGCTGTGTCTGCCCCCGCTCTCAGTATTCTGGATCTGGGGCGTGACAGGGAAGCTGACCCTTAGAATATGAGCATCGCGGGCCTTCATCTAGACGGCTTCGACGCTGATAATGAACACGGTCCAGTCTACGTATTGGGCAAAGTTGACCCAAAGTTTGATTGTCGGCATCATGTTCTTCCGACAAGAGTCCACTTGCACAGATTCGGGGATGCTAGAAGGTAGTCTTAGATACGCCTGGCGGAAGCACTCAATATAGGCCCGGACTGAGTCCTTCTCCTTCTGGGTAATCTCCATAAGAGAAGACATAGTCATATCTTTTCTACCATCATAGAATCGAGAAAGGAAGAAACGCTTCAAATCCCCGAAAGAAGATATAGAGTTATCAGGGAGGCTGTAGTACCAATCATAGGCAATCCCTTTCTGTGCTTCGATGAATAGAATTGTGAGTAGGACGTCCTCTTTCGACAGGTGCTCCGTCATGGCATAGAAATAAGTCAGATATTGACGGAAAGACTCATTCCCGTCAAATGGTATTAGTGACTGTGATTTATAATTGGGGAGGATAAACCACATTGTTTCACTCAGGAGGATAAGGTTGTTATATCCCAAGCTTTTGGCATTCCTCTTGTTTGTCTTGTACCTCGAAGCAATAGCATAGGTCTCTCACCAGCTCGAACAGGTCTTTAGTAGAGCTAGGAGCAGGTGATTGAGGCAAGGTACGATGTTCAGCTCCCGAAGGAGCTGATGTCCGAGGCAAGGTTTGATGACCTGACCCCGAAGATACCCGCTAAGGGGTATGTTTGATTCTCCATTGGCCCCTGGATCGGGACTAGCAGATATAGGAGCCCTTGTCGAAAGTTGGGAAGTCAGGGTATTCTGAATCTCGAACACGACTTGGACTAAGGACTACATGGTGATGGAAAAGGTTTGAAGACCCGCTTCCAAAGTGTCCATATGACGCACGATCCGGAGCTGAAGCATCTTCCTTGCCACCCCCTTCATGTAGATATGCATGATATGGGTCAAAGTGGATGGACTGGTCGATGCTTCACTTTCAGCCTCATTTTCTTGCAAAAAGGTTAGCAAAAGAGCATTCTCTTCTGAATCTTTGAATTGGCTACCCCCAGCCGGATCGGTGTTAGTTGCCTGACAGATACCCCCATCTTTGAACGAAGGGTTGTTGTGGACAACCGGGGTCTGACTTACCCCAACCTGTACTATCAATGCAGTCCTCATCTTCAACCGGGTATTCTGGAATACCCTGATCATAGGGACTATTGCTTTATTCCCCCTCGGTCGGCTTTTTGATTAACTTGCCGTATTTGCTTTTCTCCCGGGTACAGAAGAACTAGAGGTGATGTGGCACAAGACGACTAAGAGTTCTTTCACATCGTTAATTGCTATCCTCTTTTCGAGATGATGTCGAATTGGTGTAGCAGATTGCAGACGCTGGAACACGAACTGCGTTGGTGATGGGGCTACTGTTTTACAACAACAGCAATTGATGGTAATATTAGCACAAGTATGCCCGACGAAGGATGAGTTGTGTGTAGTACTTGTCTCTCCCGCTTTGCGTTTGTGATTAACTACATTACCCAAATCGTGCAAGGGGAGGTCCTCACACTCACTTCATGCACACGGCCAAGCTTTGCGCATGGGTGTGATTGAGGACAGTAGGATCCCTGACTCACTTCATACATATGGAATACACCTAAATCGTGAGTGGGAGTATTGTGTGGGAGGCCAACTCCATATGCACAGTTAGACTGCATGTATGAGCCTGTCAAAATGTTTGCCCCCTGACTTGGTTCTTGTGCATGAAATACGCCCAAGTGATAAGTGGACTTTAAAGACTGATTTGCTTTGGGTGCAGAGGCCGCAGAATCAGTCCGATATAGTCTACCATCGGCCACGCGCATGATAGTTAGAACGTGACTTTGGTCTACTGCTGGCATAGCACGTTGAGCGCGTAGCGCTCATGCCGCCTTAGACTTCTTTGTACTAGCCCACGAAGGCGCGTAATACTCAGAGTCCAAATTTTTCTTGCTAGAATGGCAAGTGATCCTGTCAAAGATAGAAGCCTTCTTAGGTGCAATCGACCTCATGCGCGAGCGGGTAGATGTGCCTACCTTCTTCTTCCTCTACGCCTTGGACTGGGCATGGGCAGTTCGAAAACTAGAAACAATGTCTTGCTCCCCAGTCCCATGCACCGTTGGTGGAGTGGCCTTGCTATCAGCAGCAAGGAAAGACTTCACAGATGTAGTAGTATGCCCTGGGTCTGCTGTGCTCTGTTCACAGTCTTCTTGGTGTCGACGCACAGCATAGTGCCTTTGGGTACCTAGACTCGGCGAGTCTTCTTCAACTTTGGCAGTCACTTCGAAGGACTCGCGCTGCCTTTAGAGAGGAATTCTTCATAGGCTTGTTGGTCGAAGCGCACAACCATCATCTTTTGCGAACATTCGAGCTTGTTATCATTGGATTGTGTCACCGCCTTCTCATTAGAAGAGAAAAAAGTCTCCAGCAGAGTCGCCACATTGTTTGCGATTAAAATGTGTGAAATAAACTTTTGTAAAATAACAAAAAGAATATAGTACAATTACGGATTCGATGGAATCCTTCGAGTATACTTTTGTTTTTATCTAGAAACTTTATGATGATGGAGATTAAACTTCTTTTACCCCATTGACGATCCGACGACGATCGAGAGAAAACTACAAGCCTCCTATTTGATTTGCAAGGAGAACAACAATTTGGCTCTTTGAAGTGTGGGTGATGCACTGTGTGTGAAATGAAGGAATGATCCTTCTATTTATAGCTGATTAGTGGAATGATCTACTGCTGCACGTAGGGATGCTACGCTCATAATCTGTTAGGCGCAGGGGCGCTACACGTGATCTTGGGAGTGAATATGCTACAACTGCTCTCTGGGTTGCGACTGAGCCGCGACGTAGCGTTTGTTGGGATTTACTTGTTGCTGAAATCCAGGGTGGTTAGCACCCATTCGCGATCATGAATGGCTCAATGACACGTGGTGCATGTACATTGCCCACAGATCTTGCTCTGTTGGAGTAAAAGAACTTCTTATGCCGTGATTTGGCACATGAAGACTCCTTTTATAAAGATTAAGTGTTTTGGGGGCATAGGGGGTGACCCTATGCTAGAGCTTGGCTTGATGAAGTACTTCGGCGTGGGTGATATTCCACGTGGCATTGCAATGATGTGGACTATCAACTCAATTTTTAAAGTACATTGGCTTCTAGTGGCGTAGGTGAGGGCTATGCCCATGCCAGCTGTTTAGCGTCTCCATAATTTCTGAGTTGCCATCATCAAAGCATGTCTGCACTCTTCCCAATGCATTCATGTTGGAAGTTGAATTCAATGTCAGAAAGCATTAAATGTACCTTGGTTGGAGGGAAGCTGAAGTAAAGAGTGTAGTCATCAAATGGCTACCCCTTCCAAGGGCGTAGCTAGTCCAGGGGTGTAGCCACTCCAGGTGGCGTAGTAGCCTTGCTGGCGTAGTGGCCTTGCTGGTGTAGTGCCTGTGCTGGCATAGTAGCCTTTATCACATCGAGATTTGGTCAGCTTTTCTTTAAGTGTTGCCGCTACATGTGGCGTGGGCTCGAAACGCTGACTAAATCAATTCTCGAAGTGGCAAGTTCATTGCCATTAATAACAAATTTATCACATTAAAGACAGGTCTATTGCCACTAATACGAGATTCATTACATTGACCTCGGGGCTTTTGATTGACTTCCATGTGACGTAGTTGTAGGGCTATGCTGCTGTCTATAAATAGGAGCTTTTTTTAGAAGTCATTGCTCACTTTCTCTTGGCACTCCTCCTTCATGTCTGACCCTGGCTTAGCCTTGGGTGGTCGTGAGCCTTGTCTGTAAACCCCCTAATTTTTGTTAATATTTTTATTATTATTTTACTTAATACAAACTTCCAGTATTTTTTGGACTATTTTACTGCCTATAGGTTTGTTAATAATTTGGTAGCAAATGCTATATGATAGGTATACATAGATAAACGCTTACAGGTTATTTGCTAATAGTCAGAAAATATTGATTTTCTATTTTTGAAATGTTTTCAAGGAACCTTATTTTAATCTACAATATTTTCAAACAATTTGTTTTTCTTATAATAGCAGTAGCAGGTAATAGCTACACCCTATGTAAATATAGGTAAATCTTGTCCCAAAAATGTTCTAGAATATTTAGAAATGATTTTTTTAATTTTTGATTTTTCTATAATTTTTAGTGTAACTATTGTCACGATCCGCTACCCAAATTTTTGGGCCGGGTCGAGCCATGTCCAGCCTACGCTTGGTTAAAGCGTAGTAAGCTATTCTAAGAGATAGACAAAATGGTACTAAGTATGCAACCAAACATATATTAAAGCATTTTAAAAGTTCATCACAACACAGCATTTATTGACGAAAACAAATAAGTTCTATAGGTTATTACACTTTCAAAGTAAGAACTGGAGACAAGGTCCAGTAACCAAGTAAAAGTTGTAACAACTCAAAGCCTAAGTCTAAAACAGGAAAGACAACTAAGCAATATTCTCCACCGGGGCCTCTTCTGAAGCAAAGGCCAGGTCCTCTAAGGCAGTCCCGTAGTAAGTATCACATAACATTTCTTCCTCGGATAGTGTACCTACCACGTTATCCTGTCAAGACGGGAGCAAGTACTGATTCTACAAACAGAATATACTGAGCATGAAATGAAAAGAGATGTGTAGGTCCTAAAAAATCAAGTTGCACACATCAACAAAGTCATGAAGATCGAGAAATACATCTTTCAAATGAACTGCGCAGACATCAGATTGCACAGCATACAGATTGTGCAAACTAGACTGCGCACACTCTCAAGCGTGCAGGCTGACGTGGCAAAAGTCATCATTACCTGACACAATCAAATCTTCTGACAGCTGACAACACGAAGAACAAGGAGACTGTTCGTTTATTGTGCCGCACAACACTCGAGAACGGCTGGACAGCTGGCAGCACAATCAGAGACAGCACAATCAGCCAACCAATCTGTTGCACAATCCATTCTTGCGCAAACTAATGTCAGCACAATTCATGTTGCGCATTCCATCAATATAACTGATCAAGTACACGTGGCACTCATGCCATCAATAGCTCATTACGTGGCAACCGTCTACACACGATCATGCGCAATTCAGTCAAAAGTTGCCATGTGTCCAAGACAGTTGGACCACGATCCAATAACTGCCTGCGCAGTTCACTGTTGCGCAATCCAATTGCTGCGCAATCCAATTGCTGCGCTATAAATAGAGTTTCAAGTCTTCATTCAGAGAGATCAGACAATAAAAGTTCAGAAATCAGAGAGTTCAGGAGTTCTTGCCAAAGTGCTGCTGCATTCTTCCGAGGCTTTTACCTTCAACTCTCCGAGGCTTTTGCCTTCAAGTCAACTTCAGAGGCTATCGTCTTCAAAGTTCACATCGTCCAAGGGATAAAGCAATCGTCTTCTAGATTGGATTCCTAAAGTTGTACCTTTCCCAGAATTTTTGTAATCTTTATAAAGTTTGTATCAATAAAGTTTTAAACTTTTGTTTTTGCAAACAAAATGGCGACTCTGCTGAGGACGACTTTCTCCTCCGACGAGGAAGTGACAACTCAATGTGACGTAGCGTCTATCGGGAAGACGCAGAAGATGTTGGTTGTGAAGATCAACCAGACAGCCTACGAGGCCATGATCAACTCCAAGACCACTTCTCGTACTGCAACCACTTCTGCCACAAGCAAAGTGCGCCCAGTGTGGGCCCCAAAGACTGCTGTGCAGTCTATTGATGCTGCCAGCAAGACTCCTGCACAGTTTGCCAGCAAGGCTCCTGCGCAGTCCAAGGCTTCTGTCACCAAGCCTGCTGCACAATCTGCCTCTGCCATTGCTACGCAGTCTGCTACTTCTTATGCTGCCTTATCAAAGTATAAGACTCCTATGTCTCTGGCGCAGTTAGCTGCCAATCTTCCTGCACAAACCAACACTCCAGCAACCAGAGTCTACCATAGGCACTCTGTGGAAAGAACTCCTGATGCGAAAACCACAGTCTCTGTGGCCAGAACCAGTGCGCCATCCACCCATGCGCAAATCATGCCTGCGCAATCCAAGAGTGACAGCCTTTTGGCTAAACTCTCTTCTTCTCTCAACAAAGAGAAAAGCTCTGCTCCTCCTCCCAAATACACTGTTGCTTCGAAGCAATCCACTGGGGGTAGTCCTTTGGCTATTCCTCTTCCTCCTCAAAATAAAGGAAAAGGCTCGTTGGTCTTTTCTCAAACTTCCTTGTCCCATGACTTGGAAGACAACAGAGGGAAACGCTCTTTAGCTAACCCTTCTTCACAAAACAAAGGAAAAGGCCCTTTGGTCTTTTCTCAATATTCTTCAGTTTTTACTGTAGAAGATCAATCTGAACGTGCCTCGGCACCAATCAGTACTAGAACTCTTTCAAACAAGGATTCTTCTTTCCTTCATGACAATAGAACTTGTACTGATCAAAGAGGTATTCTGCCTACTCCGGTAGCAGAGTTCCAAGACCTCCCAACTCTCAAGATATCCCGCTCAAGATAAGGAAAACTGTTGGTGTCTCAAACAGAAACCCCTGGGGGTGAGTTTACAGATCTAAGGACTTATCTCAACAGGCCTACTTCGGCGAAACGCAAACAGCCAATGCCGAAGATCAAACATCAAAGATAAACTTCCAAGGTCAAAGATCCCGACACTTATGCTAATGAAGTGAGCACTTCCCTGTACACTCAAAGGATTAAATATTTAAAGAATCGGAATCATATTCCGAACATTATCAAAGAACAGATCCCTCAGAGTTTTTCTCGTCCTGCTGTTGTTCCCGATCTCCGAGAACATCTCAGGAAAAAGCTGGACAACGTCTCAACACCTCCAGTTCAACCATCTGATCATCATTGCAACCACAAAGTCATCATCCAATGTTGTTGTCAAACAACAAAATGATCTGTCTTCGATCGTTTGACTTTTGCAAACTCTGAAGTAGCGTCAGAGGAAGACGAAGTCTTGTACGCTTCTGTCAACATGACTTCCCGAGACACTGGGGTAGAAAGTGCTCCAAGCACGGCAAACCTCGCCGACCAAGCCAGCGGTATCTAGATTTACTTCAAGAATCTTCTGAAGAATATTTCGACATACCCGATCCGAAGCCGAGATACAATCGGTCAAAGGAATCTTCCTCAAGATCCTTCGGGTTATCTTCATACTTCTCAGTTAGGAGACGACTCTTTCTCCGACTATGATGCATACAGCGAAAGCTCTGAACAGACAGTATCTTCCACTGTACCAAGAGAAGTCACGGCTTACATTGTCAATGAGGATCCAGATGCTTCAACTTCAGCAAATCAAGAACAGCGAATTGCTGCACTTGAAGACAAGCTAAAAATCATGGCTGAAATGGTTGCTAGTATGCATTATATCATAGTGGCACAACATGCCACACCACCGACTGTACCTGCTGCGAGTTCGGAGATCATATCATCTTCGGTACCTGTCAATGCTGGGCTGGGGGTAGTGTCTCCTCAAATGCCTCCTGTACAAGTACAAGTTCAAACTACACCAAGTCAGTCAGGGGCTGGGGGTAGTGTTTACAACGCTGTTCCTCCTCCTACTACTCTGACTCAACCTACTCCTTCTTCATCATCTGAGGATGCCAATGAAGCTGTCAAACTCTTGTGAACCTAGTTCGAAGCCTTCAAAGAGAAAGACAACTTGCAAAGATTGGAGATCAAGCAGCCCTATCCAGTTGAATGGAAAGAAGTCCCGTTCCCGCCAAAGTACAAGATCCCAACGATCTCTTTGTTTGATGGCAGTACTTCTTCTAGCCAGTTCATCAATCATTTTAGGGTAATGACCGTTCAACTCCAGCCAAATGACGCTTTTCTTACCAGAGTGTTCGTCGGTTGTTTAGCCGACGTAGCATACGACTGGTACAGAAGTTTCCCCGATGGTTGTATTACTTCCTTCTCAGGTCTCAAGCAAATTTTCCTGAAATGGTTCTATGAAGGATTCAACGACATGACTATGTTGGCTCTCAACAAAATCAAACAAAAATACAATGAACTGCTGAGAATTTCATCGAACGGTTCTGCCGTGAAGCCTTGAAGATGCCTCCCGGAATTCCAGCTGCTGTCACTATTGATACTTGAAAGGCAAATCTTTTGCCTATTATCAGTATGTGGACAGGATCTACTCAGTTCCAAGATTGGCCCTCTTTCATTGTCAACGCAAAAGCTGCTGAAGTTAGCGCTGACAAGTTCAAGCAATTGGGGGTACAGATGTCTAACCCCGACCGGGATGAACACCAGACATCAGGTGGTGGCAATCGCCAGAACAACCGCAAAGCAAAAGAAACTTTGAACATCAATCTGAACAAGAATAAAGAATCTTTGGCTGTCAATGTGGCTCCGCCTACATCCACTTCTACTCCTTCTGTACCTCCACCGAGGGAACCTCGTCCGAAAGTAGAATATTCCTTCGACGAGAATGACACTGCAAGCATCTTTGATTGCTTACTCAAAAGCAACAAGATTCAACTCCCAGACCCAAAGAAACCTGATGAAGTCGGTAAGACAGATCATCCTAAATATTGTGTCTACCACAGGTTTATTGGACACCCTACTCGAGCATGCTACGTGCTCAAGGGCAAAATTTAAGAGCTTGTCAATGCTGGTGTCGTCACTCTACAGCAAGACGAGAAGACTGTTACTACAAATATGGTTTCAGTCCAGTTTGGTGACTTCCCTCCGCAGATGGTACCGTACGGTGTCATTCCTATTCCCAAAGCTACTCTTGAGATCGAGAATTTCCCGCCTCCACCAAATGAAGGTCTTATTCCCTTGTCTCTTGACAATAGCAAAATTATGTGGATCCATCCAGATCTTGCTTCAGAGTTCGAAGTTTCCTCTTCTTCTAAGAAAAAAGACCGCTCCAAAAGCAAGACAAAGACTTGCAACATGGTGTCTTTTGACCCCATAGTTGATGAAGAAATTCTGCTAGGCACCAGATCAGGAAAAGCCTACTTGAAGGAGTATCCTGAAACTCAAGAGAATCCTGCTTCTTCTTCTGAACCTGCTCCAGTACAATCTACTTCCTCTAAAAAGATTCCTTCCATATCCTCACCAGTTGTAGTACCTATTCCTCCCAAGCCGGTGGTTGCTGACAAAGGCAAGCAACAAGTCCGCTTTGACAAACTCCTGAAGAAATCATCTCCTACAGGACTTGAAACGCCGTACAACTTTGATATATTGGCTCAACTAGCCAATACACCAGCTAGGCTATCAATCTTCGAGCTCTTGCGCCTTTCCAAAAAGATTCGAAAAACTCTGAGTGAAGCCTTGATGCAGGCTGAAACTTGCCTAACTCTTCTCAAAAAGCCGGAAGCAGAACCGGTCTCTTGTCGTCATTATCACAGCATACTAGAGTTGATTCCAAACATCACTTTCACTCAGGATGATATGCTGCTGGAGGATAATAGACATGATCGTCCTCTCTACTATACATGATATATCGATTCGATGAAAGTCGATCGTATCCTGATAGATCCAGGGTCTGCTCTCAGCATCATGCCAAAGACGATGCTAGACGCGTTGAAGATACCAGTGCATAGTCTTTCAAGCACAATCACCACTATCTTGGGATTCAACCAAGGAAGAAGTGAACCTTTGGGTAAGATTCGTCTAAAACTCCAAATAGGCAATCTTCGCACAAAGGTGACATTCTATATCATCGATAATCATGGTTGTTCTTACAACGCTCTTCTGGGAAGACCCTTCCTCCATGAACATAATGTTGTTCCATCGACCCTTCATCAATGCTTTAAATATGTCGATGACAAAGGAGAAGTTCACAAGGAATTTGCAGACCTTTATCCTTTCAAGGGTGTCGAAGCATACTGCAACGATGCTCGTATGTACAAGGAAGAATTTATGAAAGTGGTATTGGCCATGGATACTGAAGAAGACCAAGAAGCAGTACCTAATGACACTCTCATTATACCTGTCAAAGGGCGCATTTCTCATCCTCAGTCTTCTAAACCATTGGCTATTCACTTGCCAATTCAGAAGAAATCGGTTGATGGCGATCAAGATAAAAGGGAGCTCACCTCTTCTGAGCCACTTGTTATCGACTTACGTCGTAACAAGGACAAAAAGCAGCTCACTTCTTCTGAGCCACTTGTTGTTGATTTAACTCACAGCAAGGAAAAAAGGGAGCTCACCTCCTCTTAGCCACTTGTTATCGACCTCCGTCGTAACAAGCCTCCTACACGTTCTTCTTCTCCCCCTCTTGTAATCAATTTGACCAAGCCTGCTAAGGCTAAAGGTCCTGCTGTAAATACAAATATACAGATCAATAAAAAAGCATCTACTTTCCAGTATACTGATGTTATTTATCATAATAAATGCTATTTGGATATGTTAGATAGCTTCAAATCATTTACAATGGGAGTTGTACAATCTCTTCAAACAGAAGTCTCATTTGAAGATCCAGATGATTCTTACCGTATTGTTCCTGCTCGAAAGAAAGGTAAAAGTCCAATACTTTTTAGTAAAGGACCGGAACAACAATTCAGCTATACGGATAACAGCAAACTTAACGATACAGGACATCTCCAACTCCGTCGTTACAGTCAACAATCAAAAGACATTATCAGTAAGATGGGTTATGACTTTAAAATTGGCCTCAATTACGGCAAGGGTAGACGAACTCCTATCCGTACGACTGTCCCAAAAGGAAAGTCGGATATGTATTACAGCAAGACCAAAAGAGGTCTCAGATATGCTTCTCCTCCAATGTTATCTCCAGCAGTTTCTAACTCTGATAGCGAAGAATGCTCTAACTCTTCTGATTCCAGATCATGGGATTCTGACACCAGTATTGGTGAAGTCCATCGTGTGATTGTATCTTCTAATATGGTCTCCGCTGAACTTCCAGAAGGCTATGATGAGGATGTTGAAGAAAATCCTAAAATAGATCCTTGGGCTCAACAAATGGACAATCAGTGGGTACTCTGATTCGAACAAAGAGAACCTCCTACCGAAGATCAATTAATTCAAGTTGATGTAGGAAAAAGCGGATCACCTCGTCCAATATTTATCAGTAAGAATCTTCCAGAGGCAGATAAGCAAGAGTTGATTCTTCTTATTAAAGAATACATTGATGTCTTTGCCTGGAGTTACGAAGACATGCCAGGTCTTGATCCCAAAGTTGCTACTCACAAACTGAATATTTTGCCCAATGCAAAACCAGTCAAACAGCAACAACGGCGATTCAAACCGAAAATGATGGACGCAATCGATGATGAAGTCAAGAAGCTCATCGCTTGTGGCTTTATTCGAGAAGAACAACATCCTGATTGGGTAGCCAACGTTGTTCCAGTCCTGAAGAAAACCGACAAAGTCCGAGTCTGCATCGACTTTCGGGATATTAATGAAGCATGTCCAAAAGATGAATTTCCTCTCCCTATCACGAACGTTATGATCGACAATACCTGTGGGTTCGAGCGAATATCTTTTATGGATGGATTCTCCGGGTACAATCAGATTCGGATGAATCCCGAAGATGAAAAACATACCTCTTTTCGCACTTCTCGTGGAGTCTACTGTTACACAGTGATGCCGTTTGGTCTCAAGAACGCTGGTGCAACTTACCAACGGGCTATGAGTACCATCTTTAGAGATCATCTTCGCAAAACTGTCGAATGCTATGTTGACGATATCGCCGTCAAAAGCCGTCTGAAAGATGATCACATTCAAGATCTGAGAACTATCTTTAATCTCATGCGCCAACATCAGCTCAAGATGAATCCCACCAAGTCATTCTTGGGTGTCTCTAGTGGTAAGTTTCTCGGCTTCGTCATTACCTCTAAGGGTATACACGTGGATCCCGAGAAGATCAAAGCCATTCAAGAGATGCGTCCTCCACGCAACCTAAAAGAGCTACGAGGATTCCAAGGTCGACTTGCGTACATCAGGAGATTCATTTCGAACTTGTCTGGACGCTGCAGACCATTCACTCAACTAATGAAGAAGGGTGTATCTTTCGTATGGACCGAAGAATGTCAACAAGCATTCGACGACATCAAACGATATCTCATGAACCCACCAGTCTTGGTGCCACCAATCTCAGGCATTCTATTCTTAATGTACGTCCGTGCTATGGATCATTCATTGGGTGCTTTACTTGCCCAAAAGAACAAAGAAGGTCATGAACAGGCTATCTACTACCTCAGCCGTACTATGATTGGTGCTGAACACCGTTATAGTCCGGTCGAAAAAGAATGCCTAGCTCTTATGTTTGCTGTTCAAAAGACACGGCATTATATCATTGGCCAAACTATTCATGTCATTTCCCGAGTTAATCCTCTTCGGGTACTCATGAAAAATCCCAGCACACTCAACTTTCGGTTGGCTACATAGGCCATTTTGCTAGCTCAATATGACATGATATATGTTTCACAAAAGTCTGTCAAAGGCCAAGCACTGGCAGATTTCTTGGCGGCTTATCCCGTGCCAGAAACATCCAAGCTTTACGATGAAATTCCAGACGAGACGTTGGAATTCAACATGATCGCTAAAGAATTTCCAACCTGGCGTCTATTTTTCGACGGTGCATCCAGAATCGGACCAAATGGTGCCATTGTAGCAGGAGTTGGAGTTGTTCTCGTTTCTCCAGACGGATCGACCATCCAAAGAGCTTATTCTCTAGATGAACCCTGCTCCAACAATGTAGCAGAGTACAATGCTCTACTCATCGGCCTTCAGTTAGCCAGGCAATTGGACATCGAATATCTCGAAGTTTACGGCGACTCTAAGCTGATTGTCAACCAGGTTAGAGGAACCTATGAAGTTCGACATCAAGATCTGGTACCTTATCATGAAGCAGCTATCAACATGGCTACATCATTCAAAGCTTTCTTCATCGACTATGTTCGTCGAGCTTGTAATACCGAAACAGATGCCTTAGCCAACCTTGCAGCTGTCCTAGCCATTCCTATCAAAAGACAGTAGGTGGTGGTTATCTCTAATCGAGAATTGTTCTACATTGAAAACAATCGTAATATTGAGTTCAGCAACTTTGTTGAAGTCAACGTTATCGATGAAGACTGGAGAACTCCTTTCATCGACTTCGTGGTTCATGATATACTCCCCGAAGATCCTAAGGAGGCTACGAGTATTCGACGACGATCTCTCCGATTCTACTACAATCAAACCACCAAAACTTTCTATCGACGAACTTATGACGGTCTTCTTCTACGCTGTCTTACTGGTGATGAAGCAAAACAAATGTTGCGTGAAGCTCACGACGATGTCTGTGGAGCACATCAACCCGGTCCTAAGCTACAGGATCGTATTCGGCGAATGGGTTACTATTGGCCCTCTATGGTATCAGATGCCATTGAATATGCAAGAAAATGTCGTGCTTGTCAAATCCATGCCAATTTCATTCATCAACCATCAGAATTTTTGCATCCGACTGCTGCTTCCTGGCCTTTTGAAGCTTAGGGTATGGACATTATAGGTCCTATTAATCCTTCTTCTTCTAGAAGACATCGGTTCATACTAGCGATAACCGACTACTTCTCCAAGTGGGCTGAAGCTAAACCTTTGGCTGAAGTCAAAACCAGCAGCGTTATCAACTTCGTCAAACACCATGTCATCTACAGATTTGGTGTACCTCGAAGGATCATCCATGACAATGGACCACAATTCATCAGCCATAAATTTACAAGATTCTGTGATGATCATCGGATTGACAATGTTGCTTCTACAGCCTACAATCCTACTGCTAATGGATTAGCTGAAGCCTTCAACAAAACCATTATCAAGCTCCTCAAGAAGTTTGTATCCACTAACAAACGGAATTGGAGTGAGAAACTTGGTGAATGTCTATGGGCCTACCGTACTACGGTCCGTAACCCTACAGGCTTTACACCTTTCTCTTTGGTGTATGGTTGTGAAGCAGTTCTACCCCTGGAACTTCAAATTCCTTCTTTAAGGATTGCCATTGCTAACGAGCTCACTACAGAGAACAATGACCTTCTTCGACTTCAAGAATTAGAAGCACTTGACGAGAAGTGGCTAATGGCTCAACAGCACATTGAGTTATACCAAGCTCGCATCTCGAAGACTTTCAACCACAAAGTTAAAGTCAGAGCCTTCCAACAAGGAGAACTTGACCTAACGGTCAGACGTCCTATGACTATGACTCACATGAGCAAAGGCAAATTCGACGCGAAGTGGGAAGGTCCCTATGTTGTAAGCAAAGTCTTCTCAAATGGAGCCTATCAACTCTCAGAGCTCGATGGTCGAATTGTAATGATGCTTATCAATGGCAAATTCCTTATGAAATACTATGTATAAATGTAACAAAGATTTATGTAAATATGATCAAACAATTTATAAATAAAGTTTGATTTTTATTTTATCATAAATGATGTTACATAATATCAAGGAAGGTCACTCTCATCTTTCTCGACATTGGGACGCGGACCACTGTCGTCTTTTTCAAAGACACGGTCAGCAAAAGAGCCAAGAACCTCCTTACTGGAACCCACGAGGAACTTGTAAACAGCCATCCTCATGGCCTCTTCCTCTTCAGTCTTTCCTGGTTCAAGTAGGAAGTCCAGGATGTCTCGCGGTGGCTTAGGTGCAGACGAACCTTCGCCTGCCTCTGTCTGCTTTGGCTGAACTGGATCGGTAGGATATTCTTCAACACCCTCTTCAACCTTTAGAGCGAGTTCAGCCTTCTTAGATGCATCTCCAGATGATATTTTTATGTTGAAAAGGTAGAAGTTCTCATTTCTGCCAGATTTCTGCTCTATTTATAGGCAAAGATTCTCCAAATAACGAAGCGACACATTCATCCGACGGTTCCTCCGTTCATTCAATTCATCTGACAGCTCGTCCGTTCATTCGATTCATCCGACGGTTCACCCGTTCATTCATCATTTGACGGTTCGCCCGTTCATTCATCATCATTTGACGGTTCGCCTGTTCATTCATCATCATTTGACGGTTCACCCATTCATTCATCATCATTTGACGGTTTATCCGTTCATTTCACCATTCGACGGTTTACCCGTTCATCTCGACGATTCATTTCGTTCACACCTTTTTGAGGATTTATTATCGTTCATCATCCACATCAGCAACTTGTCATTTTTGATTAAGTTGTCAATTGAAATAATAATATTCGACAAATTATATTCTGCCACGTCCATATTACCTCTGAGCAGATATAATGAATATAATTATTTTCCTACAAAATTCAGAAATATATTATGTCCTGTACCTCTGAATATATTTTCTATCTCTATTATTTATATCTGAACAAGATATGCAATAAATGATAGAGCCACAACAAAATATCTTTTATTAATCAAAATATGAGACATTATAAAAACACATGTGCTAAAAAAGACATAAAGATACAAAATGTTCTTTCTACTGAGACGGAGGCATTATCAGATTAGCAATTTGTTGCTTCAGAACTTGCAACCGTTCTTCACGAGATGCTATCACTCTCCTCCTGGCCTCTTCCATCCTGGATTCTTCATTAAAAACGAGCATGGTCACCATTCGACGAGTGATTTCCGTATCATGAGCTGTTACATACTCGTTTCTTTCTTGAGTTAGAGCATCAATTTGTTGGACTGAAGTCTGATGCTCTGTAACTTCATTTTCCAGTTCTTCTTCGAGACGAGCAATCTCTGCTCTCAGCTCGGCAATCCTTCTCTCTCTCCTCTCAGCAGTTGAGATTACCGACTCCAACTTGGAATTATATTCAGCAGATTTAGTAGTATAAGCATCCAAGAGGTTCTGGAGATTCACTCTTTCAATTGCAGCTGCCTGAGCTATTTGTTCAAACTCTGCCTGCACTAAAGGTTCCACTTCCCCTTTGTTGAGCTCTTTATAGTTCTTTATGGAGATTTCCAGCTCATTCAATATATGCTCAAGGAAAGTGGCCTGAGCCTCATCACCTTGCTCCCGGATGGCCTTCACCAAAAAAGAGGTCGGACCTCTAACCATGTAAAAATCAGCATTTTCTTTGTCCATCATTTTATTGACCAGAGGCCCCAAGGACTCGAAGAAGCATTTTGTGAATGATTGGATGACATACTGATTAATCGCCAGAGCACCTGGAGTCGCGGCTACTCCTGTTGATGACGAGGCAGCAGGATGTTCAAATTCTCGTATCTGAACAGCAGGTTCTTTGAACAAGGAAACTAATGTGGAGCTCGTTGCCCCTCCTGGTTGTTCCTCTGCAAAAGTAAAGACTGTTATTTCGCCTGTCATTGGCTATTGATAAAGAGAATCAAAAGTGAAAACAGTCTTACCATGGTTGGATCCAGCAATAAGCCTATCATCTGCAGGGACAGACTCTAGCTGAGCAGAAGTAGCCTCAGGCACTACTGCCTGACTACTTCCTGCTTCAGAGCCACAGGATAAGCGATGACTGCTACTACCAATCACTGTCGTTACAGGTACTATGTCCGTGCACGTTGGAGGTGCTGGAGAAGATTCGATTTCTGCATGGGATACAAATAAAGGCGTCAGTTATCAATTTATAAAAAGAAGATTTCTAAATTCATTCTATACATTGGCGATCAATGGTGGGAGTTTCCTCTGGGGCTGCTTCTTCATCTGCTGCTTTCTCTGAAGATTCCTTTACCTCAATATCCTTTTTAGGATTTAAGGTATCATCGGCAGCATTAGGAGATATATGCTCATCATCATCCCTTTCGGGATCTTGTATATTTTCATCAATATCCTCAGATGAAGAGCTCTCCTCATCTTCATCTTCCTCCGGTACATTCCCACTGGCAGTTGCAGCATTTTGATCAATGTAGTCCTCCAGCGGGCCGAAGCCACAATCTTGTAAAGCTGCAATCACTTCACGATCCTCCTCATCGCGGAGTGTCCTTGGTGTAAGAGGAAGGTGAGTCGTCTTCGTAGTAGGTGAAGGAGATCGCACGGCATCATGCTCTTTTTCTACAATCATGTCTTTGGGCTCTTCGGCCTCATTTCTTTGGTTCAGCCCTTCCCCCTGCTCGATCTCTTCTCTCCGTTCTGGACTGGGAGTTCTATGCCCAAACTCAGGAATGGGAGTGGAAGATGACATGGTGATTCCCGCTGTAGCGTCTGCCACTACCGAAGACAGGATTTGTCTGGGAGGAGAATCTGTTAATTATCTTCTGCGGACCAACCTTTTTCTTCTATGTAGAGGTCTCTCAGGACTCTCTACGTTTTCTGTCTCGACTTGTCTTTGAACAGAGGTCGGTGTGGCAGCTTCTTCATGCTGGATTATTTCGGCCAGCTGCCGAGATTGAGATCTGGTCGTAATCTTTTCAGAAGAATAATCCAAGATCAGTTTCTTCTTCGCAGCTGGGACAGAAGGCTCCTCTCTTCTTCTCTTCTTAGCCGAAGATTTAGCAACCTTTAAAGAAACACGCAGTGGCACGTTAATCTCTTCAGGGAATATGACATCCCTCGAAACTTCTAAGGGTGCATCCACTGGCTCGTGCACCTCATCATTTCCTGGAAGTGACATGATGACTCCTCCCTTCTTCAATCTTGTTGCAGACGCGAAGCTATCCGCGAGATTGAAGTTCTCGGCAAAGGTGTTCGATGATGTATAAAACACCAAATATGTGAACAGCATACGAGGGCCATGAGTACTGTTCACCGGCATCGAGAATGTTACTTTCGTATCTCGAGCATTGTAATAAGCCCAAGCTCGGGCTCCATCTATCAAAAAACCTTTTCCTTGTAGGCATGTGATAGCATTACCTACGTAGAATTGGTCATATCCAAATTGCCGAGCAAACCGGCTGGGAAGATATGGCTCTAAGTAGCATTCTTCTTCGAATCGATATACCAAGTGGGATGGTCGAATTGTCTTCAACCAATTAAAAGCTGTACGGCTCAAAGGTTGCATCTTTGAGTCAATCATATTGGTCGGCATCTGTTCATATCCGGGGGGAGGACGAGTGCAATAGAAGTTCCACCATTTGCCTAGGTTCAAAGCATATCTGCAATCTATCAAGGAAGTGTATTTCCACTTACCCTGGGAGTATCTCCACAAAAAGCTGCCTCCGACTGGTCCCATGTTGGGATCCATCAAAGTAGGATGGTGTAGAAGCAACCACCCGAACAGATAAGTATACGGCAATTCTAGCCGAGGAAATTCTTTCTTACCCTTAGCTTTCAACATCAAATCGACGTACAGGCGGAGACTGGCGTTCAATCTACAAGTCATCGCCGATAAGAGATCCATCTTATAGCCGAAGACTAATCGAACTGCAGCAAAAAGAACACCGCGATGGAAGCGGTCTACGGCACTTGCTCCGGGGACGACAAATCGACGTAGCTAGTACGTCAGAAATCCTGCTAATTGGGCTTCTTTTGACATAGGTCGATATCCCAATCTCATATAACTCTCGAAAATGTCTCCTTTCTTTAGAGGAGGACATTGATGATCGTCTTTCATCTGGGTATCCAAGTCCCCACTTACCTCCATCAACTTCACCACTTCAGTTCTGCTCAGTGGCTTGAAGAAGTTGGGATAGCAGTTATCATTTTCCTTGGTCTTCTTTTCTTTAATATGGTTGAGGAACAGATAAGGCAACCATTTGGATGAGTAACAAGTACCAGATGTACCACTTTGGTAATACAGAGAGCAGATTTTGTAATGACACAGAAGTTCTTCAAAGACTTCTACCATGGTTGCATTCTTTTTTCGAAGTTTGTCCAACTCATCATTAGTTGGGACAAATTCCTCATACGGGGCATCCCCCATCGGCAGGTGAGAGATATACTGCATTTCGTGAAGAGCAAACCTGATTTCACCGCAGGGAGTCATAAAAGTCCCTGTCCTGTAATTGTATCTCTCTGCTAGAGCCAGAAAAAGATGCGAGTTGGGGGCGAAACCATAAACAGTGGCATGCACTGCTTCATACAAGTTTATATGCTGAAGTTTGTCTTCAAATTTAGTTAAAATCCAGTTTGCAATACAATTCCATCTCTTATAGTCTGGGTTCACCAGTCCAGTTAATCTGAGGTCTTGCTCTGGATACCTCCCTTCGACCTTTGCGAACTCATTCGCGAATATTGGAATTCTCACGGGCAATAACAAAGAAGAATTCTCCAGCGGAATACAACCGGGTTTCAAACCTCTGAGCAAGACACTGTATCGTTCCGAAGAACTGTAGAACATGTCTTTCTTGTTAGGCCCCTTCTTCACATAAATCTTTCCTGGACGGGCATCCTGAAAAGGTGTGAGATTCCATTCCATTTTCCTCGGATAGCTGGCATGAGCATATCGAGATAAGGGGAGGCAGCGGGAGACGTCTCGTATCGAGATTGTCTTGTCTGTCTGTCGGAAAATCCGTTCTTCCATCCGTGGCCTCGGCTGAGAGCTCTTCTCAAAAGCTTCGCCAAATAGAAATAGGGGCTTCTTGTGAATCATGGCATCTGCTGACTCCAAAGGTTGCCCATTCATCAGACATAACAGTATTTCATTATCTTGGTTTACCAAGATAGTTTGACGGGAAGCTGGCAAATCATACTGTGGAAAGTGTACATGGGACAGATCCTCTTTGTATTCAGATTCTGAAAGAGTCCCTATGAAGTTCTCATACTCTGGATCTTCTCTGGTATCAACTGTATCAAACAAAGAAAGCAAAAATTCAGCACAAGAAAAGATCAAGGATGCAACTATCAGATTGCACAAAAAACAGATTGTGCAACATCAGATTGCGCTGGCAGTATCGCACAAATCATCAGATTGCGCTGGCAGTCTCGTGCAAATCATCAGATTGCGTTGGTTGTCTCGCGCAAATCATTAGATTGTGCTGACTTTTGCCAGCGCAGTTCAATCGATTGCGCAAGAAGTTATTCTTCATAAAAATGAAGAATAAACTGTTTCGTGCAACCGAACCCTAAAAAGGGTGGCGCAGTATGATCACATCTCTAAAAAGAGATGGATTCTGAAGATCAGTGAAGTTGAAAAAACCAAAAAAGGTTTTTCGATTGGGTCATTTACCTTGCATAGCAGGATGTGCAGTCTCATGACGAGATGGACGTCGTGCAACCCTAGCCGAAGACTCGGCGGGGGCCTTGCCCTTGTCGGCGGCGAAGGATCTCTTTGGCGCCATGAAGATCGTCGGAGAAGGAGGTCGGATGAACTCAGAGAATTCTCTCTTAAAATCACAAAAGCCAAGTAAAGAATGAAATGAATATCGAAGGAACTATTTATAGTTTTTCGAATCAAAACAGCTGCCTCAGATTGTGCCGAAAAAGTCAGAATAAGCCATCCGATTGCGCAGACAGCTCAGCACATGTGCAATTTGATTGAAATTCAAAAATTCAAAGTATTTCGAAATTTTGAATAAGTTCAACTTTTGAAAACTTTGAAGGGGGTCTTGTAGGTCCTAAAAAATCAAGTTGCACACATCAACAAAGTCATGAAGATCGAGAAATGCATCTTTCAAATGAACTGCACAGACATCAGATTGTGCAGCATACAGATTGTGCAAACTAGACTGCGCACACTCCCAAGCGCGCAGGCTGACGTGGCAAAAGTCATCATTACCTGACACAATCAAATCTTCTGACAGCTGACAACACGAAGAACGAGGAGACTGTTCGTTTATTGCGCCGCATAGCGCTCGAAAATGGCTGGACAGCTGGCAGCGCAATCAGAGGCAGCGCAATCAGCCAACCAATCTGTTGCGCAATCCATTCTTGTACAAACTAATGTCAGCGCAATTCATGTTGTGCATTCCATCAATACAAATGATCAAGTACACGTGGCACTCATGCCATCAATAGCTCATTATGTGGCAACCGTCTACACACGATCATGCACAATTCAGTCAAAAGTTGCCATGTGTCCAAGACAGTTGGACCACAATCCAACAACTGCCTGCGCAGTTTACTGTTGTGCAATCCATCATACGCAATCCAGAATAACTAAAAGTTAGTTATTTCCAGAACTCTATAAATAGAGTTTCAAGTCTTCATTCAGAGAGATCAGATCATAGAGAGATCAGACAATAAAAGTTCAAAAATCAGAGAGTTCAGGAGTTCTTGCCAAAGTGCTGCTGCATTCTTCCGAGGCTTTTGCCTTCAACTCTCCGAGGCTTTTGCCTTCAAGTCAACTTCAGAGGCTATCGTCTTCAAAGTTCACATCGTCCAAGGGATAAAGCAATTGTCTTCTAGATTGGATTCCTAAAGTTGTACCTTTCCTAGAATTCTTGTAATCTTTACAAAGTTTGTATCAATAAAGTTTCATACTTTTGTTTTTGCAAACAAGATGTAATAACTGGAATCATATCATGGCACAATCTATCATGTAATATCACAACTATCATGTTAAGGATACATTTGTCATGGCGACACATGTATATATATTGTTTAAAACTGGAGCATGTACGTGATCGTCAATAGGTGTAAAATGTACTATGGCACAAGTATATAAAATGTACTTACGTACAAGTAAGCAAACGATAGATGTACATACGTACAAATACAGCTGGTACGCCTACGATAAGGAATATATATAAAATGTCAACCTTGCTCGGTACATACGTACGGGAGAAGGGGACATGATCAAGTACTCAGCTATCAGTTTCCCCCATGTCCCAATAACCATCATATGAGATATACAAGAGCTTTCTAAGCATGTAAAGATACTGGGACAGTATAGAGCATGGTATGTACTGAGAGAAGTATAAAGTATGATATGACTTGCAGTTCAAGAAACGGTATTTTAACATAGTTTATCATATGCAGTAAATAAAGTTTGTAGGGGTACTTGCCTTGAGTAAAGCAAGGATATGAGATAGCAGGTATAAATGACCGGTGTCCTGTCAAAATGATATACAATCTCAGTCTCTAAGCTATGATTAAGATTTACACTAGTGGTGTGACACGGCTCCTAATAGGATACTAGCTAAGTGATGCTCTAGCAGTCCAAAGTAGGGTGTTACAACATTTAGACCAACAAGTAGTCTCTACACTATGGTAGGGTAAGGTCCCGATACTAAAATAACCCAAAAACCCATAAAAATAGTCTCAATTAATTATTCAGATTGTACATTGTGTTCTAATAATTATCAGGATAGTTATACAGTCCTAAATTAGATGAAATAATATATCAATTTGATCCTTATTAATTATAGTAATTTATTATAAATTTTTTGGAATTTATAATCCAGTGTAAGTATTTCTTAAAAACCAGTTTACAAGTGTACATTGAAAATGAGCTCTGGTTTCCTATTTTTAAACAGTGGCAAAATAGTAAATTAAATCCTAAAATATTATATTAAATTAGCTTAAATAATATAGTATTTTATAATAATTTTTCTGGAATTTATTCGGCAATAAAAACTTGTTTGAAAATTCAAATATCATAAAACATAGATTCTAGAATTAAATAAATAATTATTTAATATATTTGTCCACGTATTTGAAATTGAACCGAAGTCCAGATACGGAACCCGAGGCCATGAACCAAGTCCAACATGACTCGACTAGACCCCGAATATGTGTAGGCTCACCCAAGTCCACTCAACCCATGCTAGGTATGGACTTAGAGTGGTCGATTGCACAAAGTACGTGAAATCATAAATAAATACGGAATTTAAATACATGTAAGTAAATAAATTTAAATTACAAAAATTTAGAGCATACATATTACAGTATAAGCACTGTATTTATAAATTACATATTACAGTATAGGTACTGTATTTATTTACATATTACAGTATAGGCACTGTATTTATAGAGTACATATATAATATTACAGTATAGGCACTGTATTTAATATGGACATAATTTAAATGGCATAGATTAAATGACATAATTTAAACGACATAAATTAAATGACATAAGTGAAATGACAAGATTAAGTATATAATTTTACATAATATATTCATCTGAAAACACAAAAGAAATTAATATTATATTGATATCATTTTATCATATTTTAATCAGATATATATACAATAGTAATTTTATTAAAGTAAAGGAAATAGGGTTTAAACAATATTATATAATATTATACAGTATTTATAGAGTATATAATATTATATACATTATATATATATATATATATATATATATATATATATATATATATATATATATATATATATATATATATATATATATATATACTCATAAAAAATAAAAAAATAAAAAAAATACTCATAAAACAAAACAAACTAAAAATAATAACACAACATACAAAGAGGGGGCTCAAACTCGGCCAGCTGAAGGGGATGGGGTATCTCAAGCGCCACTCGGCTGACTAAGGGGTCAGCTGGAGCTTGCTGAAAGGGAAAGGGTTTGCGTTAATTTTATTCTGAACCTAATGCATATATGTATACACACAGAAATAAAAAGGGAATTATTTACTTAAGGCGGGGTTTGAACAGCTAACCTGTGAAGGGGGGCAGGGAATGTTAAAGCTTACAGCGCTGACCAGTAGGTCGAGTAGGTGAATTTGTTTGGATATTATGGCTTCAGAAATTTAATTGGAAAGGGTGGCTAAGGTTTTAGTTTAGGATCCCAATGCACTATCATAGGGTCTATTTATAGAAAAAATTTGGAAACTTCCCTACAGAAATTTTATTACGAAAATGCCCATCATAAATTCCTAAAATTTTTAGTGTGCCCTTTTCACCAAGTTGTCCTAATATGTAATTTACCAAAATGTCCCTACAAGTTCAAAAATCCTAAAAATTCATACGGACTCCAAATAACTCCAATTAAATCGCAGAAAAATTCTAAAATTAATAGAAAAATATTTAGAACATTTTAGAACCAATTTGGGAAAATTTTGGAATTGTTTTTCATTTATTAAATTTTTGAAAACAGGGGTTGCAACTATAAATAGGTATAAATTGGAAATGGTATAAATAAAAAAAACTCATCAGTACGCGAGATATTCAAAATCTCGCGTACTCCATAACCCTATTTCTTCCGCTGGAGCAAACCGCCAAATCCGGGTTGTATCAAATCGAATCCCAGCACAATTTAAATCTAAATCTTGTTGATCCCATCCTATTCTCCTACCTGATAATGATCGAATCAAATTCTATTTGAATTCGATTTCGATTTGGAGTTTAATAGCCGCAAAAAAAGGAAATAGAGAACCCATCGCGTCTCCCAACTGCTCACGACCTCTTGCCCTAAGCCCCGACTACAGCTGCAGACCCCCACCTTTGGCGACCCTGACACCGCGTGTGCGCTGCCGCGGTGGCCACTGGCACGACAAGTCTGACCGCACACAGCGCAAAGAAGAGTCAGGCGCAGGCCGCAGTGACAGCATCAACAACTACACTGGTTCAACTTTAGGGTAAGTTTTCTTCCTCCTCGCCTCCTTATTTTTATAACTACGAAATCCTAGGTGTAGACAGCATAACCGAGACCCATGACCTTCAATTATTTCATTTTGGTTCGTGACGTACGCGAAGAAAAATGAGTTCCAAAGTCGAGAAAAAGATCGATTTTTAACGATTAGAACTGTCCCAGACACCCCAGTTTGGAGGCAAATTCTGATCAACCCAGTAGTTCTTTTCCCAAACTTTTTAGATAATAATTTCTTCCACATATAGCACTGCAAAACCCTTCTTTTAGATCGATTGTTAACCCACTAAACAATGATAATTTTGTTTGTAAAGTTTAGGAAAAACTATTTTTTAAAATTACAAAAATTTAATAAAAACCTCTGATACGACGTGCGTCCTACCAAACCAGGCAACGTGGTCGTGAACCGAAAGCATCAAAAGTTGCGTATCGACTTCGTGGATGTGTGGGCTTTGACGGAATTGAAATTGGTTGCGTGTGCTCGACAAATTTGATGCATATCCGTCAAAATTTACCGTATCAGCCTATTTACAAATTTTTAATTACTTTGTGCACGTTCATCGGTTCGAGATGAAACTTATGCCAGTAGGACCGAATAATTTTTCTGGTCCTGTATGCCAAGTTTGGTCCGATTCTGAGACGGTCGACTGGAACGTCTATTTGGCGGGCTCGCGACCCGCTCCAACGGGCGAAATTGTGCACGGCCGGTTGGAATCCAACTTTGGACATACGGCTGGGTTTGCCTCATCAAACCAGACCCATAGACATATAGTTTGACGACTTTAGAGACCGTTGGTTCTGGCACACATTTTGGTACAAAATGGGTCCAACGGCGGACATCGTTTTGATTCGAAATTACGATTTTTCCCCTGTTCCAGAATTGGACTTTTGGACATGCATTTTCTAGACATATATTTTATTCCAAACACGTTCATGGTGTTTATTTTAGCATCCGAGGACGTATGCGGGATTTGGATTTCATCGCTTCACTATTCTAATGGTTCGAGCTATTGGATGTCGCCCTTTTGCACACAACCTCAGGCAAGATACCTTGCCTTATTTACTGTTTATAATTAGTTGCATCTTTCTTTATTTACTGTATATTTAGTTCTTCTTTATTTTCAGTTGGATCCATGACTTTTTGTTCATAGTTACTTTATTTTGCTTTCTATTATTTTTCATGCTTGTGTTTTAATATGCATGTGGACCTAGTCTTAGCGGACTACCTTTTGTTAGTTACCCTTGGGAGGGTGAAGACAGTTTGATGTATGGGCTACCCCAAAACCAAAAGTCATAGTAACTGCGTACTACGGTAGTCGTGTCGCGAGGGTCACCAGCCTCGAGCTATATGGACTGATGGGTCACGTGGGCCGCTAGCCTTGAGTTATACCGGCTGATAGCATTGGTACTTGACGTGTGCGTGTCGTGAGTTGTTACCTTGTCCTGGGGGAGTCAACCTTTACCTGTCCATACATCGAGATGTCTTCTAAATTGTATACTAGATTGGTTAGGTGACCTTAGTTAATGTCATGTCACACTTCGTTCTAGTCATGGTACGGGGCAATATCACATCGCAGAATAGTGCGCTGCCCCTTGTCCTTGTTTGGTTGTAGGGGTAGTCTACTATTTCGATGATGGGATATTGGGCCGTGTTATGGTTGGGACACTTTTCTTTTACTTTGTGACTTTATGGCATATTTTATATTCAGTATTTATCGCATATTCTTCCTGTATCTTGTTATGTCCCTCTGAGGACCTGGTGATCTCTCCAGGTCTGTGCCTTTGTGATGTTTCGTAGGTTCTCTAGCCAAGGCCATGTTTTACTCTCCTCCTTCGAGGTAATTTCACTTGGATCGCCTTCGCATCGCTTGACAAATTCATTTGTTATGTATTTCTTCTCATTTTAGTTGGTAGTGGATTTGTCTCTCCCCAACGATTTATAAATAACAATTCATGAGTTAATTTATAAATTATTCCTTCTTTATTTGTGGATGAGATTAGTGTCATAGTTTACTGTATTTTACAGCTTATTTATACATACGATGGTTCCATATATTGGAGTTTACTTCGTATGTATGCAGCTGGCATGTCGACGTACTTAGTCCTAAGTATTGTGGGACTGGGGTGTTACATATTTTTGTGGTGGCCCATGCAGGTCAAGTTTATCACTTCGGTTACGTTACTGTACCGATGTGAGCCTGCAAATAGGATTAGATTCTAGAATCTCATCCACATACTTGACCTCCTCCATTGATTCCAATTTCGAACTCTCATCCGACTACCTTGATATCCTTCTGCTTGATTCCTTTCCACTGTAAGTCTTATCCTTTTCCTTCGTACCTAATAGAGAGGTTAGGAATATGACTTGTACTAGTTATACATGTTATATTGCTCAATCACCCTAGTAGTTAACTTTTATAAGTTGGGTAGTATGCCTCACGGCCTATCACCCCGTGTTCTTATAATCCATCAATGAAGTATAACTGGGTGGAACTGAATATATGCTAGTGGAGGAAGATATGTTAACCTAAAATATAGAGTCTTAGTAGCCCATACTCCATTGGTCAACCACGACCTGATACCAGAGACAGTAGGACGACTGTATAAGCAGGAACACCGGATAATTAAGACTTAGATCCTTGTAAAACTTGAACTATTTATTACTGCTTTCAACGTATTCTCCCGTACTATTACTTTGCAATATCATAAATAATGTTGCTATTATTAGCCTAGTTTTGTAAATTTATTCTTTATCGAGATTGTTCAGGACATATGTATACTGGGGATGCCTACTAACATATTATCTTATCAGAATCAGTACATTACTGTCTGATCAACCATGATATATTTGGTTCGCTCTTCATTTGATTATCCCACGTGGATTGAGATATCAAGTTATCTAGGATCTCATCCACGACGGCCTTGGCAATTCCTATTGAATTATATGTTCGCCTTTGAATCACGTAATTGTATTCAATGACATCTTTCTTGAATTCTTTATTGCTTTTGGCTTTTACTGATTTGGAAAGATAAATGCTCGTATTTTGTAGATAAATACAGAGTATCCCGCATGGCCATGATAGTTATATACACAAGTGTAGCTACCATCGGCCAAGCCATATGACTATAATCTTGCTTGAGTTACTTGTCCTCTCTCGACCTTAAAACTAATACCGTGACCTTCTAGGCATTTGAATTTGAGAATGATTAGGATTTTACCCTTAGTCAAAATGCCAACCTAGGAGACTATCTATTCTCAAGGAACCAATTATTGTGAGTCTCTAATTATTTGCTTGAATCTTGCTTTAACTAGCAACCCTTAAGCCTTAACCCGACCTTTCCTTGACCAAGCCCATAGTTTAAACATGAGATGAATAGACAAAGATAAGGACAACCATTTACCATGACTATGGTAGACACCCATCCCGAGAGTGGATTCCAATAGATATTATCCTAGTTATGTAAATTTTGTTATTAAGACCAAACTAGCATTGGAACACCACAGTCACTAGCTTAGCCAATACCATAGCTTAAATACCCTGTCATGTTATGATTTCCCAGTTATCAACAGTAATACATGAGCACTACATTCAATACCACTAGAATCCTTGTGACTATAGTCAGGCAGGCTTGACCTAAATATAAATCCATGACTTAGTAGTTAGAGATCTTTCATATGACGTGTCGTAGAGTTGGTTACCCCTATCGATAACTCTTGTATACTATGGACGAGCGGATCATTCTATTTTATCGACCCATGTGTCATTGTACACACTCGTTTTCCATTTATTGAGGAACGATCCTTGAACTTGACTCATATCTACCATATCACATTACGCCGTGTCTTATTCTTTATTATCAAGAGTCGAGGTACAATATCCGGACTTTGAAATCCTTCTAACCTTATTAATCCTAAACCATGTCCTAGCCTCTAAAGTGAGTAGAATGTAAGCCTTCTAAAAAATTTAGGATATATGAAGATTACTGATTGATCAGGATAAGTCAATTTCCATCAAGATGATTATTAGTGCCCCATGAACTTCCACTTTCCATTTAGATTATTTGAGGTCCTCGACCGTGACATTAACATTTAGAGCACGAGACCAGCTGTGACCTTCCAACAAACTTCACATACAAAACATAGACGACTCCACATCCATGTAGACATATCATGTTCTACTAAAATACTTCCCCTTGTACTCTATTTCTTATGATGCGACTTTCAAGTCAAAAAGGCTAGCGATAACCCCTACCATAATACCATTGTCCTTTTCAACTTCAATTAGAGACTCGACCTCAACTCGAAACTTTCAACCGAATATATGGCTGTGAACTACAAAAAGCCTACTACACACACAATTGAGGCTTCTTGTGCTACCTAAACACAAAAGTCACAGAAGGTATATCCTCGGGCTTAGGAACCTGGTTAACCAACCTGGCTAAAAAATCTGCCTGACCACTTGACTTGGAACCTATATAAGATTATCCTAAACCTACTAGGAATGACTTAGATTAATTTCGTACCATATCGTCCAGTCAATATAGATTAAAATCTATGATTCGTTCAAATCCAAGATCGTTGTCCCATTTAAGAATCTATTAAGACCCGGTTAATCCCATCCTTGCATATCACCATATTTGGACTATAAAACCAAATCTGATGAAACGGGTCCCCACACCTACCAAGTAGTCCCCATCTCTTGAACCTCAATTTTTCTTCCATATGGTTGAAGGTATAGTACTATCTTCGTACGAAGTTTTACATCTCTTGCTCCTGCGTTAGATAACTGCAGTAATAGATCACAACATTGGATCTCCAAATTCCTTCTGTTGTAGAATAGAACCTTAGTTTAACTTCGAGTATGAAAGTTTTTGGAGTGCATATACTGCAAGCCTCTCTAAGAAATATAAGGTTTCGTTGGATTAGCCAATGATTGGGATAGATTGGTCCCAATTGAACTAATAAAACAACGGTTCATAATGTCCACTCCTAGTTGTATCATTAGTACCCTCCTACGGTGACCTTGATATTTGAGATACAATACTAGCCATTCCCGTTCAACAAATTTTTGCCCTCACGAACTAGACCAGCCAAGCTACGCACATGATATACATGTCTCGCACAAAATTACCCTCTTGAGCTCCATTTCAATTACACCACATGTATGACATATTTCCTTAGAACAAACCATAGATGCCCATTTTTGTTCCATTTGATTTAAACCATACCATATCAACCCATTCCCTAGACTAAACTAAATACTCGTGATCCATACAAGACGTATCACATCTATAAGACGTGTATTTCTCCAAGCAAGCACAAGCCTCTAATCCGCATACCCTAGTTATTATGACTTAAAAGATTGCAGACCCTTACCTAATCAACATCTATGGCAAGGTTCAGCATTTTTGGACTCACATCCCTTAGTTACCCATGATAGGCGAAGACTGAAATTCCACTGGACCAACCCGATTTAGTTATATTCAAACAAAACGTTCCTACTGTCTTATTGAAGCATGGTCGACAGGAACAACGTTAGATATTAATAAACCTCCAATAGAAGTTCTTGACCTAGAATACTATGACAATATCTAGGTTCATTTGGAATCTGTGAGTGCGGTCAGAAATGTCCAATAATTGCGTGCCTCTTCCTAGAGATTGCCCCTTCCACAAGTCCTGTAACGATGGTTTTCGCATGTAGCCAACTTCTATAAGTTGGGTAGAGTCGTGAATAAAGAATACCCCCATCTTGAACAATATGATGCCAAATCGGATTCCTGTGATAACCCCTTCCTCCATCGTTTCGGAAACCAAGTTACGATTGAGTACCTGTCATCCCTTTGTATTTAATCTCACTGTTCTGGGCTACTAATTTTATTTTAATTTCGAGGACAAAATTATTATAAGTTGGGTAGGATGTAAACCCCTTAATTTTTGTTAATATTTTTGTTAATATTTTACTTAATATAAACTTTTAGTATTTTTTGGACTTTTTTACTGCCTATAGGTTTGTCAATAATTTGGTAGCAAATGCTATATGATAGGTATACATAGATAAACGCTTACAGGTTATTTGCTAATAGTCAGAAAAATATTGATTTTCTATTTTTGAAATGTTTTCAAGAAACCTTATTTTAATCTATAATATTTTCAAACAATTTTTTTTCTTATAATACATTAGCAGTAGCAGGTAATAGCTACACCCTATGTAAATATAGGTAAATCATATCCCAAAAATGTTCTAGAATATTTAGAAATGATTTTTGTAATTTTTGATTTTCTATAATTTTTAGTGTAACTATAAATAGGTATAAATTGGAAATGGTATAAAAAAAACTCATCAGTATGCGAGATATTTAAATCCAAATCTTGTTGATCCCATCCTATTACCTGATAATGATCGAATCAAATTCTATTTGAATTCGATTTTGATTTGGAGTTTAATAGCCGCAAAAAAAAGGAAATCGAGAACCCATCGCGTCTTCCAACTGCTCACGACCTCTTGCTCTAAGCCCCGACTACCGCTGCAGACCCCCACCTCTGGCGACACTGACACCGCGGGTGCGCCACCGGGGTGGCCATGGCACGGTAAGGCCGACCGCGCACAACGCGTAGAAGAGTCAGGCGCAGGCCGCAATGACAACATCAACAACAACACCGGTTCAACTTTAGGGTAAGTTTTCTTCCTCCTCGCCTCCTTATTTTTCTAACTACGAAACCCTACGTGTAGGCAACATAACCGAGACCCATGACCTTCAATTGTTTTATTTTGGTTCACGACGTACACGAAGAAAAAAGAGTTCCAAAGTCGAGAGAAGATCGATTTTTGACGATTAGAACTGTCCCAGACACCCCAGTTTGGGGGCAAATTTTGATCAACCCGTAGTTCTTTTCCCAAACTTTTTGAATAATAATGTCTTCCACATATAGCACTGCAAAACCCTTCTTATAGATCGATTGTTAACCCACTAAACAATAATAATTTTGTTTGTAAAGTTTAGGAAAAACCTTTTTTTAATTACAAAACTTTAATAAAAACCTCTGATACAACGTGCGTTCTGCCAAACCGGGTGACGTAGTCGCGAACCAAAAGCATCAAAAAGTGTGTATCGACTTCGTGGACGTGTGGGCTTTGACGGAATTCAAATTGGTTGCGTGTGCGCGACAAATTTGATGCGTATCCGTCAAAATTCAACGTATCGGCCTATTTGCAAATTTTTTAATTACTTTGTGCACGTTCATCGGTTCGAGATAAAACTTGTGCTAGTAGGACTGAATTATTTTTTTGGTCATGTATGCCAAGTTTGGTCCGATTCTGAGATGGTCGACTGGAACGCCTATTTGGCGGGCCCACGAACCGCTCCAACGGGCGAAATTATGCACGGCCTGTCAAAATCAAAATTTGGACATACTACTGGGTTCGTCTCATCAAATCGGATCCATAGACATATAGTTTGATGACTTTAGAGATCGTAGATTCTGGCACGCGTTTCGGAGCAAAACGGGTCCAATAACGGACATTATTTTGATCCGAAATTATAATTTTGCCCCTGTTTCAGAATTGGACTTTTGGACAGGCATTTCTTAGACATATCTTTTATTTCAAACACGTTCGTGGTATTTATTTCAGCATCCGAGGATGTATACGGGATTTGGCTTTCATCGCTTCACTATTTTAACGGTTCGAGCTATTGGACGTCGCCCTTTTGCACACAACCTCTAGCAAGATATCTTGCCTTATTTACTATTTATAATTTGTTGCATCTTTTTTTATTTACTATATATTTAGTTCTTGTCTATTTTCAGTTGGATCCATGACTTGTTGTTCATAGTTACTTTATTTTGCTTTCCATTATTTTTCTTGCTTGTGTTTTAATATGCATGTGGACCTAGTCTTGGGAGGGTGAAGACAGTTTGATGTGTGGGCTACCCCAAAACCAAAAGTCGTAGTAACTACGTACTATGGTAGTCGTGTCGCGAGGGTCACTAGCCTCGAGCTATGTGGACTGATGGGTCACGTGGATCGCTAGCCTTGAGTTATGCCGGCAGATAGCATTGGTACTTGACGTGTACGTGTCGTGAGTTGTTACCTTGTCTTGGGGAGTCAGCCTTTACCTACTCATACATAGAGATGTCTTCTAAATTGTATACTATATTGGTTAGGTGACCTTAGTTAATGTCATGTCACACTTCGTTCTAGTCATAGCATAGGGCAATGTCACATCGCGAAATAGTACGCTGTCCCTTGTCCTTGTTTAGTTGTAGGGGTAGTCTACTGTTTCGATGATAGGATATTGGGCCGGGTTATGGTCGGGACACTTTACTTTTACTTTGTGACTTTATGGCATATTTTATATTCAGTATTTATAGCATGTTCTTCCTGTATCTTGTTACGTCCCTCTGAGGACCTGGTGATCTCTCCACGTGTGTGCCTTTGTGATGTTTCACATGTGCTAGCCAAGGCCATGTTTAACTCTCTTCCTCCGAGGTGATTACACTTGGATCGTCTTCGCATCGCTTGACAAATTTATTTGTTATATATTTCTTCTCTTTTTAGTTGGTAGTGGATTTGTCTCCGCCCAATGATTTGTAAATGACAATTCATGAGTTAATTTATAAATTCTTCTTTCTTTATTTGTGGATGAGATTAGTGTCATGGTTTACTGCATTTTACAGCTTATGTATACATACGATGGTTCCATATATTGGAGTTTACTTCGCATGCATGCAGCTGGCATATCGACGTACTTAGTCCTAAGTATTATGGGACTGGGGCGTTACATTGTCTTTGGCACATGAGTCAGCTGTTCGTTGTGGATCTCCTTGTTCAAAGAAGTCAAGTTCGTATAATGAAGAATTCCTTCAAAGTTTTGAGATGCATCTGAGAGTTTGGTATGAGAGTTCGAACATGAACAAAATCTTGGAGGTCTTCGAGGTCCAAATTATATGCAAAGTTTGGGGTCGTCGTGCCCCAACTTTCATTTTGCTGGAAGAGCCACAGGCTGGCAGATGCACATGTGTGTTGATGAAGAAGTGATTTGCTTGTTGACAAGGAAGTGATTCGCTCACGACGAAGAGGAGATGCGCCTATGCTGAGATGTCAGAGTAATGCGCCTATCCATAGAGTTTTAGACTAGGCTGCAGTAGACTTTCAATGTAATGAAAAGCCATGTACATATAAATAAAATTCCTCTTTTTATGTGCCTTTATTTGTTGTCTTATGTGATGCGCTGACTTTTCTTTATATCTTCGACGCGTTCTGCTTTGTGGCGCATAAGACTTCTAGCCTCTGTGGAGCATAAAATTCTATGCTTCTACAGTTATCAGTCGGCGTCCCATTTTATCTTTTCTCGGATTCCTCTCACCCAGCTTCTTCATCTGGGCAACAATTTTGCCACGCGAGGATCCCTGAAGAGTGGTGATATAAAGCCTCGTCGGACCACCCGGATGCTGGGTAAAGACATAATCTCTCCAAGCAGTCACGTGGGGAAAAGCCCTGGCCTTGTCGTTCCTCTAACACACATGGTGGTAGCATAACAGTTCCTTATGCACCGCCATCATTTTGGAATCCTTCGCATCAAGGTTAATGAGTTCCTCGTTGGTTGGGGTATACTCCACATATGGCTCAGTACCTGTAGCATCCACTTTTTCATAGAAATGGTATTTTAGTCATTTTAGCCATTTTGGCCATTTTATGATTTTCTAGATATTTTAACTTGTGTTGTGCTAGCAACTGGTTTAACCTTAGTGGACTTTCTATAGAAGCCTAACCATGTCTTAGAATTTATTTTTTACCTATTAGAATTTATTTAGGGCTCGGGTTCAATTTAGAAGGCTTTTGGATGATTTTAAGCCTTTTTGCATATAGCCTTTTTGAGCCTTTTGACTTGGGCCTTATTTTACTTGAGAGGGAGTTGGCCCAAGTGAAACCCTAACCGTAGAAACCCCCCATATGGCCGGTCACAGCAGTACCCTCCCCCTCTCCCATTCATTTGTGAAGCATAGCCTCCACAAGTGAAACCCTAAAAGTTCTCCTCCTCCAAAAATTCTAGTTTCTTCATCCGGAGTCCGTTTCTCCCCAAACGAACTCCGTTGCACTCGTCTAGAAGAGGATAATTTGCTGAAGTATTACTAACGAGGAGGCGGAGGCATTTGCTTGAGGGGAATCGACCAACACGACGACCAAGGGACTCCGTTTATTGAGTTTTTGACACTCAATAGGTAAACCCTTTTCTACCATAGTTATTTTGAATTTTCTTCCATATTTGCATCCATATAGGTGTCCTAGACTTGCCCATAAAGTTTGGTTACGTTTCGAGTTCGTTTGGTAGCGGTATCGGACATATGTCGGCCCGTCAAGACACGTGTTCGACGAAATGCCGCTAAGAAACGAAACTTGCAGCTTTTTGATTCTGTCTTCACGAACGTTTAGATAATATTATTTTAAAAAACTTTCATGGAGATGGATCGGAAATCGATAACATTTCAGCGGTGTTTCGGGCATAGGACGTACGTGCACCGATCCCGTGCACGAGGCCGTGCATGCCCTGCCGTCAGCGTATTGTATCTCGATGCACAGATAATATTTTCGCCTAAAATTCCTTGAGCACGTGGGGGCAACCTCTGCCCACATGCTCCAAAAATTTCACGGCTTCTCATTGAGCGAGCGCGGAGAAATCTGACGTGCATCGTTCAGCCCGTACAATGCACTGTGCTGAAATTATCGTTGAAACGGACTTCGTACGCGCTCTCGACGCGACGAGGACCCGTTCCAGGACCTTGGATGCGTAGAACTATACCTGGACTACCCGAAGAATCAACCCCAAGTCGTGGTGTGGCCCGACGAGCGAGCCACGAGGACCGAACCGCGCGCACGAGGGGCACGCGCGGGCGCGAGCACGCAGCAGGCCGCGCGTGGTGCGGGGATGCATGCATCGCCTCGGTGCGATGTTTCACCATGTTGTCGTGTCCTAGACCTACCCCAGGACCCCCTAGCTACGTGCACGAGCACGGGGCTTCTCGTTGTGTGTGCGGCGCTCAATCGAGCGAGAACGCACGCATACGTGCACGTTGACACGCGGTATCGGGATATTCCGATACGCGTTCTGTGGACACAAAACGGACATGATTTCGAATTCGGGAGTACCCAAGCGCATCACGTAGGTTAAGACCAACGTTTATGCCAGGTTTTGCGGGTTGATTTGGTGTATTTTGTGTTTTGAGTCGTTTTGTCGAAATTGGGTTCTTCGGGTTCTAAGTTTTTGAATGGAAATGTGTTTTTTTGATTCTTTGACTTTTAACCGTGTTTTCTGATTTGTTAGTTCATATATGATAATTAGAACTTGCGGGAAGAGATCCGCGGAATTTTTACCTATTTAATTGCTATTTTCAAGCATATATGAGTTTCTACTTGTAGGTTTAAATATATATAAGTAGTATATATATATATCTTTCAAATGAATATGGTTATATATGTTTGTAAGCACTATTTTGAAGCAAGGTTCAGTCTTTTCCAGATTTGTGAGTTTCTCGGATTTGCGTAACCGATCCGTTTCTCACAAGTGCATCTCTATACATGTATATATAATATATATCTTTGCATAGCCTATATATATGTAAGTTTATATATATAAATACTTGTGTAATATATTTTTGGGTAGGAAGATGATTTGGGGCTGATTTATTTTCAGAATTCTGGAGTTGATAACAGTCTGTATTCTTCGCACCACCATTCTTTCATATATGGGTTATGTATATATGTATGTGCTTAGAGGGAAGACTATATATATGTATATATATACATATATGCTTTTGGTTGATAGAATGTAGTTTATGTGTGTTTGTATGTTAGTGCTGTAACCATTGGAGTATTGGGACAGATTAGGATCGACCCAAAGACCTTAGTTTAGTCGAATTGACCGACAAGTTGACCAAGTTGACTTTGGGTCAAACTTGATCCAATTCAACTCAAACGAACTTAGAATGACATAGAAACTTGTGTGTGACCTAAAAATTAGTAAATGGACTAGTTGACCAATGTTTGACCAGGTTTGACCAGCATTGACCAGGTTTGACCAGAGTTGACCAAGGGTTGACTTTGACCAAAAGGGACCTAGAAGCATGTAGTCTTGCATTGTAGCTATTTCCTTTGATATTGTAGACTTGGTTGTGACATGTGTATACATTAAATAGGTTTATATTGTCCTGGTTTAGCTACACTTCATCATCAGCAGTTCGGTTTGCCAGGCGAGTACATTCTCTGACCTTTTCATACTTGTTTGGATATGTTCTCTTGTTATAGACTAGTATACTTGATGCTGACACGATGTTCATACGGATTAGTATCCTATGGATCTTTTTATGCGATGTTATTCCCTCGGATACATCGAGTATATCATGTTTATGTACTTTATCGTGTTCATCATGTACTCCATGTATTCATATTTATCCATGTACACTCATATGTTATTCATGTACACTCATGACCATATGAGCTCCATGTATAAAGTAGTTGTTATTCATGTGCAATAACATATCATGACTCGATCCTTGTGTATTGATTGGGGCAGGGTGAGTGTAGTTGGTTATGTGATCATTATCCCTAGTAGGTATTCATGTGCAACTCCATAGTTTATCCATGTGCAACCCAACCTGTTTACATAACCAAATTATGCTCTAAATCACGTAGATAGTTACATTTCTCTATTTATCATATTTATATCTCGTCTCGATATTCTCTCTCTTGTTGATTTCTTTGCAGCATTTTATGTATAATTTTCTATAGCTTGCTTTATATGTCCAATCCTGATATGATCTGTTGTGAGAGATATGTGCTCTTTCCGTCTTGATTGGACCTGTTGAAAATTTTACAGGTGATGATGAGGAGTTCTGCCCTACTTATTATGGCACTGGCTTAGGTGACACTGGTGATGTGGACCCTCAGGAGGATCTAGCTGTCGCTGAGGACTTGCCCATAGTCTAGCTGAGACTTTAGTATCTTATTGTCTATTTATTTGAGACATTATGAGTTGTACTTTGAGATTTTGTTCTGGTGGTTTTACACCAAGACTTTTATTATATCTGTGACTCTCTTGAGATTATTCTTCTATTCCATCTTAGTTTGTGATTGAGTTACTTATTATTTATTCTCCATTCGAAGCATATCATAGACTGTGTTGATACTGTAACCTAGGACAGCGTTCTACCACCTACGCTGCGACGTAGGCTGGACGTACTTCACTGCTTGTGCCCCTTCACTGGGTGCGGATCGTGACAGTACCCCAAGGGAGTTTTGACACTTCAAACATTTCGTGGAGTGCCAGGCCCAGCTCTCCTCCTGGTGTATAAAATATTTTGTTATAAGGATTGTATAGCTCCATAAGGGCCAAGAACATATGCTGGTTCATCTCCACACCAACCTAGGTAGCCTTTATGACATAGTACAGACCAAGATCCTTGAGCTCGTCTTTGTACTTCGTCAGGATCCACAAGGTCAGATTGTCCCACTTCGGTACGTGATGGCACCGACCTTCAACCTGAAAGTTGCCCTGTGGGTATGTGATCTTGGTCGCCAGCATAAGATTGGCGAAGGTCGAAGCACTAAAAGCAAAAGTGTTGTTGGGCACATCGATGAGAAGGCTCCTGGGACATAAAATTCGTAGAGAGTAAGACGGCCCGCCTCGCACGAAGGTGAAAATGTCATTCTGATCGGAACTAGAGTCGATCTTGAAAGACCCCAAAATTGCTCCTTCCTGGGTTAGAGTAAGTTCCCAGTTCATCATTCTCTTCGAAGCCAAACAGGTAAAAGCTAACAATGACAGCTGGCATTCGGTCTTCGGTACGTGCATGTGAATACCCTTCGCATCGAAGAACAGTCCTAATTTATCTTTAAGATCTTCGCTTCATAGGAAGCCAGTTTATCCTCAAACAGAAATTGGGGCTTCTGATAAAAATCATTGGCATTCCCTGCAATAGGGATTGGGTCCTCTCCATCGTGGTCTAGAGGAAAGTAGAGGATTGTTCCTTAATCAGCGCCATCCTCTTCGATGGCTAGTCCAGCATAATCACATTCTTGGTGGGATTGATAACTTCTTCATTTAAGTCCACACCCATCTGGCAGAGGGAGTAGTTGAACAAAATCTCATCCAAACTAGCAAAGGTCATAGACACTGCAAAAAGACAAAGGCAAAAAAGTTAGCAAAAAATTTGATCTTAGAACAAAAAGATATACGCAGCCTGGCATCAGCCCATCTAAAATTATGTGCATCAGCAAAAGCCGAGCCTCGACACATCTTCAGGACCGAAGTCCATGCACGCTGGCAAAGTTATTCCTCGGCGCACCTTCAGGACCGAAGTCCATGCGTGTTGGTAAAGTAAAGCTTTGGTACATCTTCAGGACATAAGTCCATGCACGTCAGCAAAGTGAAGCTTCGGCACATCTTCAGGGCATAGCTCATAGAGCTATGCCCATGCGCTTCAACAAGGAGAATGGTTGATGCATGTCCAGATGATTGCCCATCCATGCGCTCAACCGTGCACAAAGTATCTGTGTGTTTGAGAAGTCGTCAATGGCGGCCACTGTGAGACTCGTCTCACAGTATCGGTATTTATATACAGATACGTATTTTGTAGTGTATTTCGTATTTTCTTGATTTTCGTAATGCTTTAAAATTTTCCTAACTTATAGATTTTCTTCTTGGCCGGCATACCGCCAGTATACCGGAGTATACCGACGGCATACCGTCCAGACAGATTTTCCACATTTTAGATATTTTCGATTTCAGATATTTTCATGAATAGTGTTTTCGATATTTTCGTGAATAGTATTTTAGATATTTTAATGAATAGTGTTTAGATATTTTCATGAATAGTGTAGATGCACCCTATTACCCAATGGATAATTGGTTTTGTTTGAATGGCTAGGATTGACTTAGATATTCATATGGATCATCATCCGACGGCTAAGATTAAATTCCCCTTTTTATATATACCATTTCACTTTCTCTCTCCTCTCTCTTTTCATTCTCTTCACTCTCTCTTCATTTCTTCTTCCCTTCTCTCCCCCTTGGAGCTTGCCAAGAGCTTGGCCTTGAGGCCTTGGGTGTGGTGTCTAACCCCCCTAGGAGGAGGAGTAGAAGATTAGGCTTGGAGCTTAACCTAGGCAAGTACATCTTGCCAAATCCATGAACCATTTTGTTTTGTTGTCATTTTTGTTTCCCTTGGTATTAAATGCTTAGAATTGTTCTAAACTCATTTTGTTAAGAATGTTTTCCTTGTGATTCTCATCTATATGCATGTTTCCAAAATTGGTTTAAACAAGGTTTTTATTTTCTGTTAAAACCCAATATGGACTTAGTAGAAAACTTGGTATCAAGAGTGATACTAGTATTACCATTATGGATCTTAGTCACATATACATATATGAGGCCCTCACATAGTTTGTATATCATGGATTTTGAGTTTGGTGGCAATCGGAACCCGTTTCGGTGTCCCGAGAACCTCTATTTGGAAGTATTTTGAGATATTGATCTATCAAATGTTTTGATTTGTGAAAACTAATACTTCCATGTTGTAGGAAATTCAATTCTATTCAATTTTGACTTTTGAAAATCCGAATTTCGATTTAAAACGAAGTTTTTATGGCCGAAACAAGTTTTGGCAAAATTCTGAATTTTGTTGCTGTTTGAAAAACCGGTATACCGCCGGTATACCGTAGTATACCGCTGGTATGCCATTTTTTACACCAGAAACTTTCTGTCTTTAGGTCGGTATACCGTCGGTATGCCGCAGTATACCGTCGGTATGCCATTTTATGCTGTTTTAGTCTATTTTTGCCCGTTTCTGCCCGTTTTTGTCCGTTTTTGATATTTTCTTCGATTGTAATGATTTCTTAACATGATTAGATGATCTTGTATAGTTAGAGAATGCTTGTACACCCTATATACACTTGACACAAGCACATGTTCAATCATTTTCTATGAAATGTACTTAGCTTTAATTATTATTTTCCACATGCCATGATATGTCTTTGATAGATTCTTTCTTACAAGCTATGTTAATTGTTGCCATGCCTTCTTTGCTTACATGATAGTAGCCCGTTGTGGTGTACTTTTCTTACATGTCTCCTTTGCTTACTAGATAGTGACCCGTCGTGGTGCACTCTTGTACATGTCTTTCTTTGCTTACATGATAGTGGCCTGTCATGGCACACTCCCTATAGTGGCTCGTCGTAGCGCACTACCAGCTTCCAGTTTATGATTTTTTCTTGTTGTGGCTTGTTATGGTGCATATTCTCGTTATTGTCCAGTCTTGCATGCTCATGTCTAGGATGGATTCTGCGGAATGCCACACCCAGAATCCAAGAAAATGGTAAGGATTATATAACTAGATTGATCATTAGAACATGGGTGGGGAGGATTTCCCAGTTACCTGTTGCCTTTGGTCTAGGTCGTTATAACATTTAATTAAGGGTTTGGAGCTATCCGTCGAGATGAGCACTCTCCCAGCTTCACCGTCGCGTGGGAGCACAAAGTCACACTTGTAATCACTTCCCGGCATGACCAATAGGTGGCAGCAGGCAGGTAACCGGACTTGGAATTCTCAAACTTACATTTGTTAGTAATTAGGATTGTGACAACCCTAGTTAGCTAATGTATAAAGCCGTACTCATTGCTTGGCCGTGACTATTGTATGGAGTCTAGTCTAGTCTAGTTTGTCTAGGCAGTGTCCGAATTTGTTTATTTCAGTACATCCTTGTTTATGCTTTACTTTTAAAGTTCTGTTCAGGAGAAGGGTTACAACCCCGGTCCTTGTTTGGTTTACGGGTTGTAACTTGGGTTTCGGAATAGTTCCCAAGTAATCTTATCATTTGTCGTTCTATATAGACTTAACATGCTCACATGCTTCAATTACATGACATGCTCACATGCTCCAGTTACATGACATGCTCACATGCTCCAGTTACATGACATGCTCACATGCTCCAGTTACATGACATGCTCACATGCTCTAGTTACATGACATGCTCACATGCTCCAATTATATAACATGCTCACATGTTCTAGTTACTTAACATGCTCACATGTCTAGTTTATATTTCATGTTCACATGCTTCCTTTTCCTTACATGTACACAGTTTACATTACGTCACATGTCCTTTACTTTATGCTACATGTTGCTTTACTTATCGTCTTTTCTATTCTCGGGATAAGTGCATTGGTAGCGCACGAGTCTCGATTTGCTTTTATTTATTTGTCTCTATCCGTTGCTATGATTTGCATGCTGGTTTTAGTTCATAGTTTGGCTTCCTTTGTGGTACTTGCTATTGGGGGTCTGACCCCACTGGTTTTGCATTGACCAGATCTGATAGAGGAGCCCGGAGGATCTTCCGTACCTTCCACTCGTTGGTGATTAACCAGAGCACCAGAGTACCTTAGTGGGTTTTCTATTTCATTCTCCCACTAGTTATGTACATTATTCTTTTGTGGCGTTTAGCCTCCGAGCACGTGTTTAGCTCGTGTTTTGGACTTGACATTTAGCCTACGGGCCAGAACATGATTTGCGTATTCTAGACTATAGCTAGAGCTTATCATGTATGACTATTACTCTTGCTAGTCTTCACTCTGTATTACTAGCTTCATGATCATTGATATATGATAGTTTGGGGCGCTTTACTATTTTATATTCCATTTGATCTTACTTCTTGTACATTGTTTACTGCCTGTGATTGAGATATCTAGGATTCTTGACCCAGGATTGCCTGTTGGATTGTAGTAGTAACCCCCGTCTATACAGCTTATACGTTATTTCGGAGTACTGGAGTACTTTGGTATACGTAGCTGGCCTGGTCCGTCCCTACTTGCCAGTATTCTGGTTCTGGGGCGTGACATAGGTTTTAGTGGTGGCCCATGCAAGGTCTGATTTATCAGATATGTGGGGGTTACTAATGTTTAGATATCTCAGTCACAATTCTGCTTTATTGATATCCTTCGTGTTATTCTATATCTCTGATTCTTTGACCTGATATCTGTCTTGATCGTTGATCTTTCATGTTCTCTCGATTTAATCCTTGTGTCCTTTAACTTTCAAGGGCACGGTTCTTAATCCTTCCGATCATCTTGTTTGGGTTTTGTCGATGGTAGTCAGAAATCTTCTGTTAGGCCAGTTATGGAGGATCAGTCTCAGCATTCAGGGGCAGAGTTCAGAGTTGACCCGAGGGCAGAGGTGTCAGTTCAGCCCGATCAGCCAGCAGGGTCAGTCCTGTCAGAGTCCAGCTTCACCGGCTACCCCGGCAGTCCAGCAGTATATGGCTCAGGTACCATTTCAGCAGCAGCCGGTTTGAGCAGCAGTTCCGAGGCATGGACAGGTAGAGTTTAGTATGTCAGAGCAGGTTTTGGTTGAGGGTGGTCATGTGGTAGGTATTGCCCTATTCTTCTTCCACTCTTATTTATCTCTTGGGTTACGCATATTTGGCGAGTTTCTTGTCCTACTCTTCTGTCTTCGTAGTCGAGGCATGTGATAACTTTATTGGTATCAACTACGAAGATACGTCCTAGGTAGAGTCATGTCTTGGATTAAGTCATTGGTACCGACTTATTTTGAGAATTGACTTTTATCTAAGTTGTGGAGTCAGCGTAGGCCTGCTCCTACTCAACTGACTCAGGAGACATATTTATTCATATGCCTCCATCCCTTCTTGATTGTAGTTGTGTTACTGCTTACGCATTTACTTATATTACTGTTGTCTTTATCTTACCAACATGCCATGCTTTGTTTTGATTGATATGATTTTTCAGCTCTTTGGTTTGGTTTTCATGCTTGACTAGATTTAGGAAATTTCGAGGATGAAATTTATTTTTAAGTTGTGGAGAGTTGTGAGACTCGTCTCACAGTATCGGTATTTATATACAGATACGTATTTTGTAGTGTATTTCGTATTTTCTTGATTTTTGTAATGCTTTAAAATTTTCCTAACTTATAGATTTTCTTCTTGGCCGGCATACCGCCAGTATACCGGAGTATACCGACGGCATACCGTCCAGACAGATTTTCCACATTTTAGATATTTTCGATTTCAGATATTTTCATGAATAGTGTTTCCGATATTTTCGTGAATAGTATTTTAGATATTTTAATGAATAGTGTTTAGATATTTTCATGAATAGTGTAGATGCACCCTATTACCCAATGGATAATTGGTTTTGTTTGAATGGCTAGGATTGACTTAGATATTCACATGGATCATCATCCGACGGCTAAGATTAAATCTCCCTTTCTATATATACCATTTCACTTTCTCTCTCCTCTCTCTTTTCATTCTCTTCACTCTCTCTTCATTTCTTCTTCCCTTCTCTCCCCCTTGGAGCTTGCCAAGAGCTTGGCCTTGAGGCCTTGGGTGTGGTGTCTAACCCCCCTAGGAGGAGGAGTAGAAGATTAGGCTTGGAGCTTAACCTAGGCAAGTACATCTTGCCAAATTCATGAACCATTTTGTTTTGTTGTCATTTTTGTTTCCCTTGGTATTAAATGCTTAGAATTGTTCTAAACTCATTTTGTTAAGAATGTTTTCCTTGTGATTCTCATCTATATGCATGTTTCCAAAATTGGTTTAAACAAGGTTTTGATTTTCTGTTAAAACCCAATATGGACTTAGTAGAAAACTTGGTATCAAGAGTGATACTAGTGTTACCATTATGGATCTTAGTCACATATACATATATGAGGCCCTCACATAGTTTGTATATCATGGATTTTGAGTTTGGTGGCAATCGGAACCCGTTTCGGTGTCCCGAGAACCTCTATTTGGAAGTATTTTGAGATATTGATCTATCAAATGTTTTGATTTGTGAAAACTAATACTTCCATGTTGTAGGAAATTCAATTCTATTCAATTTTGACTTTTAAAAATCCGAATTTCGATTTAAAACGAAGTTTTTATGGCCGAAACAAGTTTTGGCAAAATTCTGAATTTTGTTGCTGTTTGAAAAACCGGTATACCGCCGGTATACCGCAGTATACCGCCGGTATGCCATTTTTTGCACCAGAAACTTTCTGTCTTTAGGTCGGTATACCGTCGGTATGCCGCAGTATACCGCCGGTATGCCGTTTTATGCTGTTTTAGTCTATTTTTGCCCGTTTCTGCCCGTTTTTGTCCGTTTTTGATATTTTCTTCGATTGTAATGATTTCTTAACATAATTAGATGATCTTGTATAGTTAGAGAATGCTTGTACACCCTATATACACTTGACACAAGCACATGTTCAATCATTTTTTATGAAATGTACTTAGCTTTAATTATTATTTCCCACATGCCATGATATGTCTTTGATAGATTCTTTCTTACAAGCTATGTTAATTGTTGCCATGCCTTCTTTGCTTACATGATAGTAGCCCGTCGTGGCGTACTTTTCTTACATGTCTCCTTTGCTTACTAGATAGTGACCCGTCGTGGTGCACTCTTGTACATGTCTTTCTTTGCTTACATGATAGTGGCCTGTCATGGCGCACTCCCTATAGTGGCTCGTCGTAGCGCACTACCAGCTTCCAGTTTATGATATTTTCTTGTTGTGGCTTGTTATGGTACACATTCTCGTTATTGTCCAGTCTTGCATGCTCATGTCTAGGATGGATTCTGCGGAATGCCACACCCAGAATCCAAAAAAATGGTAAGGATTATATAACTAGATTGATCATTAGAACATGGGTGGGGAGGATTTCCCAGTTACCTGTTGCCTTTGGTCTAGGTCGTTATAACATTTAATTAAGGGTTTGGAGCTATCCGTCGAGATGAGCACTCTTCCAGCTTCACCGTCGCGTGGGAGCACAAAGTCACACTTGTAATCACTTCCCGGCATGACCAATAGGTGGCAGCAGGCAGGTAACCGGACTTGGAATTCTCAAACTTGCATTTGTTAGTAATTAGGATTGTGACAACCCTAGTTAGCTAATGTATAAAGCCGTACTCATTGCTTGGCCGTGACTATTGTATGGAGTCCAGTCTAGTCTAGTTTGTCTAGGCAGTGTCCGAATTTGTTTATTTCAGTACATCCTTGTTTATGCTTTACTTTTACCGATAAATGATTAGATACTAAAGTTTTGTTCAGGAGAAGGGTTACAACCCCGGTCCTTGTTTGGTTTACGGGTTATAACTTGGGTTTCGGAATAGTTCCCAAGTCATCTTATCATTTGTCGTTCTATATAGACTTAACATGCTCACATGCTTCAGTTACATGACATGCTCACATGCTCCAGTTACATGACATGCTCACATGCTCCAGTTACATGACATGCTCACATGCTCCAGTTACATGACATGCTCACATGCTCCAATTACATAACATGCTCACATGTTCTAGTTACTTAACATGCTCACATGTCTAGTTTATATTTTATGTTCACATGCTTCCTTTTCCTTACATGTACACAGTTTACATTACGTCACATGTCCTTTACTTTATGCTACATGTTGCTTTACTTATCATCTTTTCTATTCTCGGGATAAGTGCATTGGTAGCGCACGAGTCTCGATTTGCTTTTATTTATTTCTGTCTCTATCCGTTGCTATGATTTGCATGCTGGTTTTAGTTCATAGTTTGGCTTCCTTTGTGGTACTTGCTATTGGGGGTCTGACCCCACTGGTTTTGCATTGACCAGATCTGATAGAGGAGCCCGGAGGATCTTCCGTACCTTCCACTCGTTGGTGATTACCCAGAGCACCAGAGTACCTTAGTGGGTTTTCTATTTCATTCTTCCACTAGTTATGTACATTATTCTTTTGTGGCGTTTAGCCTCCGAGCACGTGTTTAGCTCGTGTTTTGGACTTGACATTTAGCCTACGGGCCAGAACATGATTTGCGTATTCTAGACTATAGCTAGAGCTTATCATGTATGACTATTACTCTTGCTAGTCTTCACTCTGTATTACTAGCTTCATGATCATTGATATATGATAGTTTGGGACGCTTTACTATTTTATATTCCAGTTGATCTTACTTCTTGTACATTGTTTACTGCCTGTGATTGAGATACCTAGGATTCTTGACCCAGGATTGCCTGTTGGATTGTAGTAGTAACCCCCGTCTATACAGCTTATACGTTATTTCGGAGTACTGGAGTACTTTGGTATACGTAGCTGGCCTGGTCCGTCCCTACTTGCCAGTATTCTGGTTCTGGGGCGTGACAGCCACCTACCTATCCCTTCCCTACGAACGTCGGCATGAGTCATTTTAGCGACTTTAGGCTCGTCGGTGGCGACTTCAACGGGATTCTTGCCCTTGGTGGCAGCGGCGATGCGAGGAGCTTTGGGGGCCATCATGAAGAAAAACTAGGGTTTTCGAGAGAGGAGAAGCTCTAAGGAAATAAAAACTTGGGGAAGAAAATAGAAAACTCTCTCGCCCCCCAAGCACCTATTTATAGGCTTGGAAAGCACGTGACCCAATAAAAAGTGATGTAAGCAGTCGACGCTTCGAAATACGTGAAAGGGCGGCACCAAATCTTCGAAAATATTGTCATTAAAAGTTGTCAAGTCGAGAACCAAACCGTTATCATTAATTATCATCAAATCAACTAATGCGCCAACATGTTCATGCACGAGGATGGTTATGCGCCAGAAGCCTGGTGCTTACAAGGGTTAAACCACCCATGCTTCTTATTCAAAGTATTTCAAAACTTATCTAAATTTTGAAAACTTTGAAGGAGATTTTCTAGAAGCATGGAAATTCATGCGCCTAGAAATCCAGTCGAAGAAGGCACATTCGTATGCACTGCAAAAGACATGGGCCAGAGACACAAAGCAAACTTGGCGCATTGGAAGAAGAACAACAAAGACAAAAGTGTATAAAAAAGTTTTTTAAATTATGGAAAGTCTGTACACAAAAAGAACTTTTCATTACGTAGAAAACCTACTACAACATACTCTAAACTCTACGGATAGACGCATCACTTTCTCATCACGAACGAATCACTTCCTCGTCATGAGCGCATCACTTCCTCGTCTCAGCATAGGCGTATCTCCACACGAAGCAGTTACTGATAAGAACGTGGGTTGGCAATCAAACCAAACCCGAAAATCAACATCTTGGCACTCGATATTGTCTTATGAAAGAACGTTGTCGGTAAGGTGCATGAGCATGAACTGCTCTGACCATAGCCAACTTGGTGAATCTCAGTTCTCTGATAGAGTGCTTCATCAAAATCATAACTTCTTTGAACGATGAGATCTACAACACACTATTGACTGAATCGCCAAGGAGGAGGATCAGTTGAGTTCATTTTCGACATGAAGTCGTGTGGAATGATAATGAACAAACTCTCTACTCTACAAATACATATTTTTATAGGCCAAAGTATGGTAAAGCCCATACGCCAAGTGGCAATCTCCCCGAGATTAATGCGATGAACCTAGCATTAATAGTAATGAATCTGCCATCTCGATTTTTACTAAGTCAAAGTCATTAATTAATTCGAGCCCCAAAACGCTCAACGTGGTTGACCGAAAGTGATAAACCTCAAGGATGGATAGCTGATGCGCTTCATGTTGTATGCACCCCATAGTGGATGCCCTCTATGGTTCATGCACCCTACAAATGATGTGCCTATATAGGCTCCTCGCCCATCAAGCATTTAATGCCAAAGTCAGATGTCAGTAGCACGTGTCTCAAAGACAATAAAGACGACGGATTTCACAGAAAATGAAAAGTCGCCTACGTCAGCAAACGTTGGCATAATCATTACTCGTTTGTCGGTTACAGCTGTGCTCTGCCACGTGGCTAACCCGAACAAACTTTGCATGCGCCCTTAAAGCCATGCGTCCAAAACTTCGCATGCACCTTTAAAGCCATGCGCTCAGACTTGCTATGTTCCCCCAGAAGTCATATGCCAAGTCTCCTCATGCGTTGGAGCCCTCAAGCACATTAAATCTATTATCTCTGAACAGATCGAGATCTTTGAACAATGTACGCGTGCCACGTGTTATTAACTCAGTCATACTCATGAACGGGTGCCAACCACCCAAGATCTCAATAACAAACGAATTCTAACAACTGTCACATGTTAGCTCATCTGCAACCCAACAGTACAGTTACACCAGATTCAGTTCAAGCTTCCCGGACGCAGCACCCCTGCACCAAACAAAGTCATGCACATAGCGTTCCTACTTGAAAAAATTTCATGCGTGCATCGCACATACACGTATGAATGGATCATTCCAACAACTATAAATAGAAGGATCATTCTTTCACTCAGGGAGAAGACATACACAAAGACACTCAGAGAGTCCGAACATACTTCAGGAGAGCTAAATCACCGTCCAGTCGAAAACTTGCATTTGCCTCTTACTAGCCGTCAGATCGTCAACGGAGTAAAGAATCAACCCTCCATCGCCATCTGTTCCCAGAAGAAAACAAATTATACTCGAAAGATCCCGTCGAGGATCCAAATTGTAGTATGTTCGTTTGTTCAATATAAAAGTTTCTCAAATACTTTTAATGGAAAACACTAAATATGAAAAGTCAATCTACGAATAGCTGGACCTCATCCAAGTATAGGGGTATAGGACACTCAAAGTTAAATTCGAATAACAAACTTAAACAATTGAAAATATTAGTTAATTTGACTAGTTCTACAAAATTAATAGATTTGACTAGTTCTACGGAATTAACAAAGCTGCACAATCCCACTTTTTTTGCCACTGCCTCTGCGTCACTGCTTCTGCGATGTCCGTTGATTCCACAGAAGTTATTTTGTGTTGCTCTGCACGCGTGGTGTGCCATACCGTGGAAGGTTATATGACGACTGATCTTTAATTGATTGGAGCTCATCCATAATTCTGTTATAGGATATCTAAACGCAATACTAGACATGTCACTTAGTCAGATATAAAAAAAATTGTATAATCGCTATCAAAACCCTCTCACCTAATTTTGTCGCTCTAATAGCCTAACACTCTCAATCTCCTCTACCTTTCCATCGTTGTCAATCTCTCCCTCTCTCTTTCTCTTTGTGTGTGTTTAAACAAGTTGCAAATTTATTTTTTGGTTTGGATCATCTGCAATTTTATTAGTATTTTATTATGACATATTATTTTGGTTATTATATTTTGTTTATTGTTTAATTTTTTGAAATTTGTGTACTATTGTATTATCGTCGATGAAAAAATATTTATATGAACATTAAGCTTTAAGAGCACCACTTTTAGAGTTTGTCTCGGGTTACAAAATCTAAAGTCCAGCACTGGCTATTGTGGAGGCATATGACCTGAGAGGACAGTGTTTGAATCCCGTTAGGAACAATCATGGATATATATATATATATATATATATATATATATATATATATATATATATATATATATATATATATATGGTAGCGGATCAAAAGCCCCCCTTAAGCCTTGTTTGGTTCGCGGAATGGAAAGGAAAGGAAACTGATTCCTTGGTATTTCCTTTCCTTTAGGAAATTATAATTCCTATAAACTTTCCTTTCCGGTGTTTGGAAAGATCGGGATTATAACCGGAATATATCTTTAATTTCCATTATAGTGTTTGGTGTTTGTAAGGAAAGGAAACAAAATCAAGTCAATTTTTCAAAAATACCCTCGTGCTAATAAAAATAATTATTACTTAGAAATATTTTTGTCTAAAAGATATTATGGATAAAAATGGTAAATAATATTATGAACATGGATATTTTGGTCAAAACTTTTTGTAATAAATGCGGGAAAGTTGGAGGAAAAGTGATTCCTTAGATAAATGAGAGGAACCACTTTCCCCCCTATTTTTCTACCTCTTGGGAATCATTTTCCCTTTCCAACAACTTTCCTTTGGCTCCCAAACATAGGAAAGGAATCACTTTTCTTTTCCAAGCTCAAATTCCGGTAACCAAACGAGGCCTTAGAAAAACCCCTAAAAACCCTCTCACTCTCGGCCGTAATTTAATATTAATATTAATATTAATGTTAATGTTAATATTTAATATTAATATTAATGTTAATATTAACATTAATATTAACATTAATGCATACAGACTAAATCACTTGGAAGAAACCTAAATTTCACATAGTTATGGGACAACTTGCTTATACTTGGGCTGATTAAGCACGCACTCTATAGTTAGAGGTAGGTGATCAAATTGACACTGCTTAATTATTGCGAAAATTTTCCACCATTTATTCTCCAAGTTCGTAGATCCGTGTGGATTCTTGTGGGAGTAGTTGGATGGTTTGGGCTGGTGGGTGCATGTGGGCCAAGCGGAAGATCCCAAAATCTTAACTTTTTTTAGTTTTTTATAAGTATTCTTTTTTTAATTTTATTATATTATTATCTAAATTCAATTGGTATTGGTGTCATTAAGGGTATTACACTAAAAAAATTGTAATTAATGCACTCAACCAACATTTTCAGAAAAATAAAAAATATTTATTTTCAAGGGGGTTTAAGTTTTACTGGAATCTAAAGCCTTTTATATTCCCTCCAAATTTTCAATCCCACACTTTGGGGCCCTTGTTAGCAATCATCCGAACAAAACTTGTATTATAGGAATTTTTTTTTCGTATCTTTCAAAAAGGTATAGTACTTGCGTACTTTTGAAAGATTCAAATCAGTACGTAAATTTCATGCATGTGAAGTTTTAAATGTGTTTCGTATAAATTATTGAAAAAATTTGGCACAAAAAAGTGGTGAAAACCTATTAAATTAATCAAATTTGACAACAAGTTTAAGACTCAAAGACTGTGAAGTTTCTAACCTCAATATTTCTATTTGTCGAATATTTGACTAATTTTTTTAACATATTTTATTTACACTGCGTCGATTTTATTCGTACTTTTGTCGTATCAGATTTTTTTCGTTTGCCGAATTGCTAACAAGGCTTAGAGTCTGTTTGTTTGCACGTAAGTGTAGGAACGTGTGAAACTGGAAAACGGAGTTTGAATACGTGATGCGTACGCATAAATTTTGACTTTCTAAAAGTTGTTTAGTCGGTGGAATTGGAAGATATAAAAGTGAGAAAAAAATAAATTTCATTGTTTGGTAGTGTTGAAAGTCGAGGAAAAAAAATCGATTATTTGAATGGTGGTTGAAAGTGGATGTTGGTTGGAGAAGTAATAAAAGTAGGTACGGTTACCCTCATTATTGCTCCCCAAATAATTCTCATTTAATTAATAAATGCTAATTTTTCTTTCACACAATTAATTGACATAGAAATAGTTAAAATAAAATTTTCAATTTTTTCCAATTAATTTTTCTTTAATTTCTCAAATATTCAATTAGCCTAAAATTCCTAAAATATTGTTTAATTAATTTCTTATTAATTCCTTAAATATCCTTCTTCTTCTTCTAGACTATTCTACTTAATGTTCAACAATCACCAACGTCTTCTAAAATATTCCTTTTTTTTATCCTCCTCCTAAAATTTTTCTTGACTATCCTACGAAATCACTAACGCCTCTTAATTATTATTTATCATTTAAATCTTTTTTTTTTCTTTATTGCAACTCCACACTCTCTTTTCCTAAGAACCAATCTCTCCCAGCCCTCCTCCGACCTCAAATTCCTACTCGAATTCAAGGACATTGCCTCCGACCCCTAAGGCATTGTCGCCTACTCCTGGACCCTCACCGGATCCGCATGTCCTAAATTGTGGCATGGTATCACCTGCGACCCCGACGGCACCGCCGTCGTCGGCCTCGTCCTCGATGGCCTCGGCCTCTCAGGCAAAGTCAAGCTCTCCACCCTTACCTCCAGGATCTCGACCTCGTCGGCTACCTCCTGAAAGAGCTCGGCCTCATCACCGACCTCGGCCTCTTCCACAATGTTGTCACGGTAGAGTCGGTTTGGGTGATCGCAACTGGAGGGAGTAACTCTTCTTCTCCCCAAATTATTTTTAGAAAGCGTCACTTTCTTTCTCATTTTTCAGTGTATTTCAATCCAAAACAGGCGGAGGTGAGAGTGGGAGAATGGGGGGAGATAGGAACTGAAACAGATCAAATCAACCAAAAATTAACAATTTCAAAGGGTAGAACCAAACAGCTAAACTTGTTTGAGTTCAACTAATTTTTCAATTTGAAGCCACTTTCATCACAGTTTCAAAAGGAGGCTGTTTGGATAGAAGTAACTTTTTGAAAGTGTAAAAGTGATACTTACATCATGTTAAGTTACAGTGCACTTGTAGCAATTGTCATTTTTTAAAATGTGTTTGGATAGAGTACTTTGTATCTCTTGCAAGTGGAAAAAAAAAAGAGTTAGTTGTTTGAATGGTTGTTGAAAGTGGAGAAAAAATAAGTTCGGTTGTTTGGATGGTTGTTGAAAGTGGATGTTGGTTGCAGATGTTGTAAACCTAGGTATGTTTACCAACAATTTTTTTTGACAAATATTTTTCATTTCAACCTAGATATTGTGATATAACAATTTTGAAATTGACATATATTTACTAAATATAAATTTCCTAAAATATAAAATAAAATTGGCATATCAATTTTTTTTTGTAAATAGTAATAATCCTCAATTATTATTATTATTATTAACCCTCACTTATTATTTTAATATAAAATATTGGGTTTATTATAAAACAAATAATGGGTTGAGAAAAAAATCAAGGGTTTTACGAAACAAAATTTACTCTCGTTTTCTTCATTCTGTGTCCTCCAAACAATTTTTCACACACATTTTCTTCATTCTCCACCACCGGAGCCCCTCCTCCTCCTCCCCCCCATCTCCACCACTCCGCCGGAATACCTCCCCCTCCTCCTCCTCCTCCACCGCCGAAGCCCCTCCCCCTCCTCCCCCCCCCCCATCTCCACCCCGGAGCCCCTCCCCCTCATCTCCACCGCCAGAGCCCCTCCTCCTCCCTCTCCATCGCCAGCCTCCCCCCCTCAGTTCGGAGCTTCCGAGCGCAGCTACTCGTCGGGAGCTTCTCCTTCCAGCCGGGCACCATTGCCACCACGGGCACAATCCCATGGTCTCCGGCCTCACTTTCACGCTCACCGCAATCCACTTGCAGCGCAGTTGCTGACAATTTTTGGTGTAGGTGAAAATGGGAAGAAGGAGGGAAACAGCAACTGGAGTGTGTCAGATATTCCCCTTTCATCTCCACCTTCATCGCGAACCAAACGATGAAATTGCCATTGCTGCCTCCAGTTGCAGGAAAAAAATACTCCAATTACTGTGAAGTCCCTCGCATCCAAACTGTCACGACCCGATCCCAAATAATTGGGTCGAACCGGATCATGCCCAGCCTGCACCGTTGTTGAGACGGCGGCAGTAAGCTGTTCCATTAGCAGATAACCACAACAACATCTATATTTGTCACAACTCAAAATTCGGAAAAAATAAAACTTTATTAAACTTTTACAATGAAATGAAAGATACAACTTAAACCATTTTCTACATACATCAAGAAGAAAAGAAAACTCTAGTCAAACAGCTCATCAGTCTCGAAATTCTCGTCCTCTAGTTGGGACCTCGAAAATATCGCGGAACAAAGCCTCATCAGTGATACCTAAAAATGTTGGATCTCCAGTCAGGAGGGAGCAAAGTACAATTCATGCTAATTTAACAATTGAAATAATAATAGAATTATGCACTTTTAAACAGTTTTGAAAATCAACTAAGCAGTTACAGTTTTAAAACAGTTACAGTTCTGTGATGTGAATAGGCAATGAAATATGACCGGCTTGGGTTTGTTACAGTAAGATACGGCTTATCCCCGTGTGTATGAGGGGTAAGCTAATATAGTTACAGTAGTTACAGTAGTTACAGTAGTTTGGATGTGGTCATACTCATTACACTACTCCCCCAGTCCCCAATAGTTACAGTAGTTACAGTCAGTGCTCTCAGAGAGAGTTCCGTGTTGCATCGTGGTTTAAACTTGCATTAAAACGATTACTAAATAATTGTAAACTACCACAAAATGTACTTGCCTCAAAATGGACTAGACTGGAAAGTTGAAGACTTCAAGATGGGAATTAGGATCGTCCTCGAATTCCTACATTCGAGAAATTGATTCAGAAACCAGGGTTACCAATCTAGCTACGCTAGTTGAAATCTCTAATTGTGTCCTAATCCATTTTAATTCTTTATTAATAAAACACGAACCAAAACACGGTTATTGGTGCGTTGAATTTATAATGAGGGAAAGATCGTTTAAACTTTGTATTTTGGAAAACTCGTCGATACCATATTAATTATTAAAACTTGGTATTTTTTTAGTTATAAATATAAAACTAATTTCTTATTTAGTGAGAAATACATGATCGTTAATTAATATAAAAACTTGTAGATTTTAGGTGAGAAAACCTTTGTTAATTTTATACAAAAATACTTTTTATTAAATTTATTCGTTTAATACAAAAACTTGCAAAATTAGCAATAACTAAAATCTATGCTACCAAATACAGTTACAGACCAACAGCCAGCTGGGCTTATGTCCATTACAATTTATTTACATAAATTGAAATAAGACAAAACTGCCGTTAGTCCTAAACTTTAAATGAATAAAATTAAATAGTAAAAATAAAGATAAAAATATAAAGTCTCAGATATGGTCCAATCCTCGACTGGCTAATGCCTCAACGTCCGGGTGGAGCCGGTTTCGTTTGCACTTAGCCGGGTCCATTGACCGATACGGTCGTCACCCAAATCCAAATATTAATTAAAATTCCGAAATCCATTTTAAATTCATTTTTAAAATAATCTAGAATTTACGGAAAAATCCGGCAGCATCTCCTCTGTTTTTGGTCAACCCAAAAACTGGGAAATAGTGCCGATAATCTCCTGCAAATCCCAAACCAGGGAAAACCCGAATATATATATATAAAATCCACAACCAGTCCACAAAATAATCGGAACGACCCGAATAATTTTCGGAAGTCCGATTCCAACCCAAAAATCACAGAGCGCTACCGGAAAAATCCGGAAAGCCAAAACATACCAAAAACCAATTTTCGAAATATTCCGGGAATCCAAAATAATCCACAGAACCTTTCCGAAGGTTCTGTAAAATTACGACGTCGCTAAAACCGAATTTCCAAAGGGAATCGGGGACCATTTCTCATCATCGACTATATGAAAAAGGGACGGGACAGGGATTATACCTCGAGTTGCTCGGCTAGAGCTCTCAGATGAAATAATAGAAAGAATAGGAGCTCCGAACAGTAAGGTATTCCCAGGACAGCGCTGGAACAGTAGCGTCGTCGCCACAAATCAGCAGATCAGGGGAGTCGCGGGCTAGGGCACGCGCCTAGGTCAGCAGGAAGTCGACAGGGGCGACCGGAGCACTGGAGAAAGGGGCTCGGCCAGAGGGGGCGCTGGCCAGGGGAAGTCGCACGGGGAGACGTACGACGAAGGGCACGGGGTGCTCGGCCAGAGAGGCAGCGGCCACAGGGGACGCGAGGGGATCCGGCGGCGGAGGCCGACGGGGAGCTGGACGGGCGCGGGCGCTCGGCGATAGGGGGCTGCTGGAGCGCGGCGGGCCGGAGGGGAGCTCTGCGTCGGGGCGCGAAAGGGGCGCGGCTCGCCGGAGGGGCGCGGGTCGGCAGGGAGCGCCGGCGGGAAATGCCGCACGGGGGCGCGCTGGCGTCGGGGCTGACGCGGGTCGCGGTCGGCCGGAGGGTGGTCGGCCGGGAGGAGCTCTGGCGTCGGGTGAAGGAGAGGCTCGGGGGAAGGGCTGTGGGTTGGTGAAGAGAAGGGGTTTGGGGAGAGTTGGGATGCTTCTCTTCCTTTGTGAGAAAGATGAGAGAGAGAGATGAGTTAATACTCTGCTGATTGTGAGCAGAGAGGAGTGGGGTTGTGCGTGAGTAAATAAGGGGAGTGATGGGGTGAGTAAATAGAGGGAGATGAGGGTGCTCGTGTGGTAAAGAGAGATGGGGTGTTCCTGTGTGGAGGGGAGTGAAGGCAGGGAGAAAAAATAGGAATGGTTTTGAATGAGTTGGGATGGAAAAAGGGTGTGCTGGTCCTACGGGACCAGCTCTTAATATTTTTTTTTAAACCAATCAGAAATGAAATGGGGAAATGGGTTCGGGCTCAGGCTCGGGTCTGGGTCTGGACTCGGATCTGGGTCTGAATTCAAAAATCTTTGTTATTTAATTTCTAAAATAATTTTAACACTCTAATAATATAATAATAATAATAATAATAATAATAATAATAATAATAATAATAATAATAGAAATACCGATATTAATTAATACACAAGAAATGGGTTTCACAATCTTCCCTCCTTAGAAAATTTCGTCCTCGAAATTAAAGGCAAGGTAGGAGAATCAAACAGGTACGGGTACTGCGCCCGTAACTCAGGTCAAACAATAAGAATTTCCAAGGTAGTCGTGGATGAGACGGTTTAGGGACAAGTTTCATTTATGATATCATCCATGTAGAAAATACAAAAGCGAACCAAAGTACACGAGGTTGATCAGACCATCATGCACCGGTCCTGATTAGACAATATTTTAGTGGGTGCACCCAATAAAATACCGTCATGATCAAGCTTGATAAAAAGATAGCTTGCAAAACTAGGCTAATTTAGCAGCATTAGTCAAGTTTAGAACGAAAAGATAAGGAGTAGAAGTTTACGTGATGGCTCAAATTCTGATCTTTTTCTCACCTCTGACTACACTTGCAACTGGTTTCTCTGGCACTGAAAGGTTGAGTCCAATCTTCAACTCTGAATTATCCAAAATGTGACTCGGATCCGGATTGTAGCGTCTGAGCTGTGATACGTAGAAGACGTTGCACATTCTCAAGATTAGCTGGTAGAGCTAACCGGTACGCTACTTCCAACTCGTCTTAAAACTTCAAATGGCCTGATGTACCTGGCCTCAATTTCTCAGCTCCGTCAAAACTGATCGTTCCTCTGGCAGGAGAAAACTTCACAAAAATGCTATCTCCTTCTTCAAAACTCTACTGGTCGACGACTACTATCAACCCAATGCTTCTGTCTGTCTTGGGCAATCCTGAGCTTGTCTATAATTACCTTCACCTTCTCTGCTGCATTAGTCACCATCTCGGCTCTCAGTTCTTTTTCCTACTTCGTCCATACAAGTGATGTACGGCAATGACGTCCATAGAGTGCCACGAACGGTGTCATACCGATGCTAGCTTGGTAGCTGTTGTTTGTAGGAGAATTCCACCAAATGCAATTGGTCTTCCCAAGACCCTCCAAATTCCAAGACGCAAAATCTCAATATACCTTCAAGCGTCTGGATTGACCTCTCTGATTGCTCGTCTCCCGGTACTCCATGAATCCGGTAGATGTGCCTCTCGTACAATGCTGCCAACTTCTTAGTGGATAAACCAACTTTGAAGGGAATAAAGTGAGTTGACTTAGTCAGTCGGTCCACAATAATCCAAATGGTGTTCTTCCCTCCTTGGAATCAAGGCAATCCTGACACATAGTCCATCGTTATGTGCTCCTACTTCCAGTCCGGAATGTCCAATGACTGTAGAAGTCATGCGGGTCTCTGTCGGCTAGCCTTCACTTGTTAACAAATTAAACATCTAACCTCAATTTTGAATACATCCTTCTTCATTCCATACTACCCAACAATAGTACGCATATCCCAATACATTTTATTAGCTCCAGGATGTATAGAATATTGCGACTGGTGTGCTTCCTTCATCAGCTCGTTCCTCAGTTTGCCAGATACTACGCAGAGCCTCATACCATTCTTCAGAGGTCCATTATTGGCGATTTGAGAAACCCTCAAGTGTTCCTGCCAACACTTGATCTCTATGTTTGCAAAGTGCCTCGTCTTGAAACTGAGTATCCTTGATTTTGTCCATCAGACTTGAACTCATTTGCAACTTCATCAACACTGAATCAGCATCCAGCTTCTTCCTTCCATTTCCAGCCAGTACTATCAGCGTGACTTTTAGAGTTGAATTTGCACGCTGGAATAGATTCGGCTAAGGAGCCAGTACTGTCAGCGTGACTTTTAGTTACTGTCATCTTCGAGCGCACAAGAGTGTGCGTGCTTGCAGTGGAGTTCTTGCCAGTGTTAGGAGTAGACACTGTGGCAGAGACTTCACCATTGACTGCCAACTGATTCTTAGGGACATAGACAGAGTGTCCCTTCGACTTGGCAGTGATGATGGAGGCTGGAGTGGGCTTGCCACCCTTAGCCCGCTGCATTTCTTCATAGGCGAGTTGATCAAATTTGATCGTCATCACCTTCTTTGTCGAGTCGATTGACGAAGTGTCGCATTGAGTTATTACCATCTCAGAAGAGGAGATGGTTTTCCCCAGCAGAGTCGCCAATTTGTTTTCCATAAAGAAATTCTCTTTATTTGTTGTGTTTCTGGGAAAATTACAACTGTAGGAATCCGATCTAGAAGACGATCGCTTTATCCCTTGGACTATGCGAAGAAGAAAAGCTCTCAAAATTTTGACAGTAGATATCAATGTATCTGTACAATGAATGAGAAAAAGAACTCTATTTATAGAGTCAAAACAGTAACTGAAAAGATAACTACCTCACCACTGGTGCACTTGAAAAGTCACGCAGACTCTAAATACACGCAGGGTTAGTGAGTAGTTACTGGACGTGGCCCGTAACTGTTGGACACATGGCATCAGTGCATGGGTCGTGTGCAAGTTACTGGGCACGCGAGAGAGAGATCGGTGGCATGGCTGCCACGTACTCCAGTTGAAATGAAATCCACGCTGACTTGCTGAAGGCAAAAATCCACGCAGATTCGTTGACGCAGACTCGTTGAAGGCGAAATCCACGCAAGCTTTGAAGAAGAATACTTCAGAATTCACGCAGACTTTGAGAAGAATAACTCAAAAGTCACGCAATGTTTTGAGAAAGGAGAAGGTTCAGAATCCACGCAAACCGCCAGCTGTCTTGATTTGGCACGCTTCGTCTGACACAAAATCTCTGACATTGATTATATTGTCAGCCGCATTAAATGAAGATAAGACCCAAAGTCACGCCAACTTGGTGAAGAGTGAGTCTTGCTAAGGAAGATTGCAAAAGACGGCTGTGATCTCTCGAGTTCTGTGCATACGTGGCATACGAGGAGACGTTTCTCGACTGTTGTGTTGTCAGTCATTATGATTCTGACGTATGGCTGAGCTGTCTCTGCGTGACTTCTAAAGGAAATGGCCAGGCAGAACTTAGCGTATCTTTTGTGCTGCTTCTTGGATCACTCTGCGTGACTTGTTCTGATCAACTCAGCGTGACTTCATTTTTGAGGCCTACAAAACCCCCTTCAAAGTTTTCGAAAAATGATAAAATATTTTCGAAATACTTTGAAATAGAGATGTTGAAATGAGTTCAGTCACGCTGAGATGACTCAAAATTTTTTCGGAAGTCGAAAAAACTTCGAAGTTCTTTGAAAACATCCAAATGAACTTATTAAATGTCATAATGACTCTTCGTTCTCCGAGACTGATTGCGTCCAATTTATGGTGGAATATGAACTGTCGACGAGATCTGTTATATAAACAGGAAGAGATTCTCAGTTTTGACATTCATCTCTCGAAATATGACCCCAAAGGAAGCAGCCGAAGAGGAAGCACGAAAGTTGGGCTTTTGTTCCCATGGTGACCCCACTTTTGGGGGCAAAGAACCCGAACCTGTCGTCATCGAGCTCAAGGACGACTCCACGCAGTTAGCCAAGAATCTCTTGAGCTACTTTGGATTGGATGGCTCGTCTTCTTCTGATGGGCGGAGCCTTATGGAGAAGCGTAAAATGCTCGAGACTCTGTTGTATCGCCTGGGAGTTAAGAGCGTAGAGGAGTTAGGCATCAAACTTAGCCGCTCTGGAAAATAGAGCGTAACTTTCTACGCTTTTGTTGCACTTTTCTGTTTTGTCTTTTTGTAAGGCCATCAGTGCCTGTTTAAAGAATGAAGTACAACTTTTTGTGTTTGATCTGCGTACCTTTTAATGAAGAATATTAATTAGCACACTTTGACTGTTTCCAATGTTGCACTGTCTTCCGAAGTACACGTGACACTCATTCCACAATTTACGAGCGCTATTTATGCGGATCTTTTCCAAGAATAGACCTGCACTTGACCCTTTAAATAGATAGATAAACTCCACGCAAACTCATCTTCCCATTCTTCTTCCTCTCTTCTGAGAAATGAATTTTCTGTGAGAAGAAAATAGGAAAGCCATGTTGTCTGATGTCAGATCTCTGTGCACGCTACCAGACATGAGTTTGCCGATCCTTAGCACCAAATTTGAAGGTAAGTCAGTGTAATACGTGTACTTATTTTTGCTGTTGAAGATAGGCTTTCTGTTTTTTCTGTTTCTAATTTGAACAATACACGCCTGTCTCTGTTTGATAGATGCATACTGAATGATTTCTGTTGATCTTTCTGCAGAAACTTGGCTGAAAATTTTCTTCAGAACTGGCATTGGGGATGTGGATGCTGTGGAGAATATCCTGCTGACATCTACATCAGGGAGCTCATACGCTTTTGACGCGTAAATCAGACAATTCAGAACTCTTCGTGAGATAGAAGGGTCTTCCTTAGATGGTAGGAAGAGCCTTTATACACGAGAGTTGGATGGTGGAGTTAACTCTACTACCGAGAAATCGGGAAGTAGAGTTCCTTTTACGGGAAAGTTGTATTGGCAGACTCGTTGAAAGGTCGCTCCTAATCCACCAGTTGTATTGGCAGCAACACGTTTTCGTGTTGCCCTACTCTGTGGTTCTCCTCTCGTCTGAGAGATAAGACCAGAGTTTGATTCCTGCTGGACACCCAGGAATTGCCACAAACAATGAGATTGCCAGAGAAGATCCAAGAAGAAATAGATCTCAGTTGTACATAGAATGAAAATCCAAGATTTGTAATAGATTTCCATTATGATTTGTAAGAAAGTCTAAGAAAATATAATAGACTTTTTGTGGTGAAATGGGAATGGAAATGACAATTCTTCTATGCTCAATGATTTGTATTTGTGGATGAATTGTGGACATGATAGATAATAAAATCATCTTTTCTGTTTTAGAGTATATGATATTATCAGAGGTATTATGGACGTGATAATATATAGGAACTCGAAAGAAAATAGATTGATTTCTATGCAGAGGTCAAAACATGACAAATGAGTAAGTAGATTCGGAATTGATTCAGAGGTTATGAAAACGTAATCAATAACGAATCCCCACTTAATGAATTGATAGAAGATTATGAACGGACGAACCGTTAGGAAATGAAGAACAGATGAACTGTCGAGTGAATGTAATAAATGAACGGACGAACCGTCAAGTATTAATGAACATGTGAAACGTCGGATGAATGTGAGAAATGAATGGATGAACTGAATATCGGGAAAGAATACGTCCCTTCGATCCTTGTAACCATATGCCTATAAATAGAGCATATATTTGAATAGAAGGATCGTATTTTATCCACAATGTCTTCTGAAGAGAATATAAAGAAGGCTGAAGTCGCTCCCGAAGCTACTGAAGGTGTTAAAGAACATCCACCTCCACAGAAGAAGAAAATAGGCGAAAGCTCGTCTACTCCCAAGCCGCCGAAAGATATCCTGGACTTCCTGGTCGAACCAGGAGAAACCGAAGAAGAAGAAGCAATGAGGCTGGCTGCCTGTCAATTCTTGGTGCGGTCAGAAAAAGATGTACTCAATTCTTTTGCTGATTATGTATGTGGTCCTCGTCCCAAATATGAAAGGGATTACAGTGATCTTCCATGATGATGTACTCTTTTTCTTGAAGAATTTGTCTCAAATAAACTCCGTTTAAGGAAACTTTGTTTACGATATATCCTTCCCACTTTATATTTTTGCCTTTATTCATTGATCTTTTGACTCAGAAATCAGAAAGACTAAATATCATTTTCATAAATATGATATTGAGATAGAAAATTCAGAGGTAATATGGACATAATTTTCTGGATATCAAATTTGTTGAGAAAACGATACAAAGTAGAATACCTATCTCCACTGGGGAAAATAGATATCAGAATGATTCTTCGGAAAGAACAATGAAACAGCTGGAGAATGATGGGAGGACAATCTTGATAGAAATATTAAACGTAGTATTTCTTCAAGAATTTGCCGTTGATGGGCATCATAGTGGCTTTACCATCTAGAGTAGTGAGTTGATAAGCTCCATTAGAAAAGATCTTATTGACAATGAATGGACCTTCCCATTTTGCATCAAACTTGCCCTTACTCATGTGTGTCATAGTCATCGGGCGTCTGACAGTAATGTCACGACCCGCACCCGCTAAAAGGGCACGTGACGCGACAACGCCCAGCCCTCACCGGAAAAACGGCGTGGAACGCTGTGTATTTTCTAGTCTGACAACAGTTTATATATATAACAAAACCTGTCGAGAATATAGTCAACTCCGAACGGAGGACAAGCAATGAATATATATAATGCTCAATCACAACTCTAAGACGAAAAGTAAAGACTGAAAGATAAAGACAACAAGACAATAATATATAACCTGTCAAGTCCAGAAACAAATAATATACAATGTCCGGTCTCTAAATACAGTCCAAATATAATACAGACTCAAAAGTAATACAGTCTCAAAAAGTAACTGGATACTAAGTCTAGTACAAAGACCTACTCTAAACTATATAAGTGGTATGGTCTCGTCCGGCGGAGCTACGCCCTGCGGGACCAAGTCTAGGCCCACTACGTCGTCCGGACCGTAGTAGGTACTGCAATCTCCCTCGTCGAAATCTGTAATATTTTATCAACAGTCCAGTCAGGATGGAACGAGTACATATATCTCATAACAGATCTCAAGATAGAATAAAAGCTATAAGACTGTAAATAGAGCATATACAATGAATCATGGAGTGTACATGTATGTATCATGGCATGGTAAGCTGTAAAGCTAGAGCTAGAACAAGAAGAATAGAACGGGATCATGGCATGTACATAAATCAAGGCAAGCTATATATCCAATGTGTGTGAGTAGTAGTTTCAGCTTGTGATCGGCTTGGGTACCTGTCAAGAATCGGCCTGGCAAGTCATATGTGCGGTATATGACTCACACTGTTCGGGAATGCGGGATGGATCTGATCACAGGCCTACGCTACTACTCCCCCTACCCCAACTGGTAGAATGGATCCAAACAGGACACGTCACTGCACGGGATTCTAATGAGAAGGTAGCTAGCCTTCTCTAGAATCAGTGACCATATATCGAGCAAGAGCTACAAGGGTGCTTGCACAATATATCCCAACCTAAGAAAGAGAAAACATCTCTCGTCGGGATCCGAGAATACCAATCCGTGAGAACCATGTGTCGGGAATAAGCATATCAACACTAAGTACATGAATCATAACAGTTATCATAAATTGGGAATAAGTATCAGAGAATGTACTCGCCTGTAAGATGATAAAATACGTCGACTGGATCAACTGCAGTGTCTCGAGGACCTATAGAGAACAAGACGTATCAATACTAAGTTTAGGAAGCAAAGTTAAATCAAATAAATCCTATTTAGTCATTCTAGGTCAAGACATGTCTAGTCGGGTCAATCTTGGTCATGGGAGAACATTAGAAGTTCAACCGGATCAATCTAGGTCAAAACTGACTTACCGTTGACTTTTGGTCAACGGGTCAACTCTGGTCAACTCGAGGTCAACACTAGGTCAACTCTAGGTCACTGGTGACTAATAGTTGACTTTTAGTCAACGGTCCAAGTTGGATGGAATTTGGGACCAAATTGGGTAAAGTGTTGACCCATAGTTGACTTTTAGCCTAAAAAGTCAACCGTGGTCAACCGGGGTCAAGACTAGGTTTAGACGGCTAAATCTGCTTATTACCAACCTATACAACCCATATCCAAGTCTATCTTGGACTCGAAAACTCAAATCTTGGCCGTGGGCCAAATCCCTATTTTACCCTTTTTAAGGGTAAAATTCTACCCTCGGCGATAATCCCGTTAGCCTACCTACGCTAGTTATTATGACCCGATCTCCCTAGAGTAGTAGGGTACTATCCTATAGGTTCGTTATCTACCATAATACCTAAGTAAAGTAGACGTCTAGTCCACCTTACGGCCCGTTGTAGATATCTCGAAGATTTCGAGATACGCACTGACACGGCGCGATACCGGCGCCCTATGACCCCGATTTCCACCCGGGAGCTTACCCGCAAAATCTAAATCATGTATTCTAGGCCTATGTCAAGTTTCGTCGCGATCCGACGCTCCGGGCTCAATTTTGCCCCCCTAACTCGATTTCTACTAAAACCTTCTCTTTTGGCCTCGCACCCAACCTCTTCTTTAACCCTCTATTCTAGCTCTTCTCCTTCTTAACTTCTTCTCCTTATTTTCCTAAATCTAATTCCTCCTCATACTCCTCTTTTCTACTCTCTACTTCTTGATCTAACTTCTCTAGTTTTCCTCTTCTCTATATTCAAATTCTAAACTCCTCTTCTCATTCTTAACTACCAAAATACTTTCCTCTTCTATCTAATTTCTTATCTATTCCTCTCTATATCAACATATATATCTATATATATACCTACATATATACTAAATGGGGGGGGTTTATAGTGTACAAGGGGGTCACAAGGGGGGGGAAGGAGCTGCCTGGGGCAGCTCCTGCTGCTGTTGCTGCCTGCTCTGCAGGCTGCTGCTGCTGCTGCCTGCTCTGCAGGCTGCTGCTGCTGCTGCTTGCTAATGCAGCTGCTGCTGCTAATCCTCTTCTTCTTCTCCTCTTAATCCTCCTACTTCACTCCCTCCTCTCCTCTCTTTATATATATATATATATATACCTATATATATATCTATCTATCTATATATCTATCTATCTAATTCTATATATATATATCCATATATCTCTACACCTATACACACACACATATATACATATATATACACACACACACATATACATATATACACACACACATATACATATTATATATACATACATATACATATATATATATATATATATATATATATATATATATATATATATATATATACACATATACCTATATAATTTCACACACACACTCTCACACACACAACCACACCACCATTCTCATTCCCTCTCCCACCACTCTCTACACACACACACAAATACATACATACATATATATTCCTCTATATATATATCTATATATACATATATATATATATATATATATATATATATATATATATATATATATATATATATATATATATATATATATATATATATACATATATACCCACCATTAACATATAAACATCCTTAATTAACCACTTAACCAAACTCTAGAGAAAAACCTACAAAATAGGGGCAAAGTGTAGAGAATTGAATTCTCTACACTTAATGTAAATGACAAAAATGGAAAGGAGAATTAATGGAGGGTTTAATGGCATACCTAACTTGCTTGGGAGGAGGAAGACTTGGAAAAAGAAAGGAAGAATTTGAAGAAGAAGAATTGCTTTGTGAAGAAGTAACAACGAAAAAGGGGGGGGGGACTTAAGCCATGGCCGGCCACCCCATCCAAGGGCTATTGGGTTGGGATCCAATAGCCCACAACCCAATAACCTAAGTTTGGTTCAAATTGAAATCGGGTTGGTTCGGTTTGATTTCGGTTTGATTTTAAACGACTAATTAAGTCCCTAAATTGACTAATTAAGTCATGGAAATTAGGTTAATAATTTCTAGCCTATTTATGATGGTACATGGGCTAAGCCCAGCTAGTATGGGGGTCCCACTAGGGTCCAGGCTACCCGGGTCTCCAAATTGGGTCCGAATTGGATAAAATTCAAACCGACTCAAATAAATTCCTAAAAATCATATAAAATTATATAACATTCCTAAAATAATTTAAAACTTGAAAATGACAAAAATACCCCTAATTTGAAAAACTGAGGGTGACAAGTAAGCACAAGTTCTCCTTTCTGAAATGTTCGAATTCTGACTTTCTTGTTAAAAGCCCTTCAAATTCTAGCTTGATAGAATTCAATATTCTGTTGAGCAGATAACCGCTTTTCATCCAGAGCCTCCAATTCTTGAAGTCGAAGACGATCATTATTTTCTGAGGTAAGTTCATTAGCGATTGCTATCCTTAAAGAAGGAATTTGAATCTCTAATGGGAGAACAGCCTCAGATCCGTACACCAGAGAGAAAGGTGTACACTTAGTAGCATTACGGACTGTAGTGCGATAAGCCCACAAGCATTCCCCGAGCTTGTCACTCCAATTACGTTTGTTAGTGGAGACAAACTTCTTTAGGAGTTTGATGATAGTCTTGTTGAAAGCTTCTGCCAATCCGTTAGCTGCTGGATTATATGCGGTAGAAGCCACATTATTGATCCGGTGATCGTCACAGAATCGAGTAAATTTCTGGCTGACGAACTGTGGTCCGTTATCATGAACAATACGTCGAGGAACACCAAATCTGTAGATGACGTGGTGCTTAATAAAGCTGATGACATTAGACGTCTTAACTTCAGATAAAGGAATGGCTTCGGCCCATTTGGAGAAGTAATCAGTTATTGCGAGAATGAACCGATGACCTTTAGATGACGGTGGATTGATCGGGCCGACAATGTCCATGCCCCAAGCTTCGAAGGGCCATGATGCTGCCGTCGGATGTAGAAATTTTGAGAGTTGATGTATAAAATACGCATGGATTTGGCAAGCTTTGCATTTCCTTGCATATTCAATGGCATCTAATACCATAGTTGGCCAATAATAACCCATCCGTCGAATACGGTCTTGAAGTTTTGGCCCAGGTTGATGCGCTCCACAAATTCCATCATGTGCTTCACGAATAACTTGTTGGGCTTCATCACCAGCAATGCACCGAAGGAGTAAACCATCATAAGCTCGACGATATAAGGTCTTTGTTGTATGATTGTAATAGAATCTGAGTGATCGTCGTCTGATAGATGCTGTCTCACTCGGATCATCCGAAAGAATATCATATAATACGAGATCTAAGAAAGGAAGTCTCCAATCTTTATCCGTATTCTGATTCTCAGTCGAGTTACTGAAGATGAATTCCATGCTGGAATCGGATAAAGATGACATCGATTTACGACTAAATCCAAATCCTCTTGTTGTGTTGACGTCATGAGATGTTGATTCTTCAATGTCAACTGGAAGTCCTAGAGTCAGGTTATTTTCAAGATGAAATAATTCTCGATTACGAACAACAATCATTTGTTGCCGTCTGATTGGGATAGCCAGCACCGCTGCAAGATTAGCAAGGGCATCAGCTTCTGTGTTACATGCTCGCCTAACATGTTCAATAAAGAATTCCTTAAATGATGAGGCCATAGATATGGCCGCTCTATGATAAGGAACCAGATCTTGATGGCGAACTTCATAAGTACCCCTGATCTGATTGACAATAAGTTTAGAGTCTCCATACGCCTCCAAATGTTGAATATTCAGATGTTTAGCGAGTTGAAGACCAATAAGTAATGCGTTGTACTCAGTTATATTGTTTGAACACGGCTGATCGAAAGAATAAGCTCTTTGGATGGCAAGACCTTCTGGCGATACAAGAACAATTCCAACTCCAGCGACAATATCGCCATTAGGACCAATTCTTGATGCTCCATCAAAGAATAGACGCCAAGTAGGATCTTCTTCAGCAATTTGATTTGAATCTAGGACTTCATCTGGGATTTCATCATAGAGTTTTGAATTTTCTGGAATTGAGTGAGCAGCCAAAAAATCAGCTAAAGCTTGTCCTTTGACTGATTTCTGAGGAATATAGTGCATGTCATACTGAGCAAGTAGGATTCCCCAGTTAGCCAATCGAGAATTCAAAACACTGGGTTTCTTCATCATGATCCGTATAGGATTGATCCTGGAGATGACATGAATGGCCAATGATATAATGACGTGTCTTTTGGACAGCAAACATCAAGGCTAGACATTCTTTTTCAACCGGTGAATATCGAGGTTCAGCTCCGGTCATAGTACGGCTGAGATAATAAATGGCTTGTTCATGGCCATTTTGATTCTTTTGAGCGAGTAATGCACCCAATAAATGACTCATTGCTCGAGTATAGAGGAGGAACGGTATTCCTGAGACGGGAGGTACCAATACTGGAGGGCTCATCAGATATTGTTTTATATCATCGAATGCTTTCTGACATTCATCATTCCAGACAAAAGAGACACCTTTCTTCATAAGTTTGTTGAATGGTCTGCAGCGTCCTGATAAATTAGAAATGAATCTCCTGATATAAGCGATTCTTCCTTGAAATCCTCGTAGCTCTTTTAAGGTGCGTGGAGGACGCATCTCTTGGATGACTTTGATCTTCTCGGGATCCACGTGTATACCTTTAGAGGTAATGACGAAGCCGAGAAATTTACCACTAGAGACGCCTAAGAAGGACTTAGTAGGGTTCATCTTTAATTGATGCTTACGCATTAGATCAAATATAGTCTTCAAATCTTGGATATGATCCTCCTTTTGTCGACTTTTGACTGCAATATCGTCAACATAGTATTCGACTGTTTTCCGCAAATATTCACGGAATATAGTGCTCATAGCTCGTTGATAAGTTGCTCCTGTATTCTTGAGACCGAATGGCATAACTGTATAACAGTATGTACCAATCGACGTTCTGAAAGAAGTGTGCTTCTCGTCCTCTGGGGACATTTTGATCTGATTGTACCCAGAATACCCGTCCATGAATGACATTCGTTCAAATCCACAGGTATTATCAACCATGACATCAGTGATTGGTAGAGGAAATTCGTCTTTAAGACATGCCGCATTGAGATCGTGGAAGTCTATGCATACTCTGATCTTGCCAGTTTTTTTAAGAACAGGAACAATATTAGCCACCCAATCGGGATGTTGTTCCTCTCTAATAAATCCAGAGGTAATAAGTTTATTGACTTCAGCTTCAATTGCATCCATGATGTCTGGACGAAATCGTCGCTGTTGTTGTTTGACCGGTTTAGCATTCGGCAAGATGTTGAGTTTGTGAGTTACAATCTGTGGATCAAGACCTGGCATATCTTCATAACTCCAAGCAAAGACATTAATGTATTCACGAATGAGTTTGATCATGTCTTTCTTATCAGTTTCTGAAAGACTTTCACTGATGAATATTGGTTTGGGAGATCCCTCTTCACCAACATCTATTTGAACAAGTTTATCTTCAGTCGGAGGTTCTTTTTGCTCGAAGCGGAACTTCCATTGATTATCTAATCTTTGGGCCCACTGTTCTGATTCAGGTGAGATTTCAAACTCTTCTTCGTCTTCATCACTTTCTTCAGAATGGTCAATGGAAACCATGTTGGAAGACAGAAGGTTGCAATAGAAGTCACTGATACTCGTATCGGAATCCCAAGAAGTGGTACTAGAAGAATCAGATCTCTTATCTTCGTCAGACTCGGGATCTTCATGGATAATATTGATGAAAGGAGTAGGAGCAGTATAACCCAATCCGCATTTCGTCCTTCCATATTTCAAAGGAGGAATCCGGACAGGTATTTTTCTTCCTTTTCCATTTTTGAGGCCAGTCTTGAAGTCATATCCCATATTTTTGATGATGTCTCTAGATTGCTGACTATAACGACGTAGTTGTAATCTTCCAGTATCATCATTTTTGTCATCATCTTCAAGATCAGAAGGATTTTGAGGCCCTTTGTAGAAGAATATTGGAATGTCTCCTGGCTTTCTGCTGGGAACTAGAAAGTATGAAGATTGTACAGGTTCTAGAGATACATCTGTATGAACAGTCTGTACAACTCTTATGGTTATTGTGTTCAAGTCATCTAACATATGTAAATAACTATGAACATAATTATACACATCAACGTACTGCAAAGGTTGAGACTTTTCATTAAATGTAAAAGCAGCAATATTTACATTGGGAGAAGGCTGAGCCTTAGAGATTTTAGCCAAGTCAATGACTAAAGGGGGAGAAGAAGAAGAAGCTTTGTTTCGATTAAGATCGATAACAAATGGCTCAGAAGAGGTGAGCTCTCTTGAAGTTTGAGTAGGAAGAGTAGTCCGCCCTCCAACTGGAATTAGCAGAGTATCTTGTGAAGGTACAGGAACTGTAGTACGCCCACTGACAGGAATGATCAGTATATTTTGAGTAGATGACTGAGGTAACGGAGAGATCCGTCCACTCACTGGAATGATAAAAGAATCTTCTCCAGAGGGTTTAGAAGATTGTTGCTGAGTAGTTCGACTTTTAACAGGGATTATTAAAGTCTCACTTTGTGCATCTTCTTTCTCCATAGCTTGTATGATCCTTGTATACTCTTCTTTGTACATTCGGAAATCGTTGAAATAAGCTTCAACCCCATGGAAGGGATTTATATCAGCAACTTCTTTTTGTACTCTTCCATTGTTATCAATGTAAAACATTGATGAAGAGTAGAGGACACCACATTATTTTCATGAAGAAAGGGCCTCCCTAGAAGAAGATTATAGGATCCCGCGATCTCGATCACATAGAAAGTGACTTTAGATCTGAAATCGCCTATCTGAAGCTTCAGATGAATCTTTCCCAAAGGCTCACTTCGGCTTTGATTGAATCCCAAGATAGTAGTAACCGTCTTGGAGAGCTTGTGAAGAGGGATTTTTAGTTCATCCAACAAACTCTTTGGCATTATGCTTATAGCAGACCCTGGGTCAATGAGGATACGATCTATCTTCATCGTATCAATATAACCAGTGTAGTAGAGAGGTCGGTCATGTCGATTATCCTCCAGTAACATGTCGTCTTGTGTAAAGATGATATTTGGGATAATCTCCAGTACACTGTTGTAATATAAGCAAGTGGCAGGTTCCGCATCCGGCTTCTTCAATTGTGCAAGACAAGAGTCAGCTTGTAGAAGTGCTTCACTTAACGTCTCCCGAGTCTCTTTGGAAAGACGTAGAAGTTCAAAAAGGGACATTCTAGCTGGTGTATTAGCAAGTTGAGCCAAAATGTCGAAGTTGTAAGGCTTCTGAAGTCCAAGAGGAGAAGACTTCTTGATTGGCTTATCAAACCGAGCCTGTTGTTTGCCTTTCTCCAGAGCCGTAGGCTTGGGAGGAACAGGTTCAGTAGATGATTCTTCTTCAGGAGGAACGTTAGGAATATCTTTAGCATCTGAAGGGATATCAGTAGGATCTTCAGGATTTTTAGAATAATCCTTTAGGTAAGGTTTTCCCGTTCGAGTAGCACTAACAAGTGCTTCTTCTTTGTCTTTTGGCTCTGTGTCAGAGGTAGACCCAAGAGAAGTCATATGACATGACTTGATCTTTCCAGCCTTCTTGGATTTTTGAGAAGAAATCTTTTGAGGAGAAGACGATTCAAAATCTGCCACTAGATCAGGATGGATCCACATGATTTCTCCTATTTCCAAAGTGATTGGCACTAATCCTTCAGACTGTGGAGGAGGAAGATTCACTATGTCAAGAGTTGCCTTGGAATAGGAACAATCCCACTTTCAAGGAGTTGAGGAGGGAAATCTCCAAATTGCATAGAGACGACGTTGGAGGTGACGGTCTTCTCTTTTGGAGTAAGAGAGATAGCTCCAGATTTAATCATTTCTTGGATCTTTCCTTTCAGTACATAACATGTACGAATTGTGTGACCCAGCATTCTGTGATATAGACAGTATTTATGATGATCTGTCTTACCAGCTTCATTAGGTTTCTTGATCTCTGGTAATTGTATTTTATTACCTTTCAGCAGACATTCAAAGATACCAAGGACATCGTCGTCATCAAAAGAATATTCTTCTCTGGGGCGAGGTGTTCTTGATTGTTGAGTTGTAGAGACAGGAGTTTGAACATTTGATGCATCTTTGCTCTGAAGATTAACTTCAAGAGTTTCTTTTCCTTTGCAAGCATTATTTTTATTGTTAGCACCTTGTCCTGTTTCTTTAGGAGTCATCTGCACTCCTAAACTTTTGAAGGTTTCAGCACTGATTTCTGCAGCTTTGGCACTGACTATGAAGGAAGGCCAATCTTGAAATTGAGTGGACCCTGTCCACATACTGATGATTGGCAACAAGTTTGATTTGCACGTGTCAATGGTGACAGCATCAGGAGTTCCAAGAGGCATCTTCAGAGCTTCTCTTCGAAACCGTTCAATGTATTCCTCTGTAGATTCATTATTTTTCTGCTTGATTCTAATAAGAGCAGACATAGTCATGTCATTAAGCCCTTCATAGAACCTTTCAAGAAATATCTGTTTGAAACCAGCAAATGAGGTAATACTCCCATCTGGGAGACTCCTATACCATTCATAAGCCGTTCCCTTGAGACATCCAATAAATACCCGAGTAAGGAGGGCATCACTTGGTTGTAGTTGATCAGTCATCACTTCAAAGTGATTGATAAACTGACTTGGAGAAGTGGTTCCATCATAGAATGAGATAGTAGGAGGCTTGTATTTAGGAGGATATGATACTTGCTTCCATTCTATCGGATAAGGCTGCTTGATGCCTAACCTTTGTAAACCATCCTTCTGTTTGAATGCCTCGAATTGAGTTTTGAGATTCTTCAATTCTTCAGAGACAACTCCCGAAGATTGTGGAGTTGTGGCTTGTAGAGAATAGTTGGGAGGAGGAACAGCATTGTAAGCACTACCCCCAGCTCCAGAGAGACTAGGATTTGGTTGAGCTGGTCCAGGAGTATTGGATTATATTGCTGGAGGAACTTGTACTGGACTTATATCAGTATCAACTGGTATGGCATCTGATACAGTCTGTCGATTTTGCAACTGAGCTGTCATGAGTTCATATATCGACTTTATTGTGTCAGTCATAGACTTCATTTGCTGTTCCAAAGAAGCAATTCTTTGATCTTGAGGAGTCAAGGAAGAAGAAGGTTCATCAGTATTCCCATCAACCATGTAAGTTGTGACTGTATGAGGGATTATTGATGAACTAGTGGATGTTGTATGCTCTGAATCATTGCTTCGTGTATCAAAGTCAACTATAGGAGAATTACCCCCAGTAGGAAGAGGTGGGAAGTTAGATTCTCCAAGAAATTCAGAATCAATTTCAGGAATCAAATTTCTTTGACTAGAAGCCAGGACTCTTGCTCTGGTGTTTCTATATACTCCATCTGGACTATCAACTCTACCCCCGGTGTCCCGAGAAGTCATATTGACAGAGGCAAACAAAGGCTCATCTTCATCAGGCATAGGTTCATACTGAATCCTATTAAAGACAGACTGTCGTTTATTTTGACATCTGCATTGCATTGTGACTCTTGGCTGGAAGTCACATTCATGATCACCATGGTCTTGAACTGTTGATTCACATCTGCACTGAATTATGACTCTTGGATAGAAGTCACATTCAGCATGTTCCTTTGATATAGAATTACTCCTTCTCTTCTGTTGAAGATATTCCCGTAAATCTGTTTGTGAAGATTGAGGAGTATACTTCCTGTTCTTGGGTCTTGATGGCTCTTGATTATACAAAGAGTGATTAATGTGAGCCACATAATTTCTTGCATACTCTGCATCTGGATCTTTTATCTTCATATCCAATTGGTATGGTTTCTTAACACCAGAAGTGCTGAGTTTTGTTCATAAATCAGTGGAAGGTAACACATTAATTTTGGAAACATGGAGTTTTCCTTCCGTTGATCTGGATATTTACAGAGAAGGAAGAGTTAAACCACTCCCTTGATTAGGAGTTTGTAACAGACCCTCTTTAATGGATAGATTCTGTGCCCAATTTGAAGAAATCAAAGAAGAAGACATTAAGGAATGTTTCTTCTTAGACTCATTCAGATTTTGAGACATAGAATGTCCAGAAGGAAGAGTAGTCAAAAGACCATCTCCTTTCCTTTGACTAACAAAAAGTATCAGTCAAAGCTGTTCCTAAAGTAAAAACTACAGGAGCAGAAGAAACAACTAAAGAGTTATTCCTTTTCGAAGGGACTTTGTGTGGAAGACCACCCCCAGTTCTAGTAGAACTCGGTGAAGAAGAAGAGATAACTAAGGAGCCATTCTTCTCTGATGAAATACACGCTGAAACAGATTTGGCTAAAGAACCAGAGCTGTTAGCGTGACTTTTGATTTTAGAATTACACGCTGGAACAGATTTGGCTAAGGAGCCAGTACTGTCAGCGTGACTTTTGAATGTGGGATTGCACACTGGAATAGATTTGGCTAAGGAGCCAGTACTATCAGCGTGACTTTTAGAGTTGAATTTGCACACTGGAACAGATTCGGCTAAGGAGCCAGTACTGTCAGCGTGACTTTTAGAGTTGAATTTGCACGCTGGAACAGATTCGGCTAAGGAGCCAGTACTGTCAGCGTGACTTTTAGAGTTGAATTTGCATGCTGGAACAGATTCGGCTAAGGAGCCAGTACTGTCAGCGTGACTTTTAGTTACTGTTATCTTCGAGCGCACAAGAGTGTGCGTGCTTGCAGTGGAGTTCTTGCCAGTGTTAGGAGTAGACACTGTGGCAGAGACTTCACCATTGACTGCCAACTGATTCTTAGGGACATAGACAGAGTGTCCCTTCGACTTGGCAGTGATGATGGAGGCTGGAGTGGGCTTGCCACCCTTAGCCCGCTGCATTTCTTCATAGGCGAGTTGATCGAATTTGATCGTCATCACCTTCTTCGTCGAGCCGATTGACGAAGTGTCGCATTGAGTTGTTACCATCTCAGAAGAGGAGATGGTTTTCCCCAGCAGAGTCGCCAATTTGTTTTCCATAAAGAAATTCTCTTTATTTGTTGTGTTTCTGGGAAAATTACAACTGTAGGAATCCGATCTAGAAGACGATCGCTTTATCCCTTGGACTATGCGAAGAAAAAAAGCTCTCAAAAGTTTGACAGTAGAATTCAATGTATCTGTACAATGAATGAGAAAAAGAACTCTATTTATAGAGTCAAAACAGTAACTGAAAAGATAACTACCTCACCACTGGTGCACTTGAAAAGTCACGCAGACTCTAAATACACGCAGGGTTAGTGAGTAGTTACTGGACGTGGCCCGTAACTGTTGGACACATGGCATCAGTGCATGGGTCGTGTGCAAGTTACTGGGCACGCGAGAGAGAGATCGGTGGCATGGCTGCCACGTACTCCAGTTGAAATAAAATCCACGCTGACTTGCTGAAGGCAAAAATCCACGCAGATTCGTTGACGCAGACTCGTTGAAGGCGAAATCCACGCAAGCTTTGAAGAAGAATACTTCAGAATTCACACAGACTTTGAGAAGAATAACTCAAAAGTCACACAATGTTTTGAGGAAGGAGAAGGTTCAGAATCCACGCAAACTGCCAGCTGTCTTTGATTTGGCACGCTTCGTCTGACACAAAATCTCTGACATTGATTATATTGTCAGCCGCATTAAATGAAGATAAGACCCAAAGTCACGCCAACTTGGTGAAGAGTGAGTCTTGCTAAGGAAGATTATAAAAGACGGCTGTGATCTCTCGAGTTCTGTGCATACGTGGCATACGAGGAGACGTTTCTCGACTGTTGTGTTGTCAGTCATTATGATTCTGACGTATGGCTGAGTTGTCTCTGCGTGACTTCTAAAGGAAATGGCCAGGCAGAACTTAGCGTATCTTTTGTGCTGCTTCTTGGATCACTCTGTGTGACTTGTTCTGATCAACTCAGCGTGACTTCATTTTGAGGCCTACAGCGGGTAGCGCAAGGATTGGTGCAGTGGTAAATCTCTTCTTCAGCTCCTCAAATGATGCTTGGCAATCTTTCGTCCAGATGAACTCTTCATTCTTCCGAGTGAGCTTCGTCATCGGCTCAGCAATTCTGGCAAAATCCTTCACGAACTTCCGGTAGTAGCCAGCCAAGCCCAAGAAACTCCTGATTTCAGCAATTGAGCTCGGGATAGACCACTTCTCAACATCGGCTATCTACTTCGGATCCACCGAAATTCCTTCTCCTGTGACAACATGGCCAAGAAAATCCACCTTGTCTAGAAAGAATTCACATTTGGAGAGCTTACCATACAGCTTCTTCCTCCTCAAAGTTTTCAGAATTTTCCTGAGGTGCTCTTCGTGCTCCTCTTCCGTCTTTGAATAGATCAGAATGTCATTGATGAAGACAACTACAATTTGATCTAGGTATTCATGAAAAACCTTGTTCATAAGGTTCATGAACACCGCAGGAGCATTCGTCAGTCCAAACGGCATGACCAAGAATTCAACCTGCCCATACTTGGTGTTGAATGCCGTCTTGGGAATATCTTTCTTCCTGACCCTGATCTGGTGGTAGCCAGATCTAAGATCAATCTTCGAAAACACCTTGGCTCCGCTCAATTGATCAAATAGGTCATCGATCTGGGGCAGAGGGTACATGTTCTTGATGGTGATATTGTTCAACGTCCAGTAGTCAATGCACATTTGTACTGTTCCGTCCTTCTTGGGCACAAATAAGACAGGTGCTCCCCAGGGTGAAGCTCTGTCTCGAATGAATCCTAGAGCCTTCAGTTCATTGATCTGGTCCTTCATCTCCTTGGCCTCCTTCGGGTTGACTCTGTAGCATCCCTTAGAAATAGGGGGAGAGCCGGGGACTAGGTCAATGGTGAACTCTATGTCTCGACCTCGGGTATCCGGGAAGACTATCAGGAAAGACATCTACCATAAAGGTGTAACTAAAAATTTATTCATGTGGATAATTACAGTAAAAACTCTCATGATTGATCTAAGGACATCCTGTTACAACTTCTTATAAAAATAGAAAATGCTAATCAGCAGTCCTAGGTACTATTCTTCATGGTTCTGGCTCTTGCATGAGCAGTCTCCAACTGCTTCATCTTCTATGAACCTCGAGTCTGCATCATGCCTTATTGTAGGAGGCAAGGTCTGCTGGATAGGAAGAGAGTCCCTAGGTTGTAGCCTAACAGGTGTTGCTGGGATATGTGCTCTGGTTTGAAGGAAAGATAAGGGGCAGTCCTTTACCCGATGTTCAGCAGATCCACATACCAAATATTTTTCCAATCTCTTGCGACAAATATTGGCTTGGTGACCAGGCCTTTTACAGTAGTCACAAACCAATAGCTTCTTATGATATGACTACCGGATAGGGCACAAATATCTTCTAGATTCAGGGGTATCCCTCTTAGGACGAGGTTTCGCTCCAACTTGGTTTAAGATAGCTAAGGCTACATCATTGACGTTCTTCATGTCTTCTCTCGTGATATTCATCTGTTCCTGCTGGGCTTCAACCTGAGCTTTCTGGAACTTCGGGATTTCTTGAAATAAGGCAGCCATTTAGAAGGTGTTTGCTGGTACTGGTGGAGCAACAGGAATGGGTACTCCACCAAGGAAATACAACTCAGTTTGAGAAGAGGTAGGAATCGCCAGTGTAGTAAAAACTTCACTGGATGCATTATGGGGACGGTCAATCAGCCGCGAGAGAAAAGACACTGGACTTGGTTGAGGAGATGGGGTATGATCCGGAGATGATACCTCATCGCCAGCAGGATTGGTCTTTTCCTTGGTTATATTCTGGAAGGTTTAGGGTACAAACATAAGCAAGGTATCCTACCAGTCTATAATCAAACAAAAATATTTATTTATATATAATTCGGACCTATGTTGTGACAAATCAATGTTCTAGTGTTCTAATTGTTTCTAGGTATATTTTCCTAAGTTGTTGTTCTGACCTGCATGGGCTACCACTAAAAACATGTCACGATCCGATCCCAAATAATTGGGTCGAACCGGATCATGCCCAGCCTGCACCGTTGTTGAGACGGTGGCAGTAAGCTGTTCCATTAGCAGATAACCACAACAACATCTATATTTGTCACAACTCAAAATTCAAAAAAATTAAAACTTTATTAAACTTTTACAATGAAATGAAAGATACAACTTAAACCATTTTCTACATACATCAAGAAGAAAAGAAAACTCTAGTCAAACAGCTCATCAGTCTCGAAATCCTCGTCCTCTAGTTGGGACCTCGGAAATATCGCGGAACAAAGCCTCATCAGTGATACCTAAAAATGTTGGATCTCCAGTCAGGAGGGAGCAAAGTACAATTTATGCTAATTTAACAATTGAAATAATAATAGAATTATGCACTTTTAAACAGTTTTGAAAATCAACTAAGCAGTTACAGTTTTAAAACAGTTACAGTTCTGTGATGTGAATAGGCAATGAAATATGACCGGCTTGGGTTTGTTACAGTAAGATATGGCTTATCCCCGTGTGTATGAGGGGTAAGCTAATATAGTTACAGTAGTTACAGTAGTTACAGTAGTTTGGATGTGGTCATACTCATTATACTACTCCCCCAGTCCCCAATAGTTACAGTAGTTATAGTCAGTGCTCTCAGAGAGAGTTCCGTGTTACATCGTGGTTTAAACTTGCATTAAAATGATTACTAAATAATTGTAAACTAACACAAAATGTACTTGCCTCAAAATGGACTGGACTGGAAAGTTCAAGACTTCAAGATGGGAATTAGGATCGTCCTCAAATTCCTACATTCGAGAAATTGATTCAGAAACCAGGGTTACCAATCTAGCTACGCTAGTTGAAATATCTAATTGTGTCCTAATCTATTTTAATTCTTTATTAATAAAACACGAACCAAAACACGGTTATTGGTGCGTTGAATTTATAACGAGGGAAAGATCGTTTAAACTTTGTATTTTGGAAAACTCGTCGATACCAGATTAATTATTAAAACTTGGTATTTTCTTTAGTTATAAATATAAAACTAATTTCTTATTTAGTGAGAAATACATGATCGTTAATTAATATAAAAACTTGTAGATTTTAGGTGAGAAAACCTTTGTTAATTTTATACAAAAATACTTTTTATTAAATTTATTCGTTTAATACAAAAACTCGCAAAATTAGCAATAACTAAAATCTATGCTACCAAATAAAGTTACAGACCAACAGCCAGCTGGGCTTATGTCCATTACAATTTATTTACATAAATTGAAATAAGACGAAACTACCGTTAGTCCTAAACTTTAAATGAATAAAATTAAATAGTAAAAATAAAGATAAAAATATAAAGTCTCAGATATGGTCCAATCCTCGACTGGCTAATGCCTCAACGTCCGGGTGGAGCCGGTTTCGTTTGCACTTAGCCGGGTCCATTGACCGATACGGTCGTCACCCAAATCCAAATATTAATTAAAATTCTGAAATCCATTTTAAATTCATTTTTAAAATAATCTAGAATTTACGAAAAAATCCGGCAGCATCTCCTCTGTTTTTGGTCAACCCAAAAACTGGGAAATAGTGCCGATAATCTCCTGCAAATCCCAAACCAGGGAAAACCCAAATTTATATATATATAATCCACAACCAGTCCACAAAATAATCGAAACGACCCGAATAATTTTCGGAAGTCCGATTCCAACCCAAAAATCACAGAGCGCTACCGGAAAAATCCGGAAAGCCAAAACATACCAAAAACCAATTTCCGAAATATTCTGGGAATCCAAAATAATCCACAGAACCTTTCCGAAGGTTCCGTAAAATTACGACGTCGCTAAAACCGAATTCCCAAAGGGAATCGGGGACCATTTCTCATCATCGACTATATGAAAAAGGGACGGGACAGGGATTATACCTCGGATTGCTCGGCTAGAGCTCTCAGATGAAATAATAGAAAGAATAGGAGCTCCGAACAGTAAGGTATTCCCAGGACAGCGCTGGAACAGCAGCGTCGTCGCCACAAATCAGCAGATCAGGGGAGTCGCGGGCTAGGGCACGCGCCTAGGTCAGCAGGGAGTCGACAGGGGCGACCGGAGCACTGGAGAAAGGGGCTCGGCCAGAGGGGGCGCTGGCCAGGGGAAGTCGTACGGGGAGACGTGCGACGAAGGGCACGGGGTGCTCGGCCAGAGAGGCAGCGGCCACAGGGGGCGCGAGGGGATCCGACGGCGGAGGCCGACGGGGAGCTGGACGGGCGCGGGCGCTCGGCGACATGGGGCTGCCGGAGCGCGACGGGCCGGAGTGGAGCTCTGCGTCGGGGCGCGAAGGGGGCGCGGCTCGCCGGAGGGGCGCGGGTCGGCAGGGAGCGCCGGCGGGGAGCGCCGGCGGGGAACGCCGCACGGGGGCGCGCTGGCGTCGGGGCTGACGCGGGTCGTGGTCGGCCGGAGGGTGGTCGGCCGGGAGGAGCTCTGGCGTCAGGTGAGGGAGAGGCTCGGGGGAAGGGCTGTGGGTTGGTGAAGAGAAGGGGTTTGGGGAGAGTTGGGATGCTTCTCTTCCTTGGTGAGAAAGAGGAGAGAGACAGATGAGTTAGTACTCGGCTGATTGTGAGCAGAGAGGAGTGGGGGTGTGCGTGAGTAAATAAGGGGAGTGATAGGGTGAGTAAATAGAGGGAGATGGGGGTGCTCGTGTGGTAAAGAGAGATGGGGTGTTCCTGTGTGGAGGGGAGTGAAGGCAGGGAGAAAAAATAGGAATGGGTTTGAATGAGTTGGGATGGAAAAAGGGTGTGCTGGTCCTACGGGACCAGCTCTTAATATTTTTTTTAAAACCAATCAGAAATGAAATGGGGAAATGAGTTCGGGCTCAGGCTCGGGTCTGGGTCTGGACTCGGGTCTGGGTCTGAATTCAAAAATCTTTGTTATTTAATTTCTAAAATAATTTTAACACTCAAATAATATAATAATAATAATAATAATAATAATAATAATAATAATAATAATAATAATAATAGAAATACCGATAATAATTAATACACAAGAAATGGGTTTCACACAAACAGACCCTAAACGAAACATCCTCTTACGAAATATGGATAAAAAATCCAAGACTCATTTCTAAGCATCTAAAATTTGAAGGAAAAAAAAACACCAAATTGTTGTAACAAAGGAGTTTCAATGTTTCATGGCCTCATCATCTGAAAGTGACAGTGACTTCCATAAGGCCTCGTTTGGTTCGCGGAATGGAAGGGAAAGGAAATCAATTCCACGTCATTTCCTTTCCTTTGGAAAACTTTAATTTCCATTGATTTTTCTTTCCGATATTTGGCAATGCCAAGGAATTTGGAAAGGAAAGTAAATACTTCTATGTGGGAAAGTGACTCCTTACTTGGATGGATGGAATCACTTTCCCCCCTAATTTTTCTTCCATTGGGAATCACTTTCCTTTCCTCCTCAATTCCTACACCCAAACATAGGAAAGTAATCACTTTCCTTTTCCAACCCGGAGATTCTGCGAACCAAATTCTGCCACTTCCCTCCACTTTCTCTCACTTCCAACATATTTACACAATTCCAAGAGGTGAGATCCATGTAAGTGTGAACGTCCGTAAAGAGCCCACAGCCTGTGGGTCCGCCTCGCCGGTCCGAGTCCCGTGATAGCACTTACGAGAATCTCGGGATTCTGTTCCCCAACTTCCCATCTCTCAGATTCAACTATTTACATATAATTACCAATAAATCACACACTATTACACAACACTACTATCGTTTCCTTGTATAATTATGATTGTACTATTTGTATCTTTCTGAGGAGAAAAAACATAATCAAAATAAAATTCAATTACACATAACTTGAGCTTGGATTTAATTTGGAAAAATAAGATTTTGATTTCAAATGTTATTTATTCGCTCTTTAGCTTTCTTGGTAAAAGATTTTCCAACATTATATATATATATATATATATATATATATATATATATATATATATATATATATATATATATATATATATATATATATATATATATAGGAAGCGGATCAAAAGTCCCTCTTAGAAAACCTCCTAGAAACCTCCATCACTCTAATCCGTAATTTAATATTAATATTAATGTTAATGTTAAAATTAATGTTAATATTAACATTAAATACTAAAATTAACATTAAACTTAACATTAAAATTAATATTAATATTAACATTAACATTAATATTAACATTAACATTAATATTAAAAAAAATTAATATTAACATTAACATTAATATCAACATTAATAGTAATATTAACATTAATATTAATATTAATATTATGAATTAGAGTGAGAGAGGTTTTTAGGGGGTTTTCTAAGGGTGGCTTTTGATCCGCTCCCATATATATATGGGAGCGGATATATATATATATATATATGGGCTTTTGATCCGCTCCCATATATATATATATATATGGGCTTTTGATCCGCTCCCATATATATATAGGAGCGGATCGAAAGTCCCCCTTAGAAAATCCCCTAAAAATCCCCCTCACTCTAATTCGTAATATTAATGTTAATATTAATGCTATTGTTAATATTAATGTTAATATTAATATTTTTATTTATATTAATGTTAATGTTAATGTTAATATTAATGTTAATGTTAATATTAATTTTAATGTTAAGTTTAATGTTAATTTTAGTATTTAATGTTAATATTAACATTAATATTAACATTAACATTAATATTAACATTAAATTATGGATTAGAGTGAGGGAGGAGGGGGGTAGGGGGTTTTCTAAGGGGGGCTTTTGATCCGCTTCCTATATGGGAGCGGATCAAAAGCCCCCCTTAGAAAACCCCTAAAAAAAACCTCACTCTAATTCGTAATATTAATGTTAATATTAATGCTAATGTTCATATTAATGTTAATATTAATGTTAATGTTAATTTTTTTTATATTAATGTTAATGTTAATGTTAATATTAATATTAATGTTAATGTTAATATTAATGTTAATATTAATTTTAATGTTAAGTTTAATGTTAAGTTTAGTATTTAATGTTAATATTAACATTAATATTAACATTAACATTAATATTAACATGGGTAAAGTGCAAAAAACCCCTCGTTAGATACTCGCTTTTTGCACTAAAAGACCCCATGCTCTTAACAAACCCCAAAGTATGAAATATGCTCATTTAGCCCCTTTTCCGTTAACTGGAGTTAAGTGGCCTGTACAATGACCATTTTACCCCTCTCTTCCCCCCCCCCTCTCTCCGGTGGCACGGGGAGGAGGAGGAGGGGGCGGGGCTCGCCGGAGCGGGGGGGGGGGTGCCTCGCCGGGGCAACGGAGAGGGGGAGCTCGTCGGGGCGGAGAGAGGGGAGGGGGGCTCGCCTGGGTGGGGAGGGGGGCAGCTCGTCGGGGCGGGAAGAGGGGAGGGGGGGCTCGCCGGGGCGGGGAGAGGGGAGGGCGGGGGCTCGCCGCGGCTCGCCGGGGCATGGAGGGGGGAGGCGGCTCGCCGGGCGTGGAGGGGGGAGGGGGGCTCGCCGGGGTGGGGAGGGGGACAGCTCGTCTGGGCGGGGAGAGGGGAGGGGGGGCTCGCCGGGGCGGGAAGAGGGGAGGGCGGGGGCTCGCCGTGGCTCGCCGGGGCATGGAGGGGGGGAGGCGGCTCGCCGGGCGTGGAGGGGGGAGGGGGCTCGCCGGGGTGGGGAGGGGGCAGCTCGTCGGGGCGGAGAGAGGGGAGGGGGGGCTCGCCGGGGCGGGGAGAGGGGAGGGCGGGGGCTCGCCGCGGCTCGTCGGGGCGTGGAGGGGGGGAGGGTTCGCCGGGACGGGGACGGGGGGAGCTCGCCGGAACGGGGAGGGTGGGGGCTCGCCGGGGCGGGGAGGCTGGGGGCTCGCCGGGGCGGGGAGGGGGGCGGCTCGCCGGGGCTGATGGGGAAGAGGGGGGTGCTGGTGGGAAGGGGAGGGGTAGATTAGGTATTTTCTTTTTTCTTTTTTGTAAAAAAAGATCACTAACGGTCAACTAACGGTCAAAACTAACGGTAGGGGGTTGACCGAGCAAGTCATAGATTGCGGGGGTCTTTATTTGCTAAATGTGACTAAAAGGTCTTTTAGTGCAAAAGGCGGATATCTAACGAGGGGTTTTTTGCACTTTACCCATATTAACATTAATATTAACATTAAATTATGGATTAGAGTGAGGAGAGTTTTTAGGGGGTTTTCTAAGAGAGGCTTTTGATCCGCTTCCATATATATATATATATATATATATATATATATATATATATATATATATATGCAATCATTATTTATAGCTATTTATTTCTATTGGAGGAAACTATTATGCATTTTAATCAAAGAACAACCTAATTAATTTCAAGAAAAGGTAAGAAAAAATATCTATTTATAACTAAACCTAATTATGCATTTTAATCAAAGAACAACCTAATTAATCAAAGAACAACCTAAATATTTCTATTGGAGGAAACTATATATATATATGCAATCATTATTTATAGCTATTTACTTCTTAGCTCTCAAAGATATCTATTTATAACTAAAATAGTATATGTTTTGGGATTAATTGCAACTTGATACCATCAACTATTTCTGTTTTTCAACTTGATACCTTAAACATTTTTTGGTGCAACTTGATATTCGAAAAAAAATGGACAAAAAATATCATTGTTCAAAACATGAAATTATCCCCTCCCAAACCCGGCTGCCCCCTCATCCCCCCCCCCCCCCTCCGGCAACTTCCGCCCCCTTTAGCCACCTCTGCTTTCCCCCACCCCCTCTCCGTCCACTCCTGCCCCTACAGCCACCCCCGGTTGCCTCCACCCCCTCTCCGGCCACTTTCGACCCCTATAGCCACCCTCAACTGCCCCCTACTCAGAGAGAGAGGGGGCTGCAGCCGGGGTGGGAGGAGGAGGGCAGGGTAGCGGAGGGAGAGGGGGGAAGGAAGGCTAGGGATAGTTTTGGATTTTGTTTTTAAGGATATGAAGTTGAAAATATTTAGTAGTTGATGTTGTCAAGTTGTTGAGTAAAAAGTTTAGGATATCATGTTAAAAAACAGGAACATTTGAGGGTATCAAGTTATAATTAAGTCTATATTTTGATAATAAGAGATGTTTATAGTTTTATTTAAAGATAAAGTACAAAATACCTATATAAAAATAGTCTTCAAGACAATTGTCTTCTTCTTCTTTTTTTGCGATGCCCGGCGTAACGCACAGAACTTTATGCATACTGCGTTGCCATTTGGACCCACTGTGTACAATTTTCACACACACACACACACCCGTCTCCTCTATGGTTTGATTCTGAGACCGTCCACTTAGCTAAAAAGGTTATACCTCTTCTTACTGACCATAAGAGTCAGTTGAGTTCGATGACAATTGTCTTTCTATATGAGCAAGTTGGTCAAACATATATAAACATTGATAACATGAATGAGTGGTTTGGTACGCGATAATATAGATGAGAATATGTTATTTTCGTCAATACACAACAAAAATATTGGAACTAATGCATTCCTTTGGGCATTATATTCTCACAACGAAGTATATATGGTGAGAAGTGGGCATCTTTTCATTTCCTTACATGAGAATAACAATATTGTGGATATTGTCCAAACTAACCCAAAATCAACTTGGACCCAACATTGAAAAAAATTGACCATATTCCAGCCGACAAAAACCCAACTCAACCCAAACTAATCCAAAATTAACTTCAATATGAAATCAAATCTGATCAAGATCGAACCCAAAATCAACCAGACTCAAGTGGATCCAAACTCGACCCGGGTATAATTTGACCTTAGTATACCCATAGAATTCTAAGTCTATTAATAAATATGAACATTTTTGGAAGATAAAAGTTTATAAGAATTAACTATTTACCTTTATTTTTATAAAGATTACTTTATTAAAATTATACTGCTGCAAGAAGAGTATTTCAAAAAAAATTATACTACATGATAATATATATATTATTACTTACTTTTATACCGAACACATTAATTCATATTTTGGGAAATACATTATATTACACAAATCACAATATATAATACATAATTCCTAAAAATTTGATACGTGCAAATATATTTCTAAAAATATGATATTATTAGTTTTAATTTAATACCCACAATTATAATCTGGTATCCTAAACTTTAAAGCTATACAACTTGATACCTCAACTATATTTGTACAACTTAATACTCTATCATTATTAACAAAAAAATGCTAAAATAACCAAAATATTCCTATTTTGTCCCCTACCCCTCTCTCTTTCTGTTGGGCACCCGCGGAAGTGTTTGCCAACCCACCTGATCAAAACCAACCCCCGTCTAACAGACACCAAGCACAAGATGAAGATAAGTATATGATGGTGACGAACATTGCCTGGACAAATTCCAACATTTAATAACTCAGATAAAATTATAAGATTGATATAACTCACGTTGATCCCTTTGTCCTAATAGGTTCAACCCTGTGAAACCCATAATTTTTTGTTTCAATTATATTTTAATTAATTGGATAATTTGTTTGTTAAATTATTATTATTATCTTTATTAATTGTTGATTTAGGAAAATCGTATTTTTAGAAAAATTATTATTCATGGAATTTTTTTTAGTATTTGGTCTGACCGTCCCGAACCCGTCTCGAACCCAAATTCGATTTTTTTGAAACAAATCTTTAAGTCCCTTAGTAAATATTTATATGTAAATTCTATTTTTTTCTTATTAAAAGAAAAGAATTCTTTTCCTTTCCTTTAACTCTCATTAAACTCTCTCTCTCTCTCTCTCACCAGTCAAACCTTTCCTCTCCTTTCCGTTCCCGACCGCAGCAAATACCCCTCCTCTTCCGAAACCGTCGACGACCACTCTTTTCCCCTCCCAGTGACCTCCAGATCCTCACCCCTATAAAAACCCCCACCTTCTTCTCCACTCTCCATCCTTCATTACCAAGCCCTAGCCCCAAAATCCCTAAACCCAAACTTATTTTTCCGGCGATCCCGACCCGAGCCCTACCGGCGACTCCCGACGCCGATCCCTTGCGAGTCAGCCCCGACCCGAGCCATCCAGGCCAGCGCCCGAGCCGCCCAGGCCAGTGACCCCTCAGCCGATCCCGACGACCCCGACGCCGTTGTTCCCGCGGCCACCGGCCGACCGCCCCCTTGCGCGCGCCCCTCCGGTCCGAGCTTGTCCTCGCGGCTGTCCGGTGCCCCGACCTACTGTCCACAGTGTTTTGCGGGTTCCGATATGTTGTTTCCGTGGCCGTGCCCCGCTGTCCGCATATTCTGGATTATTCTGAGTTCGCGGGATTTCGATTTCTTCCCTAATTTTCACCTGAGAGCTCTAGCCGAGCATCCGAGGTATATTTTCCTGTGTTCCTGTGTCCCTCCCATAGAGTCGATGATGACACGGTCTTGATCCCGATATGGGATTCGATTGTTGCATATTTAGTTCTGATTTCTAAGTCAGAATTTGTTCGTTAGGTTTTTCGATTTTAAAATTCAAAATTTATGTTGTGATTTGGGTTTCGTATTCCGATTCCTATTCGGATTTAGTTCTGTTATTTCCGACTTCGATTGGAATAGTCCGTTCTGAAAATCGGTTTCCGATTTCGAATTTGATAGTTTATGAGTTCGGATTCTCGGATTGAGTTCTGTT